>CM068368.1:57097785-57697785 GCA_034769895.1 Magicicada septendecula
ATGAAAACAACAGACAAATGAATGAGAACTTGAGGCAAATTAATGACAAATTCGAAGAGAATAATAAAATAATGAATGACAAAATAGACAGCATTAAGGAAAGCAATAGACAAATGAATGAAAAATTGACAGTATTAAAGAAAGTACTAATGAAACCTTAAGACAAACTGTAACTGAAAATAATAACCAAATGAAGGAAGAATTCAGGCAAATCAATGAAGAGAATTTAAGAAGAATTAATGGGAGGTTTGAACAGGTCAATGATACAATTAACCAGAAGATGGACAAAATCGATGAGGAAAGGAAGCAAGAACCAGCTGACACTAATGAAAGATTGAGAAAAGTTAACGAAACCATTATACAAAATAAACCAGAATAGACCAGGTCAAAGAAAATAGTCGTATTCAAATAGAAGGAATAAAAAAGGAACAAGAAAATTTAGTAAATTTACAGAAACAAACCGGAGAAAGGTGTGGCAATATTAACACTACGGTGAATAATTTAACTGGTCAAGTACGCCAAAATCAAGAAGAAATTGAGTTAATTAGAACCAGACCAAATAATATTACTCATGTTTCCACAAATGAAACCAGAGAAGGGATTAATTTCAAAAATTATCGTAGAAACCCCATGGAATTCCTGGCCAGAATCGAGGAACATTTTAATAAACATCGAATAACTATCTGGAGCTCGATTAGAGAGATGTTGGATGAGCATTTTAGGGAGATTACGGACAACTGGTGGACAGCAACCAGGAATGAGATAGTGGACTACGCTCAATTTAAAAAACTGTTTAAAGAAAAATATTGGTCCAAAGCTATATAAAATATTATAAGGGACAACATTTGTCAGGGAAGATATGATGGAAATAGAGGTACATCTCCAACTACTTGCTTCTGGGGAAAGGTGTGTTTGGCGAGACACCTAGAGCCAAGAATACCAGAAGAATCCCTAGTAACTAAAATGGCATACCATTATGACACAGGAAATGCCAGAGCACGCCTGGGAAGCCAGATTAAAACGGTCCACGCAATGGCTGACTTATTAGAAAATTATGAACACGAGGGTTACTACAAAAGAAGCAGACAACGAACTGATCAGTGCGGTTCAAGAAATAATAACCATGGTACGAATCCTAATCACTATAATAACATGAATAACCGGAATAGTTATAACTTTAATGGCAACGATCGTAGTTCCAACCAAAATTTTACTCCAAATAATAACCAACCAACAAACTTCAATCGAAATCCAATTAACAATAATAGTAACAACAAGCCCAATCAAAATTACCATCCGGGTAATAGAATTAATAATAATTATAATAACTACCGAACAAACCAAAATTATAATAATTTTAGAAATAACCCAGGAGTTAATACCAATAATAATAACCAGGAGGGTAATTATAATAATAATCGTCCGTACAGACCAAGAATAAATTATATTAGTGCAGAAGAAGGGGATTACTGGAGATACCACCAACCTCGGAGGAACAGTGTTAATAACAGTTATGATCAACGAGGAAATCCCAGAGGGATGAGTCACCATTATAACCGAGTAAGAAGTAGAAGCCAGGAGGACTTCCGAGAATCAAGGGGGAGTGAACAATTAGACAACCGAGAGGTTGAACAACTAGGAACCAGCACACCATTCCAGGCAAATCAACAGTTATGCCCGGAAATAATCATGATAGCCTTAATTTAAACGGAGTGAGGCAGTAATAAACCCTCGCGACCCCTTACTGCTACTAACTACTGGGTACAAAAACCACCAAATTCAAAAATATAGTAATAACAAATTACTACCAACTAATTATGAAAAACTAATTATGGAAAATAAAAGAATTTTGAGATACAAAAAACAACAAATTCAAAAATATAGTAATAACAAATTACTACCAACTAATTATGAAAAACTAATTATGGAAAATAAAAGAATTTTGAGGTACAAAAACCACCAAATTAAAAAATATAGTAATAACAAATTACTACCAACTAATTATGAAAAACTAATTATGGAAAATAAAAGAATTTTGAAATACAAAAACCATCAAATTCAAAAATATAGTAATAACAAATTACTACCAACTAATTATGAAAAACTAATTATGGAAAATAGAAGAATTTTGAAGTATAACAACAACCAAAGTTTAAGGACGGATAGTCAAAATCTTACTATTATTTACAATTATTATTTGAAAAATCTTCGAGAAGAACTGTTGGAGGAAACGGTGACAAGTAGAATCAACCAGCATAATGAAATCTTATACATAACCGCTCAAATCGAAGGAATTCCTACACGAATAATGATAGATACTGGTGCAAATGTATCACTTATTAACGATGCTGAACTGGAGAGAATACAGAAACAAAGTAAAAATATAATACCTACCTTACCTGTCAATAATGTTATTTTAATAGGTGCCACTGGGCGTCAAAATAAAACAGTGAAAAAACAAGTGTCATTGGAAATAGAAAGCAAAGGTGTTACAATTAATATTATATGTTTGGTCGCAATCGGCCTACCATTCGAAATACTAATCGGATGCGATATGCTGAGGAAATATTCAGCCATTATTGATCTGAGCAAGGAGAAGGTGTCCTTGAACTCAGAAGGTGTTATGTGGATGGCAGAGTTAATAGGAAGCGATGGTGCCCCTCAAAGAATGACACCCAATGCAGAAAAATAATCTATAATATGACAAATGAAGACCTGTGGAACAGTAAATTACAGGAGATAAGAGAGTTTAGACACCAAGGCACAAATAATTTGACAGCAAAGCAAGTAGAAGATCTCATTATGATACATAAGAAGTATAAACATGTATTTTCAGGAAAACCAGGAAAAGTAAAAAACTATCAGTGTAGAATACAATTTAAAGAACCAGCAGAATTCCACAGAAAATCCTATCCTATACCATATTCATTGAAGGAGGCGGTTAGAGCTGAAATTAATAAAATGTTGTTAAATGATATAATTGAGCATAGCCAATCACCATATACTAGCCCAATTGTAGCAATTCAGAAGATTATAATCAACAATCCATGAAAAAATATCATGAGGAAGAAAAGGAAAAATAACATAAGTAATTATGTCCTCACACCTAATGAAGTGTTCAGAAATAATTACTTCTGAAGGGAGGCAATTTGTAACGAAACAAAATGTTACAAAAAGAATAGTAAATAATAGTGAAATCCGATCCAGAGAGGAAACAAGAAATAATAATTGATAGCAAATTAAAGGAAACCTAGTTGGTTTGACTTATTTAATATTATCAAGAAAACCAGAAATAACCCAGTAGAATAGGGCAGTAAACAAATCAAAATTAAATAAATAAACCTAGTAGGCCTAAATAAACAAATTACCCTGAAACACAACTAAACCCAATAAAGAGTACCTACCCATATAAATAAAATTGTATTAATTAAAATTGTATATGCCTATAATAAGGATAGAAAAGGGACACAAACCTTTACAGTGATGAGTGTTATAATAAGAAATAGCGACACAGACTACCGTTAAACAGTGTTAATTATTTTTTATGGAAAGTGTTTTATTGTTATTATTAGACAGAATTTTAGTTTATCATACAGACAATAGTTTAGCAGTATAAATACACTAAAACTGTCAAAAACAATTATTATTATTAAGAGTTTTGTTGTATGTTATAAGATTTTATGTCACCAGTTAATTTATGTAAATATATTTATCTCAGGTAGTCAAGGTAGAAATTACAATCAACCATAACAAATTGTTCCACCACATATCATAGAAATTCAAATTAATAAGGTTTTACATTCAATTATTCAATTATTGAGGCATGTTTAGTATCAAATTGTTTATAATTATCTAACTAATCATCATATAAACATTGCATGTATCATTAGAATATAATAATAAAATTATCTATTCAAGGTAATTTATAAAATGTAAAGTAAGTAACGGGTATTGATCATATAACATTTAACCTATACACAAATGGCCAATCAAAATTTAAGAAGTTTGTATGAGTTCGGTGACTAAAAAAGAAGAAATAACACTTAATTGTTAATTGTGATGGAGAACAGTTTAATAGTGCGTGTCGAGATGTTATTAAAATAAAAAATATAAAATTGCTAACTCGTTTGTGAAAGAAGATCTGAATGACCACTATTGAAGATAAATAATTCCTCCACTACAATCATTTCATGAACCAGTAATACACACAATCAAGAAATTATCCAGAATAAACCAGAAAACGTCCAGCAATATCGCCTAGATGTGTAAAGTATAATTTGACAATATTTTTATCCAACAAGGAACAACCACTAGACAATATACCAATTTACACTAACACTAATCACTAGTAAACTTTTAAAGTGAAACAAATTCCATATCTGAACGAAACAGTGATTACAAGGAAAACATTTATTTGTACACATTCTAATAAACTTCATTATTCTGTGAGACGGACAATGGCAGCCATGATGTTGATGTCACTCTAACCTACAGGCCTTTTACGAAGCATTGAATCTCGTCAAATTTTGTATGTTATTTAATATATAATTTTTGTAATATTTTTTAGATTATAAGTAATAGATGATTTGTAAAGGTACTCTATATTGTTAATTACCATGTAAAGGAACTTTTCGTAGCAGCCACAAGAATTCCCACGAAATATATTAACATTATTTAATTATTAAATCCTGAGATAAATATCGATTGTGACAACCGTATATATCAAATGGAGTTTTCCAATAATTTGAACTTATATTACAGAGATTAAACCATTATGTTAATAAATCACATCCATGCGTTATTATTTCAGGAACATAATATATTATCAGCATTTATTTTATAATTAACAAGGATAAGAAGATTTCAGGGAGTCATTGGAAGTACGCAAACTGCAAAACCAAGATTAACCTCAAATAATAGGTTAAAGCCTAATATCGAAGGTGACTTGAGAATTGTTCGGGATGACTCGACCGCTATTTTTTGAATTGATTTTGGAGTTCTAACTACTGAACTGGAATAATTATAATTCTGATTCCAAAACCAAGGCAGAATAATTCAATTCTTTTACTTATATATATAAATCACATTCGAAAACACACAACATAAATATTCCACGATCAACTGATACACTATTTACAACTATTTAGTACGAATTAACATATACAAGGAATAACACGGGCAAATTATTATACAATTAAGATACTATGGGTACACGAGGAGTACTATAAATTGGGGCACCAACTAGTGAGGCTGAAATTAGGGAATATTAGGTGAAGAAATTGAAACAAGCAAATTAATTTCCTCTGGCGACTGCTATAAGTTCCAAAAAATAATAAAGATGCATAAAAGGGCATCGTCACTGAGACGGACAAAGGAGGCAGAGAAAGAAGTCAGGATGGAAGAGAAAGAAGTAACATCGGTGGAGGATGTGGAAACGGTAGTAAGAGAGGAAGCCAGAGGAGGCCTGGATTTACAACAACTATGGGAATTAATTAAAGAAGACTCTAAGAAGCAGAAGGAAGAAATGAAGGAAGATTTGAAGAACATCAAGGAAGAATTCACTGAAAATTCAAAGAAACAAACTGAAATTTTGAGTCAAAACTTATTAAAACAAATGGAGGAACAAAACAAGCAAACAAACGAAAAATTTGATAGTATCAAGGAAGGTAACAGACAAACAAATGAGAAAATAGACGGTATGAAGGAAGAGATTAACGAGAAAATAGACAGTATTAACAGGAATACAGATGAAAACAACAGACAAATGAATGAGAACTTGAGGCAAATTAATGACAAATTCGAAGAGAATAATAAAATAATGAATGACAAAATAGACAGCATTAAGGAAAGCAATAGACAAATGAATGAAAAAATTGACAGTATTAAAGAAAGTACTAATGAAACCTTAAGACAAACTGTAACTGAAAATAATAACCAAATGAAGGAAGAATTCAGGCAAATCAATGAAGAGAATTTAAGAAGAATTAATGGGAGGTTTGAACAGGTCAATGATACAATTAACCAGAAGATGGACAAAATCGATGAGGAAAGGAAGCAAGAACCAGCTGACACTAATGAAAGATTGAGAAAAGTTAACGAAACCATTATACAAAATAAACCAGAATAGACCAGGTCAAAGAAAATAGTCGTATTCAAATAGAAGGAATAAAAAAGGAACAAGAAAATTTAGTAAATTTACAGAAACAAACCGGAGAAAGGTGTGGCAATATTAACACTACGGTGAATAATTTAACTGGTCAAGTACGCCAAAATCAAGAAGAAATTGAGTTAATTAGAACCAGACCAAATAATATTACTCATGTTTCCACAAATGAAACCAGAGAAGGGATTAATTTCAAAAATTATCGTAGAAACCCCATGGAATTCCTGGCCAGAATCGAGGAACATTTTAATAAACATCGAATAACTATCTGGAGCTCGATTAGAGAGATGTTGGATGAGCATTTTAGGGAGATTACGGACAACTGGTGGACAGCAACCAGGAATGAGATAGTGGACTACGCTCAATTTAAAAAACTGTTTAAAGAAAAATATTGGTCCAAAGCTATATAAAATATTATAAGGGACAACATTTGTCAGGGAAGATATGATGGAAATAGAGGTACATCTCCAACTACTTGCTTCTGGGGAAAGGTGTGTTTGGCGAGACACCTAGAGCCAAGAATACCAGAAGAATCCCTAGTAACTAAAATGGCATACCATTATGACACAGGAAATGCCAGAGCACGCCTGGGAAGCCAGATTAAAACGGTCCACGCAATGGCTGACTTATTAGAAAATTATGAACACGAGGGTTACTACAAAAGAAGCAGACAACGAACTGATCAGTGCGGTTCAAGAAATAATAACCATGGTACGAATCCTAATCACTATAATAACATGAATAACCGGAATAGTTATAACTTTAATGGCAACGATCGTAGTTCCAACCAAAATTTTACTCCAAATAATAACCAACCAACAAACTTCAATCGAAATCCAATTAACAATAATAGTAACAACAAGCCCAATCAAAATTACCATCCGGGTAATAGAATTAATAATAATTATAATAACTACCGAACAAACCAAAATTATAATAATTTTAGAAATAACCCAGGAGTTAATACCAATAATAATAACCAGGAGGGTAATTATAATAATAATCGTCCGTACAGACCAAGAATAAATTATATTAGTGCAGAAGAAGGGGATTACTGGAGATACCACCAACCTCGGAGGAACAGTGTTAATAACAGTTATGATCAACGAGGAAATCCCAGAGGGATGAGTCACCATTATAACCGAGTAAGAAGTAGAAGCCAGGAGGACTTCCGAGAATCAAGGGGGAGTGAACAATTAGACAACCGAGAGGTTGAACAACTAGGAACCAGCACACCATTCCAGGCAAATCAACAGTTATGCCCGGAAATAATCATGATAGCCTTAATTTAAACGGAGTGAGGCAGTAATAAACCCTCGCGACCCCTTACTGCTACTAACTACTGGGTACAAAAACCACCAAATTCAAAAATATAGTAATAACAAATTACTACCAACTAATTATGAAAAACTAATTATGGAAAATAAAAGAATTTTGAGATACAAAAAACAACAAATTCAAAAATATAGTAATAACAAATTACTACCAACTAATTATGAAAAACTAATTATGGAAAATAAAAGAATTTTGAGGTACAAAAACCACCAAATTAAAAAATATAGTAATAACAAATTACTACCAACTAATTATGAAAAACTAATTATGGAAAATAAAAGAATTTTGAAATACAAAAACCATCAAATTCAAAAATATAGTAATAACAAATTACTACCAACTAATTATGAAAAACTAATTATGGAAAATAGAAGAATTTTGAAGTATAACAACAACCAAAGTTTAAGGACGGATAGTCAAAATCTTACTATTATTTACAATTATTATTTGAAAAATCTTCGAGAAGAACTGTTGGAGGAAACGGTGACAAGTAGAATCAACCAGCATAATGAAATCTTATACATAACCGCTCAAATCGAAGGAATTCCTACACGAATAATGATAGATACTGGTGCAAATGTATCACTTATTAACGATGCTGAACTGGAGAGAATACAGAAACAAAGTAAAAATATAATACCTACCTTACCTGTCAATAATGTTATTTTAATAGGTGCCACTGGGCGTCAAAATAAAACAGTGAAAAAACAAGTGTCATTGGAAATAGAAAGCAAAGGTGTTACAATTAATATTATATGTTTGGTCGCAATCGGCCTACCATTCGAAATACTAATCGGATGCGATATGCTGAGGAAATATTCAGCCATTATTGATCTGAGCAAGGAGAAGGTGTCCTTGAACTCAGAAGGTGTTATGTGGATGGCAGAGTTAATAGGAAGCGATGGTGCCCCTCAAAGAATGACACCCAATGCAGAAAAATAATCTATAATATGACAAATGAAGACCTGTGGAACAGTAAATTACAGGAGATAAGAGAGTTTAGACACCAAGGCACAAATAATTTGACAGCAAAGCAAGTAGAAGATCTCATTATGATACATAAGAAGTATAAACATGTATTTTCAGGAAAACCAGGAAAAGTAAAAAACTATCAGTGTAGAATACAATTTAAAGAACCAGCAGAATTCCACAGAAAATCCTATCCTATACCATATTCATTGAAGGAGGCGGTTAGAGCTGAAATTAATAAAATGTTGTTAAATGATATAATTGAGCATAGCCAATCACCATATACTAGCCCAATTGTAGCAATTCAGAAGATTATAATCAACAATCCATGAAAAAATATCATGAGGAAGAAAAGGAAAAATAACATAAGTAATTATGTCCTCACACCTAATGAAGTGTTCAGAAATAATTACTTCTGAAGGGAGGCAATTTGTAACGAAACAAAATGTTACAAAAAGAATAGTAAATAATAGTGAAATCCGATCCAGAGAGGAAACAAGAAATAATAATTGATAGCAAATTAAAGGAAACCTAGTTGGTTTGACTTATTTAATATTATCAAGAAAACCAGAAATAACCCAGTAGAATAGGGCAGTAAACAAATCAAAATTAAATAAATAAACCTAGTAGGCCTAAATAAACAAATTACCCTGAAACACAACTAAACCCAATAAAGAGTACCTACCCATATAAATAAAATTGTATTAATTAAAATTGTATATGCCTATAATAAGGATAGAAAAGGGACACAAACCTTTACAGTGATGAGTGTTATAATAAGAAATAGCGACACAGACTACCGTTAAACAGTGTTAATTATTTTTTATGGAAAGTGTTTTATTGTTATTATTAGACAGAATTTTAGTTTATCATACAGACAATAGTTTAGCAGTATAAATACACTAAAACTGTCAAAAACAATTATTATTATTAAGAGTTTTGTTGTATGTTATAAGATTTTATGTCACCAGTTAATTTATGTAAATATATTTATCTCAGGTAGTCAAGGTAGAAATTACAATCAACCATAACAAATTGTTCCACCACATATCATAGAAATTCAAATTAATAAGGTTTTACATTCAATTATTCAATTATTGAGGCATGTTTAGTATCAAATTGTTTATAATTATCTAACTAATCATCATATAAACATTGCATGTATCATTAGAATATAATAATAAAATTATCTATTCAAGGTAATTTATAAAATGTAAAGTAAGTAACGGGTATTGATCATATAACATTTAACCTATACATAAATGGCCAATCAAAATTTAAGAAGTTTGTATGAGTTCGGTGACTAAAAAAGAAGAAATAACACTTGATTGTTAATTGTGATGGAGAACAGTTTAATAGTGCGTGTCGAGATGTTATTAAAATAAAAAATATAAAATTGCTAACTCGTTTGTGAAAGAAGATCTGAATGACCACTATTGAAGATAAATAATTCCTCCACTACAATCATTTCATGAACCAGTAATACACACAATCAAGAAATTATCCAGAATAAACCAGAAAACGTCCAGCAATATCGCCTAGATGTGTAAAGTATAATTTGACAATATTTTTATCCAACAAGGAACAACCACTAGACAATATACCAATTTACACTAACACTAATCACTAGTAAACTTTTAAAGTGAAACAAATTCCATATCTGAACGAAACAGTGATTACAAGGAAAACATTTATTTGTACACATTCTAATAAACTTCATTATTCTGTGAGACGGACAATGGCAGCCATGATGTTGATGTCACTCTAACCTACAGGCCTTTTACGAAGCATTGAATCTCGTCAAATTTTGTATGTTATTTAATATATAATTTTTGTAATATTTTTTAGATTATAAGTAATAGATGATTTGTAAAGGTACTCTATATTGTTAATTACCATGTAAAGGAACTTTTCGTAGCAGCCACAAGAATTCCCACGAAATATATTAACATTATTTAATTATTAAATCCTGAGATAAATATCGATTGTGACAACCGTATGTATCAAATGGAGTTTTCCAATAATTTGAACTTATATTACAGAGATTAAACCATTATGTTAATAAATCACATCCATGCGTTATTATTTCAGGAACATAATATATTATCAGCATTTATTTTATAATTAACAAGGATAAGAAGATTTCAGGGAGTCATTGGAAGTACGCAAACTGCAAAACCAAGATTAACCTCAAATAATAGGTTAAAGCCTAATATCGAAGGTGACTTGAGAATTGTTCGGGATGACTCGACCGCTATTTTTTGAATTGATTTTGGAGTTCTAACTACTGAACTGGAATAATTATAATTCTGATTCCAAAACCAAGGCAGAATAATTCAATTCTTTTACTTATATATATAAATCACATTCGAAAACACACAACATAAATATTCCACGATCAACTGATACACTATTTACAACTATTTAGTACGAATTAACATATACAAGGAATAACACGGGCAAATTATTATACAATTAAGATACTATGGGTACACGAGGAGTACTATAAATTGGGGCACCAACTAGTGAGGCTGAAATTAGGGAATATTAGGTGAAGAAATTGAAACAAGCAAATTAATTTCCTCTGGCGACTGCTATAAGTTCCAAAAAATAATAAAGATGCATAAAAGGGCATCGTCACTGAGACGGACAAAGGAGGCAGAGAAAGAAGTCAGGATGGAAGAGAAAGAAGTAACATCGGTGGAGGATGTGGAAACGGTAGTAAGAGAGGAAGCCAGAGGAGGCCTGGATTTACAACAACTATGGGAATTAATTAAAGAAGACTCTAAGAAGCAGAAGGAAGAAATGAAGGAAGATTTGAAGAACATCAAGGAAGAATTCACTGAAAATTCAAAGAAACAAAATGAAATTTTGAGTCAAAACTTATTAAAACAAATGGAGGAACAAAACAAGCAAACAAACGAAAAATTTGATAGTATCAAGGAAGGTAACAGACAAACAAATGAGAAAATAGACGGTATGAAGGAAGAGATTAACGAGAAAATAGACAGTATTAACAGGAATACAGATGAAAACAACAGACAAATGAATGAGAACTTGAGGCAAATTAATGACAAATTCGAAGAGAATAATAAAATAATGAATGACAAAATAGACAGCATTAAGGAAAGCAATAGACAAATGAATGAAAAAATTGACAGTATTAAAGAAAGTACTAATGAAACCTTAAGACAAACTGTAACTGAAAATAATAACCAAATGAAGGAAGAATTCAGGCAAATCAATGAAGAGAATTTAAGAAGAATTAATGGGAGGTTTGAACAGGTCAATGATACAATTAACCAGAAGATGGACAAAATCGATGAGGAAAGGAAGCAAGAACCAGCTGACACTAATGAAAGATTGAGAAAAGTTAACGAAACCATTATACAAAATAAACCAGAATAGACCAGGTCAAAGAAAATAGTCGTATTCAAATAGAAGGAATAAAAAAGGAACAAGAAAATTTAGTAAATTTACAGAAACAAACCGGAGAAAGGTGTGGCAATATTAACACTACGGTGAATAATTTAACTGGTCAAGTACGCCAAAATCAAGAAGAAATTGAGTTAATTAGAACCAGACCAAATAATATTACTCATGTTTCCACAAATGAAACCAGAGAAGGGATTAATTTCAAAAATTATCGTAGAAACCCCATGGAATTCCTGGCCAGAATCGAGGAACATTTTAATAAACATCGAATAACTATCTGGAGCTCGATTAGAGAGATGTTGGATGAGCATTTTAGGGAGATTACGGACAACTGGTGGACAGCAACCAGGAATGAGATAGTGGACTACGCTCAATTTAAAAAACTGTTTAAAGAAAAATATTGGTCCAAAGCTATATAAAATATTATAAGGGACAACATTTGTCAGGGAAGATATGATGGAAATAGAGGTACATCTCCAACTACTTGCTTCTGGGGAAAGGTGTGTTTGGCGAGACACCTAGAGCCAAGAATACCAGAAGAATCCCTAGTAACTAAAATGGCATACCATTATGACACAGGAAATGCCAGAGCACGCCTGGGAAGCCAGATTAAAACGGTCCACGCAATGGCTGACTTATTAGAAAATTATGAACACGAGGGTTACTACAAAAGAAGCAGACAACGAACTGATCAGTGCGGTTCAAGAAATAATAACCATGGTACGAATCCTAATCACTATAATAACATGAATAACCGGAATAGTTATAACTTTAATGGCAACGATCGTAGTTCCAACCAAAATTTTACTCCAAATAATAACCAACCAACAAACTTCAATCGAAATCCAATTAACAATAATAGTAACAACAAGCCCAATCAAAATTACCATCCGGGTAATAGAATTAATAATAATTATAATAACTACCGAACAAACCAAAATTATAATAATTTTAGAAATAACCCAGGAGTTAATACCAATAATAATAACCAGGAGGGTAATTATAATAATAATCGTCCGTACAGACCAAGAATAAATTATATTAGTGCAGAAGAAGGGGATTACTGGAGATACCACCAACCTCGGAGGAACAGTGTTAATAACAGTTATGATCAACGAGGAAATCCCAGAGGGATGAGTCACCATTATAACCGAGTAAGAAGTAGAAGCCAGGAGGACTTCCGAGAATCAAGGGGGAGTGAACAATTAGACAACCGAGAGGTTGAACAACTAGGAACCAGCACACCATTCCAGGCAAATCAACAGTTATGCCCGGAAATAATCATGATAGCCTTAATTTAAACGGAGTGAGGCAGTAATAAACCCTCGCGACCCCTTACTGCTACTAACTACTGGGTACAAAAACCACCAAATTCAAAAATATAGTAATAACAAATTACTACCAACTAATTATGAAAAACTAATTATGGAAAATAAAAGAATTTTGAGATACAAAAAACAACAAATTCAAAAATATAGTAATAACAAATTACTACCAACTAATTATGAAAAACTAATTATGGAAAATAAAAGAATTTTGAGGTACAAAAACCACCAAATTAAAAAATATAGTAATAACAAATTACTACCAACTAATTATGAAAAACTAATTATGGAAAATAAAAGAATTTTGAAATACAAAAACCATCAAATTCAAAAATATAGTAATAACAAATTACTACCAACTAATTATGAAAAACTAATTATGGAAAATAGAAGAATTTTGAAGTATAACAACAACCAAAGTTTAAGGACGGATAGTCAAAATCTTACTATTATTTACAATTATTATTTGAAAAATCTTCGAGAAGAACTGTTGGAGGAAACGGTGACAAGTAGAATCAACCAGCATAATGAAATCTTATACATAACCGCTCAAATCGAAGGAATTCCTACACGAATAATGATAGATACTGGTGCAAATGTATCACTTATTAACGATGCTGAACTGGAGAGAATACAGAAACAAAGTAAAAATATAATACCTACCTTACCTGTCAATAATGTTATTTTAATAGGTGCCACTGGGCGTCAAAATAAAACAGTGAAAAAACAAGTGTCATTGGAAATAGAAAGCAAAGGTGTTACAATTAATATTATATGTTTGGTCGCAATCGGCCTACCATTCGAAATACTAATCGGATGCGATATGCTGAGGAAATATTCAGCCATTATTGATCTGAGCAAGGAGAAGGTGTCCTTGAACTCAGAAGGTGTTATGTGGATGGCAGAGTTAATAGGAAGCGATGGTGCCCCTCAAAGAATGACACCCAATGCAGAAAAATAATCTATAATATGACAAATGAAGACCTGTGGAACAGTAAATTACAGGAGATAAGAGAGTTTAGACACCAAGGCACAAATAATTTGACAGCAAAGCAAGTAGAAGATCTCATTATGATACATAAGAAGTATAAACATGTATTTTCAGGAAAACCAGGAAAAGTAAAAAACTATCAGTGTAGAATACAATTTAAAGAACCAGCAGAATTCCACAGAAAATCCTATCCTATACCATATTCATTGAAGGAGGCGGTTAGAGCTGAAATTAATAAAATGTTGTTAAATGATATAATTGAGCATAGCCAATCACCATATACTAGCCCAATTGTAGCAATTCAGAAGATTATAATCAACAATCCATGAAAAAATATCATGAGGAAGAAAAGGAAAAATAACATAAGTAATTATGTCCTCACACCTAATGAAGTGTTCAGAAATAATTACTTCTGAAGGGAGGCAATTTGTAACGAAACAAAATGTTACAAAAAGAATAGTAAATAATAGTGAAATCCGATCCAGAGAGGAAACAAGAAATAATAATTGATAGCAAATTAAAGGAAACCTAGTTGGTTTGACTTATTTAATATTATCAAGAAAACCAGAAATAACCCAGTAGAATAGGGCAGTAAACAAATCAAAATTAAATAAATAAACCTAGTAGGCCTAAATAAACAAATTACCCTGAAACACAACTAAACCCAATAAAGAGTACCTACCCATATAAATAAAATTGTATTAATTAAAATTGTATATGCCTATAATAAGGATAGAAAAGGGACACAAACCTTTACAGTGATGAGTGTTATAATAAGAAATAGCGACACAGACTACCGTTAAACAGTGTTAATTATTTTTTATGGAAAGTGTTTTATTGTTATTATTAGACAGAATTTTAGTTTATCATACAGACAATAGTTTAGCAGTATAAATACACTAAAACTGTCAAAAACAATTATTATTATTAAGAGTTTTGTTGTATGTTATAAGATTTTATGTCACCAGTTAATTTATGTAAATATATTTATCTCAGGTAGTCAAGGTAGAAATTACAATCAACCATAACAAATTGTTCCACCACATATCATAGAAATTCAAATTAATAAGGTTTTACATTCAATTATTCAATTATTGAGGCATGTTTAGTATCAAATTGTTTATAATTATCTAACTAATCATCATATAAACATTGCATGTATCATTAGAATATAATAATAAAATTATCTATTCAAGGTAATTTATAAAATGTAAAGTAAGTAACGGGTATTGATCATATAACATTTAACCTATACATAAATGGCCAATCAAAATTTAAGTAGTTTGTATGAGTTCGGTGACTAAAAAAGAAGAAATAACACTTGATTGTTAATTGTGATGGAGAACAGTTTAATAGTGCGTGTCGAGATGTTATTAAAATAAAAAATATAAAATTGCTAACTCGTTTGTGAAAGAAGATCTGAATGACCACTATTGAAGATAAATAATTCCTCCACTACAATCATTTCATGAACCAGTAATACACACAATCAAGAAATTATCCAGAATAAACCAGAAAACGTCCAGCAATATCGCCTAGATATGTAAAGTATAATTTGACAATATTTTTATCCAACAAGGAACAACCACTAGACAATATACCAATTTACACTAACACTAATCACTAGTAAACATTTTAAAGTGAAACAAATTCCATATCTGAACGAAACAGTGATTACAAGGAAAACATTTATTTGTACACATCCTAATAAACTTCATTATTCTGTGAGACGGACAATGGCAGCCATGATGTTGATGTCACTCTAACCTACAGGCCTTTTACGAAGCATTGAATCTCGTCAAATTTTGTATGTTATTTAATATATAATTTTTGTAATATTTTTTAGATTATAAGTAATAAATGATTTGTAAAGGTACTCTATATTGTTAATTACCACGTAAAGGAACTTTTCGTAGCAGCCACAAGAATTCCCACGAAATATATTAACATTATTTAATTATTAAATCCTGAGATAAATATCGATTGTGACAACCGTATGTATCAAATGGAATTTTCCAATAATTTGAACTTATATTACAGAGATTAAACCATTATGTTAATAAATCATATCCATGCGTTATTATTTCAGGAACATAATATATTATCAGCATTTATTTTATAATTAACAAGGATAAGAAGACTTCGGGGAGTCATTGGAAGTACGCAAACTGCAAATCCAAGATTAACCTCAAATAATAGGTTAAAGCCTAATATCGAAGGTGACTTGAGAATTGTTCGGGATGACTCGACCGCTATTTTTTGAATTGATTTTGGAGTTCTAACTACTGAACTGGAATAATTATAATTCTGATTCCGAAACCAAGGCAGAATAATTCAATTCTTTTACTTATATATTTAAATCACATTCGAAAACAAACAACATAAATATTCCACGATCAACTGATACACTATTTACAACTATTTAGTACGAATTAACATATACAAGGAATAACACGGGCAAATTATTATACCATTAAGATACAACGGAACACGAGTACTATAACGTTCATTTGCTAATTTTATGATGGCTGATAAATTCGAGCAACGTGCGTGCATTACGTTTTGTTTTAAACTTGGTAAATCACCTACTGAAACTTTTGCAATGCTTCGAGAAGCTTTTGAAGAACATTCCCTACCCAGAACACAGGTTTTTGAGTGGTACGCTCGTTTCAAGGCCGGCAGAATGTCACTTGAAGATGATCACCGTTCAGGACGACCTTCCACTAGCAAAACGGATGAAAATGTTGAAAAAATTCGACAACTCATTCACGAAGACCATCGTCAAACAATCCATGAGTTGTGTACAAGTGCCGGAATAAGCTATGGAAGCTGTCAAGGAATTCTAACTGAAAATTTAGGCATGTGTCGTGTTGCTGCGAAATTCGTCCCTTGGCTTTTGTCTGTGGATCAGAAACAGTGCCCTGTTGATGTGTGCAGTGAACTCAGAGAAACGTCTGAAAATGACCCTACCTTCATCTCCAGGGTCATAAACGGTGATGAAAGCTGGTTTTATGGTTATGATCCAGAAACAAAACAGCAGTCGTCACAGTGGAAAAGTCCACAATCACCGAGACCAAAAAAAAGCACGGCAGGTCAGAAGTGCAACAAAAACCATGCTTATTGTGTTTTTCGACATCAAAGGCATTGTCCATCGCGAGTTCGTGCCAGCTGGTGTTACAGTGAACTCAGATTTTTATTGTGACGTTTCGAGGCGGCTGAGACAAAATGTGAGACGAAAAAGGCCCAAATTGTGGGAAGACCAAAACTGGATTCGTTGTATCAATTCGCAGGGAGACTACTTTGAAGGAGATGGGAGCCATTAATGGCCTAGGTAAGCAAAAAGAATTTATTAGACCTAGTCTGGGAACTTTCTGATAGCACCTCGTACTTCAAACAGCAATAAAAATATTTTGTAAATAAATTCTTAGTTTTCTTTAATACCTTATCGGAACTTACTTTCTGAATAGCCCTCGTATTTGATAATCAGAAGCAGGGCTTGATTTCAGGGGGAATGAGCCGGAATGGTGTTCCAGAACCTCTTGGATCCAAAAATAAATTACAAAAAAAATATATGAAAAGAAAAACCTAATTATTACAAATATTTACTACTACTTTTTAAATTGTGACCCTCATCAGCCTCACTACAAAACTAAACATTTGTCAAAATAAAACACCAGCACTAATCTTTATCTTAACTACTATCGTTCATTTTTTTAAATACGTTCTACCTGAAATTCTCTTGTAAGTAGAATGTATTTAAAAAATTTTATCAAGGCTCGCTCAAAGATGACAATCGCAGGTAGCGGTGTCGACACAAAGTGACAACTACCGTTTATCTATGCATTCCAGAATTTTTCTGGAGAGTCTTTCTACCTTGAAATATGCTATTGAATCAATGGGAATATCTTCAAGTGAATGTGAGAGGGGTTTTTTGCAAATGAATCTAATCATTACATCTTTAAGAGAATCTCTAAAGGCAAAGACTGTCTCCAGCCTCTTATTTATGAAAATTAATGGACCTCCTCTCTGTTTATTTTATCCATCAAAGTACATGGATTTATGGCTGATTTCTGGCCATCATACAGCATTGGACACAAAGAGTTAGGAAAGGTCAAGAAACAAACTATATGACAACACAATGATGAAACTGTGGAAACTTTTTAAAATGTCCGAACCACCGAAACCATGACTTAGAGTTTGATTGAGGCTCCGGGATGACGCCGTTATGAGTGACATGTTTTCGATTGTCGTGCGGCTAACCTGACGATGAAGCTCTTTAGAAATATCAGTAAACTTTATTACCTTTTTAGATATAAGTTTATACGTATGTTACATGTTTTATACGGCTTTAAAAATGTAGACCTCCTTTATAATAACCTGATGTAAATTTATACGCTAATATAAAATTTAAGTATATTTGTGTTTGTACAACTTTTGAATTGATGCGCTGAGCACCTATAATTTTAGAAATCGGCACAGATTAGAAGTATTATTTTATTTAATAATAGTCAGTCTTATAGTCTTTAGCCAGCATCTACAATTCACTACAACTGTTGCAATAATTTGACAAGTAAAAAGGTGTTTTTACTTATTGACAGATGAGTTACACGACAATTGTACCATCATCAGTACAAAATGTGTCTGTGCTTAAATAAAAAACTGTGTCTGTTGGTCAAATTATTGCAATAGTGGTGGTAGTGCCAAAAGTAGAATCAAGAGATTGCAACAATGGATAATTTCACCTACAATTGAATTTAAGAATTTATTCCCACTGTATTTTATTAATCAACTTTGTTAATAACACACACACACACACACACACACACGCACACACACACACACACACACACACACACACACACACACACACACACACACACACACACACACAGAAAATGTCAAATGTATTCTAATTTTAATTCTTTTACTTCCATGTTCCATAAGGAAATGGAAGTATGGTGATGGCAAAAAAAATTCGTGTTCGAGATAAGGGCTGATTCTGATTGTACTACCCTCAAAACATGAAGAAAAGTCATTTTTCAAAAAGTGTCTGTGTGTCTACCTGTGTGTAGAATTTTTCCTATGGCAAACGATAACTGCCGTAAATTCAAACAGAATCAAATAATTTTTAGCATTCGTTCCTGAATTGTAGAGTACTCAAGGTCTATTGATTTTGGTGGAGATTGGTTAAGGGAAAAGGGTAGTTTACCAGCAACATTTTATGTTTTAACAAGAGTAAAGTACTTAATTTTGATAAATAAAGTATTCTGAAAAGAAGGTCATAATAATCCACTGTAGAAAAGTAGATGAAATATCTATAAATGAAAAGGCTAGTTGAAGGGGGTGGGGGTAATTTTATATAAATGAAAATGATAGTTAAAGGGGGAGGGGATAATTTTTTATATGTGTACTACATTATCGGCAACAAAGAAGTAGTAGTTTGTTGTTAAAATTCCTTTTCTGGGCTGTTTGGCCATGGTCCAATATTTTCTGCAAAACCAGACGTTTCGGCAATGCTATCGACTCGATTGCCCTCATCAGTGAAAATCGAGTGCACTAACGTGAGGTGGTATACGTTAGTGACTACAGTACTGTGGTTAAGGCTGAAGCAAGAAGTAGAAAGAAGTAGTTTCTATGGAAATATTTCATTTCAAAAATGATTTTAAATATAAATCTTAGAACATGGAAGTCATGTATGGTTCTCCATACCGATATTTTGCTATAGTATCCCAGCAACCTTCTTTTTTCTCCATTCTAGTAATTCTGTTGACTCTCATTCTTGAAATATTTCGGGTCATGTGTTCCATCCTCAGTACTTTTCCATCTTAAGAGTTGTACAAAGATCAATTTTTTTTAAATCTTTAATGTGTTCTTGTTACTTACAGTGGAAAATGACTGTGGATTATGTCATCAAATGTGTTTAGGGGTTCAAGTCAAATGAATCCTGTGGCAAAAGAAGAAAAACATAAATGTGTATTATACGTAATTTGATTCATTTATCAACTTTCTGAGCTGAAACGATTAGCACACTTTTATTAACATCAAACACCATGAAAATTATGGACGCACTATGTAAGATATATTGTAGAAAAAATATTTAAGTAAAAAAAAAAAAAAAAAATACTTACCAAATCTAAACCAAAAAGTGTACAAGTTTGTTGTATCATCTTTTGGTCACATTTTTCATTGGGGTCAGGTGGAGGAGTCCCAGCAATCGGCTGAGGTCTTGGTCTTGTAAGAGTAGCTCCAGTGGTTGCTGGAGGTATTCCAGCAGTATTGCGACTGCCTAAACCAGTTGCTGCCCCTGTGTATAAAACAATACCAAAACATGATGAAATTACTAATAGTTTTTTCGAACAAAAATTTAGTTTTTTATAGCACAGAAATTAAAAATTAATTATTGGTTTGTAACACGAAGAACATCATATATGAATAAAACAAATTGATTCGGTAATTATTTATCAGTTATTTGTACGTATTAGTGCCATAGCTGATCCAATTTGCCACCAAGTCTCTATTTGTCACAATTCAATAATTTATTAACATATAGTGTTGTCTTTTATACCACTGTAAAGAAGAATTATTCGTTTATACAGAACAAAAATTATCTCTTCTTTGCCTAAGAGGCAATGGTTTAGATGTGTTTGAACATATTCATTGTTATTGTTTACATTTTTTAGGGTTCATTTCTTTGGCATTGCTGTAGTGTTTTTTAAAACTTATCTAGTAATTATTGTTAAAAAATTAGTAAGGTTTCTTTTCAAGAAGGAGAAATAGAACACCGATGATTGTAAAGACAATAAAAGTGATAAAATGAGTGACTTTAAAGGAAATACCAAACTGCAAAACACCAACTGTGGTATTTACAACCTATAAATACAAGTGACATTTAAAAAGTTCGTAAACAGTTAAATCTCTCACTAATAATCATAATTTATAAATAAAATTGTTTAGAAAATTGTAACTTTATGAAGTTAATGTTTACCAAGATATAATAATTGATTTCCATAGATTTTGCATGTAAAAGATAAAGATTTTATTTTGTGTGTTTGCAAAGTTTATTCTTGAAAGTTTTACAAACTTATACAAGAAGACTTCAGGATATAACTTTGCCACTGTATTTTTATATAGACGTTTTAAGACAACTGAAAATTTCATGCATTTATCTTTAATATTAAATTTTTGTATTGAATTTTGTGTAAACACATGTTGTTCAGTGAAATATCAGCTTGGCGCTTTAGGACTATTACACACGGAATTAGTTGGCACTGAAAGGGTTAAGTAAAACCTATGGCAATAATTATCTAAATACATATAATTAAATCACTACCGACTCAGAACACAAAGTGTTCCAAGTCGGCAGTGATTTAATTATATTTAGTTAATCAATGGCCACGTCATGGACAATGAAATCCAAGCAATAATTATTTTCCTAATTATTTTCCTCAGGCTTTCACGGCTGGTGTCAGATGTATTGTTCATGTTATCCGGGCTGTTTGGCCGTGGTCCATGGTTTATTACAAAACCAAACGTTTTGGCAGCTCCAATGGCTGCCATCATCAGTGGTATAAAAATCATGAACAAAGGATAGCACAAAGGATCCTGAAAAAATATTAGCACAGGTGGCATCGCGGGAAATCATTAGCCTTCCCCACAGTACTTCGCGGAAAACTATTGAGTACCTAATGGCATAGCGTGGTGCGAGCCAATCATACACCATCTTTATTGTGATTGGCTGATGGTGTCATTTTTACCTGTACATGGGACTTTGCTGAATTTATAAGTACAGGTAGCATGGCAGGACAGCTTCAGCCTATACCACAGTACTGTGGGCCTGTACGTGAACACCTGATGTTCAGGATTTTTATACCACTGATGATGGCAGCCATTGGAGCTGCCAAAACGTTTGGTTTTGTAATAAACCATGGACCACGGCCAAACAGCCCGGATAACATGAACAATACAATAATTATTTTATTTAGTGAACTTTATTATTTATGGCGTGAATTATTATAATATCAACGGAAGACAGTGAAGAAGCGAATGTGGAGATGGATGACAAGAGACAAATAAAGACACAGAGGAAAACAAATATTGAAAATTTATGTAGAAGTGTCAAGTGGCAAGAAGTGCGTACAGAATAATAAGGACTGTCTATGATTACGATAGTATTTAATGCTAATACACTTGTGTAAAATATGAATGTAAGGTAATATGTGTGTATATGTGCTAATTAGTCATTGAAATCTGTCTAATACATGGCCCTGCTTAAGACCACTACACACCTTCCAATCCAATCGATCCAATGTCCTAAATGTAGGATGAAAATAGCAAATTGTACAGTGTGTAGGATGAATGTCCTTACAAAATAGTTGGACTCCGATTTAGGAAGGTCGGGTGGTTCTTCCCATCCGACTGGCTGACTTAGGACAGATCCCCTCCACCTTCCATCCTAGCTCGTATAGTGTGTAGTGCAGTCGGGCGTCGGTTCCGATTAGTTGTTTCTTTTCTTTTCAGCAGACTGCAAGTTGTTGAACGTGTTTTTCATTTTGTTTTGAGTATATAGTGAGTAAAATGGCTGAAGACGAATGTAGAAATATTTTATTGAACTCGCAAAATGGTATTACGTTTTTCTATGAACGGCTTTACCATTCTCAGCAATTCCATAAAACATTGTTCATTCATTCGTAAAAAAATTTGAAAATCGTCTGAGTTCAACTGCTTCAACAATATCGAATGGGTAAATTTCTTTCTTTCCTTTAACCACTTTTTTGCCCAAAATTTTCTTTCTGGTGGGAGCTTTTGGAGGATCAACAGTGTTGTAAGAGCAACCCCGATTTTTTGATTTTTCGACAAAAACTGTGTCATTATGAGGGTGTCACCAGGTCAGGAATCTCAATGGTACTGACTAAAATGATGAGATCAGAGAAAGAAATTGGACAGTATGGATAGCGATCTCCTTTCCTAAATTGGAGATCGGATCAGATTGGATTGGAAGGTGTGTAGGGGCCTTTAATATGTGGTCCTGTTTTCATGCTGTCCCTTGAAGACGTGGTTTTACAGTTATTACACAACATGTCAACAATGTCAGCTGGGAAGTACGATGCACTCAAAAGAAGTGTTGGGCGGTCAGAAGTTCTTTGTTACAACATCAAGGTCTGGCCTTCAGACGATGACTGTTATGACAATGTATGCGGTATATACTTATTCTCTATTTTGTAAATAATAGTTCAACTAACCTACTGTTGGAGTTACAGTTGCTTGGTGCAATTCTAGGTTACGCTTTAATGTAGGCCACCGGCGGCGTGATCTCCATCCTCGCCACGTGGACTGTATTAAGACTGCAGCATGATGACGAGTTTCCCACCTTAAGCATTCTAGTTGTTGGCGAACACCCTCACTGTAATCCATATTCAAATTAAGATGCATTTTTCAAAATAATGTTTCATTCTGTTTTATATATATTATTTTATATATATATATATATAGTATTTAAAATTGTAACGAAACAAATGTTACAAAAGAATAGTAAATAATAGTGGAATCCGATCCAGAGAAGAAACAAGAAATAATAATTGAAAGCAAATTAAAGGAAACCTAGTTGATTTGACTTATTTAATATTATCAAGAAACCCAGAAATAACCCAGTAGAATAGGGCAGTAAACAGACAAAAGTTAAATAAATAAACCTAGCAGGCCTAATCAACTTACCCTGAATAACAACCAAACCCAATAAAGAGTACTTGATCATAAATGAAAATTGTATTAACAAAATTGTATCGACATATTTTAAGGATAGAAAAAGGGACACAAACCTTACAGTTATATGAGTGACAGAATATAAATAGTGACACAGACTACTGTTAAACAGTGTTAATTATTTTTGTATGAAAAGTGTTTTATTGTTATTATTAGACAGAATTTTAGTTTATCATACAGACAATAGTTTAGCAGTAAAAATAAACTAAAACTGTCAAAAACAATTATTATTATTAAGAGTTTTGTTGTATGTTATAAGATTTTATGTCACCAGTTAATTTATGTAAATATATTTATCTCAGGTAGTCAAAGTAGAAATTACAATAAACCATAAAAATTGTTCCACCACATATCATAGAAATTCAAATTAATAAGGTTTTACAGTTATAAACTGAGGCATGTTTAGTATCAAATTGTTTATAATTATCTAATTATTAATTGTATAAACATTGCATATATAATTAGAGTATAATAATAAAATTATCTATTAAAGGTAATTTATAAAATATAAAGTAGGTAATGGGTGTTGATCCTATAACATTTAACCTGTACATAAATGACCAATCAAAATTTAAGAAATTTGTATGAGTTCTATGACTAAAAAAGAAGAAATAACACTTAATTGTTAATTGTGATGGAAAGCAGTTGAATAGTGCGTGTCTAGAGGTAATTAAAAGTATATAAAAATAGATGACCCGTGTGTGAAAGAAGATCTGAAGGACCATCATCGAAGATAATAATCCTTCCACTACCATTTTCATGAACAAATAATACACACAATCAAGAAAAATATTCAGAAACGACCAGGAACCCTTCAGCAATATCGTCTAGATGTGTAAAGTATAATTTGACAATATTTTTTTTCAACAAGGAACAACCACTAGACAATATAACAATTTACACTAACACTAATCACTAGTCAACATTTTAAAGTGCAACCAAATTCAATATATAAGCTAACAGTGATTACAAGGAAAACATTTATTGTACACATTAATAAACTACATTATTTTCTGAGACGGACAAATTGAATATCGTCAAAACTTGTATGTAACTTAATATATAATTTGTGTAAATTTTTAGATTATAAGTAATATATTGTTTGTAAAGGTACTCTCTATTATTAATCAACATGCAAAGGAACTTTTCGTAGCAGCCACAAGAATTCCCACGAAATATATTAAAATTATTTAATTATAAATCCTGAGATAAATATCGACCCTGTGACAACCTTATGTATCGAATGGAATTTTCCAATAATGTGAATTTATGTTACACAGATTAAATCATTATGTTATTAAATCATATCCATGAGTTATTATTTCAGGAAGGTAATAAACACATAGTATTATAAATTGGCGCACCAACTAGTGAGGCTGAAATTAGGGAATATTAGGTGAAGAAATTGAAACAACCAAATTAATTTCCTAATTTTTAGCTGGCGACTGCTATAAGTTCCAAGAAATAATAAAGATGCGTAAGAGGGCTACATCATTGAAACGGACGAAGGAGGCAGAGAAAGAAGTCAGGATGGAAGAGAAAGAAGTAACATCGGTGGAGGATGTGGAGACGGTAGCAAGAAAGGAAGATAGGGGAGACCCGAATCTTATAAAATTAATGGAGTTAATGAATAGTATGAGTGAAAAAATGGACAGAAATAAGGAAGAAACGAAGGAAGATTTGAAGAAGCAGAAGGAAGAATTCACTGAAAACTCAAGGAAACAAAATGAAATTTTGAGTCAAAACTTATTAAAACAAATGGAGGAAAAATTCGATAACATCAAGGAAGATCACAGACAAACGAATGAGAAAATTGATAGCATCAAGGAAGATAACAGACAAACAAATGAGAAAATGAGTGAAAATTTAATAAAACAGATGGAGGAGAGATTTAACCAAAACAAAGAAGAAACTAACGAAAATTTTAGGAAACAAAACGAAACCACTAATGAGAGTTTAAAACAGATAAATGAGAAAATTGATAGTATTAAGGAAAGTACTAATGAAACTTTAAGGCAAACTATAAGTGAAAATAATAACCAAATGAAGGAAGAGTTCAGACAAATCAATGAAGAGAATTTAAGAAGAATTAATGGTAGAATTGAACAAGTCAATGATACAATTAACCAGAAGATGGACAAAATCGATGAGGAAAGGAAGCAAGAAATAGCTGACACTAATGAGAGATTGAGAAAAGCTAACGAAACCATCATACAAAATAAAGCAGTGATAAATACTAGAATAGACCAGGTCCAAGAAAATAGTCGTATTCAAATAGAAGGAATACAAAAGGAACAAGAAAATTTAGTGAATTTACAGAAACAAACCGGAGAAAGGTGTGACAATATTAACACTACGGTGAATAATTTAACTGGTCAGGTACGCCAAAATCAAGAAGAAATTGAGTTAATTAGAACCAGACCACATAATATTACTCATGTTTCCAAAAATGAAACCAGAGAAGGAATTAATTTCAAAAATTATCGCAGAAACCCCATGGAATTCCTGGCCAGAATTGAGGAACATTTTAATAAACATCGAATAACTATCTGGAGCTCGATTAGAGAGATGTTGGATGAGCATTTTAGGGAGATTACGGACAACTGGTGGACAGCAACCAGGAATGAGATAGTGGACTACGCTCAATTTAAAAAACTGTTTAAAGAAAAATACTGGTCCGAAGCTATACAAAATATTATAAGGGACAACATTTGTCAGGGAAGATATGATGGAAATAGAGGTACATCTCCAACTACTTACTTCTGGGGAAAGGTGTGTTTGGCGAGACACCTAGAGCCAAGAATACCAGAAGAATCCCTAGTAACTAAAATGGCATACCATTATGACACAGGAATTGCCAGAGCACGCCTGGGAAGCCAGATTAAAACGGTCCACGCAATGGCTGACTTATTAGAAAATTATGAACACGAGGGTTACTACAAAAGAAGCAGACAACGAACTGATCAGTGCGGTTCAAAAAATAATAACCATGGTATGAATCATAATCAATATAATAACATGAATAACCGGAATAGTTATGTCAACGATCGTAATTACAACCAAAATTTTACCCCAAATAATAACCAACCAGCAAACTTCAATCGAAACCCAATTAACAATAATGATAACAACAGGCCCAATCAAAATTACCATCCGGGTAATAGAAACAATAATAATTATAATAACTACCGAACAAACCAAAATTATAATAATTTTAGGAGTAACTCAGGAGTTAATAACAATAATAATCAGGGTAATTATAATAATAATCGTTCGTACCGACCCCGAATAAATTACATCAGTGCCGAAGAAGGGGATTACTGGAGATACCATCAACCTCGGAGGAACAGTTTTAATAACAGTTATGATCAAAGAGGAAATCCCAGAGGGATGAGTCACCATTATAACCGAGTCAGAAGTAGAAGCCAGGAGGACTTCCGAGAATCAAGGGGAAGTGAACAATTAGACAACCGAGAGGTTGAACAACCAGGAACCAGCACACCAGTCCAGGCAAATCAACAGTCATGCCCGGAAAATAATCATGATAGCCTTAATTTAAACGGAGTGAGGCAGTAATAAACCCTCGGGACCCCTTACTGCTACTAACTACTGGGTACAATAACCACCAAATTCAAAAACATAGTAATAACAAATTACTACCAACTAATTATGAAAAACTAATTATGGAAAATAAAAGAATTTTGAAGTATAACAACAACCAAAGTTTAAGGACGGACAGTCAAAATCTTACTATTATTTACAATTATTATTTGAAAAATCTTCGAGAAGAACTGTTTGAGGAAACGGTGACAAGTAGAATCAACCAGCATAATGAAATTTTATACATAACCGCTCAAATTTAAGGAATTCCTACACGAATAATGATAGATACTGGTGCAAATGTATCACTTATTAATGACGCTGAACTGGAGAGAATACAGAAACAAAGTAAAAATATAATACCTACCTTACCTGTCAATAATGTTATTTTAATAGGTGCCACTGGGCGTCAAAATAAAACAGTGAGAAAACAAGTGTCATTGGAAATAGAAAGCAAAGGTGTTACAATTAATATTATATGTTTGGTCGCAATCGGCCTACCATTCGAATTATTAATCGGATGCGATATGCTGAGGAAATATTCAGCCATTATTGATTTGAGCAAGGAGAAGGTGTCCTTGAACTCAGAAGGTGTTATGTGGACGGCAGAGTTAATAGGAAGCGATGGTGCCCCTCTGAACCGTACCCATCACCAAGTTAGGGAATTAAATTTTTTAAATAATGACACCCAATGCAGAAAAATAATCTATAATATGACAAATGAAGACCTGTGGAACAGTAAATTACAGGAGATAAGAGAGTTTAGACACCAAGGCACAAATAATTTGACAGCAAAACAAGTAGAAGATCTCATCATGATATATAAGAAGTATAAACATGTATTTTCAGAAAACCCAGGAAAAGTAAAAAACTATCAGTGTAGAATACAATTTAAAGAACCAGCAGAATTCCACAGAAAATCCTATCCTATACCATATTCATTGAAGGAGGCGGTTAGAGATGAAATTAATAAAATGTTGTTAAATGATATAATTGAGCATAGCCAATCACCATATACTAGCCCAATAGTAGCAATTCAGAAGAAGAATGGGCAGGTTCGACTTTGCTTGGATGCCCGAGAAATAAATAAACACATAGTAAATGATCGTACGTCACCTGGAGAAATAGAAGAAATTCTAAAGAAATTTCATGGTACGAAATTTATCAGTACCTGGGACACAGTTTGTGGTTACTGGCAGGTGGAGTTGCACCCGATGAGTCGAAAATATATGGCTTTTATTTTCGAGGGTAGAAACTACCAGTTTAAAAGATTGCCATTTGGATTAGTCAATTCGGTAGCAATTTTTGTACGATGTATGGACCAGGTATTGGGTCAGGAAGCGCTACAATTCACCACAGTTTATGTAGACGACCTGTTGATTACCTCATCCAACTGGGAGGAACATTGTCACAGGGTGGAATATGTATTGAGTAAGTTAGCAGAGAACGACATAACACTAAAACTTGAAAAATCCCAATTAATAGCGAAGGAGGTTCAATTTTTAGGTTTCAATTTGACTGAACAAGGTATTTCTCCATCACAAGAAAAGGTTACTGCAATCCAGAAGTTCCCACAACCAAAGAATAAGAGGCAACTCCAATCCTTCTTAGGACTGTGTAATTACTACCGGAAGTTCCAACGCAATTATTCCGCATTGACATCTAAATTTCAGGAACAGCTGTCTTCCAAAAACAAATGGACATGGGGACATGAACAGGACGCTATACTACAACAGATAAAGGATAAATTCTTAGAGACAGTAATCCTTCATCATCCAAATTTTGATCACCCATTCTTTTTGAACTGTGACGCAAGTGATGTCAGTCTTGGGACGGTATTGTACCAAGAAGACACAGAAGGAAACCATTTAGTCATCAGTTTTGCCAGTCGTGTGTTAAACCACTGTGAGAGAAGGTATAATGTTACAGAAAAGGAACTATTAAGCATAGTCTTTGCTTGTAGTAAATTCCGAACGTACATTTTGGGATATCCTGTAACTGTCAGAACGGATCATAAGTCCATCTCATTTTTAAGAAGTTGTAAGCTGAGTCATGGAAGGCTTACGAGGTGGATACTCGCCTTGCAGGAGTATAATATCAAATGGGAATATATTCCAGGGAGTCAAAACGTGATAGCAGACGTGTTATCTCGAATAAACCTGGACACCCAGACATTTGAGGGTGAGAAAGAAAGGATTATGAAGGTGTACAACATTCTCAAAAGCAGATCTGATTTGGAAGCATTATTACAAAATATCAAAGCTAATCAGTTATTAGACCCAAAATTAATAAAAATCAAGGAACGTATGGCGAACCAAAACTCTTCAATAAACCAATTCTATTGTGAACAAGAAGGAATTTTATTCATAAAAAATACATTGAACCAAGAAGACTGGAAGGTAATCATTCCCAAAATCATGGAAAAAGAACTAGTGTTGGAATATCACATAAGATACGGACATATGGGTGCTGTAAAGGTAGTGAAAGCATTGGAGGAGAATTGTTACATTAAGAACATACACAGCGGTACAAAATTATATAAAACCCTGTCATATCTGTCAATTGGTCAAAATTAATAATGAACGAAGGGAAGGTGTAATGATACCTATATCGTCAGAACAAAAATTGGAAAAATTATTCATTGACATATGTGGACCATTTCCTAGGAGTGAAGGTAGAAGCCGGTATAAATACCTTATAATCATTATGGACCACTTCACCAAATTCATCAAATTGTATCCAATCAGTCGAGCAACTACGCAGAAAATTCTTGAAGTAATAACTACTCAATACATTCCAAAAATAGGAATACCTGTTTCAATAGTTACCGACCATGGTACACAGTTTCGAGGCAGAAAATGGAAGAACACATTGTTAGAACTGAACATCAAAAGATATAAGACCTCCGTATACCACCCCAGTAGCAATCCATCAGAAAGAATCCTGAGAGAGGTTGGTAGAATTTTAAGGACCTATTGTCATCAACAACAAAGGAAGTGGCCTGATTACTTATCAGCCACAGAAGATTTTTTAAACTTGGCTTATCATCCATCTATAAATTGCACTCCATACACTGCCATGTATGAAAAACAACCACCCAGAGAGATCCAAGAATTGATTAAATTTCCTAAGTCTCCACCGTACCAATTTAATAAATTCAAATTCTATAATCAGGTGATGGAAAATCTGTAAAAACGCAGAAATAAATACCAGAAAATAAAGGGTAAAATAATTAAATATGAAGTAGGAGAGAAAGTTTTGTTAAAGAACAGGGAATTGCCTAGCACTCTAGAAGGGATATCAAAGAAATTATTATTACTATACGTTGGACCCTACACCATAACAAAAAACAACAACAACAACACGTACGAATTAACCGACCCCATTTCAAAGAAGATCAAGGGCAATTATAATCAACAATCCATGAAAAAATATCATGAGGAAGAAAAGGAAAAATAACATAAGTAATTATGTCCTCACACCTAATGAAGTGTTCAGAAATAATTACTTCTGAAGGGAGGCAATTTGTAACGAAACAAATGTTACAACAGAATAGTAAATAATAGTGGAATCCGATCCAGAGAAGAAACAAGAAATAATAATTGAAAGCAAATTAAAGGAAACCTAGTTGATTTGACTTATTTAATATTATCAAGAAACCCAGAAATAACCCAGTAGAATAGGGCAGTAAACAGACAAAAGTTAAATAAATAAACCTAGCAGGCCTAATCAACTTACCCTGAATAACAACCAAACCCAATAAAGAGTACTTGATCATAAATGAAAATTGTATTAACAAAATTGTATCGACATATTTTAAGGATAGAAAAAGGGACACAAACCTTACAGTTATATGAGTGACAGAATATAAATAGTGACACAGACTACTGTTAAACAGTGTTAATTATTTTTGTATGAAAAGTGTTTTATTGTTATTATTAGACAGAATTTTAGTTTATCATACAGACAATAGTTTAGCAGTAAAAATAAACTAAAACTGTCAAAAACAATTATTATTATTAAGAGTTTTGTTGTATGTTATAAGATTTTATGTCACCAGTTAATTTATGTAAATATATTTATCTCAGGTAGTCAAAGTAGAAATTACAATAAACCATAAAAATTGTTCCACCACATATCATAGAAATTCAAATTAATAAGGTTTTACAGTTATAAACTGAGGCATGTTTAGTATCAAATTGTTTATAATTATCTAATTATTAATTGTATAAACATTGCATATATAATTAGAGTATAATAATAAAATTATCTATTAAAGGTAATTTATAAAATATAAAGTAGGTAATGGGTGTTGATCCTATAACATTTAACCTGTACATAAATGACCAATCAAAATTTAAGAAATTTGTATGAGTTCTATGACTAAAAAAGAAGAAATAACACTTAATTGTTAATTGTGATGGAAAGCAGTTGAATAGTGCGTGTCTAGAGGTAATTAAAAGTATATAAAAATAGATGACCCGTGTGTGAAAGAAGATCTGAAGGACCATCATCGAAGATAATAATCCTTCCACTACCATTTTCATGAACAAATAATACACACAATCAAGAAAAATATTCAGAAACGACCAGGAACCCTTCAGCAATATCGTCTAGATGTGTAAAGTATAATTTGACAATATTTTTTTTCAACAAGGAACAACCACTAGACAATATAACAATTTACACTAACACTAATCACTAGTCAACATTTTAAAGTGCAACCAAATTCAATATATAAGCTAACAGTGATTACAAGGAAAACATTTATTGTACACATTAATAAACTACATTATTTTCTGAGACGGACAAATTGAATATCGTCAAAACTTGTATGTAACTTAATATATAATTTGTGTAAATTTTTAGATTATAAGTAATATATTGTTTGTAAAGGTACTCTCTATTATTAATCAACATGCAAAGGAACTTTTCGTAGCAGCCACAAGAATTCCCACGAAATATATTAAAATTATTTAATTATAAATCCTGAGATAAATATCGACCCTGTGACAACCTTATGTATCGAATGGAATTTTCCAATAATGTGAATTTATGTTACACAGATTAAATCATTATGTTATTAAATCATATCCATGAGTTATTATTTCAGGAAGGTAATAAACACATAGTATTATAAATTGGCGCACCAACTAGTGAGGCTGAAATTAGGGAATATTAGGTGAAGAAATTGAAACAACCAAATTAATTTCCTAATTTTTAGCTGGCGACTGCTATAAGTTCCAAGAAATAATAAAGATGCGTAAGAGGGCTACATCATTGAAACGGACGAAGGAGGCAGAGAAAGAAGTCAGGATGGAAGAGAAAGAAGTAACATCGGTGGAGGATGTGGAGACGGTAGCAAGAAAGGAAGATAGGGGAGACCCGAATCTTATAAAATTAATGGAGTTAATGAATAGTATGAGTGAAAAAATGGACAGAAATAAGGAAGAAACGAAGGAAGATTTGAAGAAGCAGAAGGAAGAATTCACTGAAAACTCAAGGAAACAAAATGAAATTTTGAGTCAAAACTTATTAAAACAAATGGAGGAAAAATTCGATAACATCAAGGAAGATCACAGACAAACGAATGAGAAAATTGATAGCATCAAGGAAGATAACAGACAAACAAATGAGAAAATGAGTGAAAATTTAATAAAACAGATGGAGGAGAGATTTAACCAAAACAAAGAAGAAACTAACGAAAATTTTAGGAAACAAAACGAAACCACTAATGAGAGTTTAAAACAGATAAATGAGAAAATTGATAGTATTAAGGAAAGTACTAATGAAACTTTAAGGCAAACTATAAGTGAAAATAATAACCAAATGAAGGAAGAGTTCAGACAAATCAATGAAGAGAATTTAAGAAGAATTAATGGTAGAATTGAACAAGTCAATGATACAATTAACCAGAAGATGGACAAAATCGATGAGGAAAGGAAGCAAGAAATAGCTGACACTAATGAGAGATTGAGAAAAGCTAACGAAACCATCATACAAAATAAAGCAGTGATAAATACTAGAATAGACCAGGTCCAAGAAAATAGTCGTATTCAAATAGAAGGAATACAAAAGGAACAAGAAAATTTAGTGAATTTACAGAAACAAACCGGAGAAAGGTGTGACAATATTAACACTACGGTGAATAATTTAACTGGTCAGGTACGCCAAAATCAAGAAGAAATTGAGTTAATTAGAACCAGACCACATAATATTACTCATGTTTCCACAAATGAAACCAGAGAAGGAATTAATTTCAAAAATTATCGCAGAAACCCCATGGAATTCCTGGCCAGAATTGAGGAACATTTTAATAAACATCGAATAACTATCTGGAGCTCGATTAGAGAGATGTTGGATGAGCATTTTAGGGAGATTACGGACAACTGGTGGACAGCAACCAGGAATGAGATAGTGGACTACGCTCAATTTAAAAAACTGTTTAAAGAAAAATACTGGTCCGAAGCTATACAAAATATTATAAGGGACAACATTTGTCAGGGAAGATATGATGGAAATAGAGGTACATCTCCAACTACTTACTTCTGGGGAAAGGTGTGTTTGGCGAGACACCTAGAGCCAAGAATACCAGAAGAATCCCTAGTAACTAAAATGGCATACCATTATGACACAGGAATTGCCAGAGCACGCCTGGGAAGCCAGATTAAAACGGTCCACGCAATGGCTGACTTATTAGAAAATTATGAACACGAGGGTTACTACAAAAGAAGCAGACAACGAACTGATCAGTGCGGTTCAAAAAATAATAACCATGGTATGAATCATAATCAATATAATAACATGAATAACCGGAATAGTTATGTCAACGATCGTAATTACAACCAAAATTTTACCCCAAATAATAACCAACCAGCAAACTTCAATCGAAACCCAATTAACAATAATGATAACAACAGGCCCAATCAAAATTACCATCCGGGTAATAGAAACAATAATAATTATAATAACTACCGAACAAACCAAAATTATAATAATTTTAGGAGTAACTCAGGAGTTAATAACAATAATAATCAGGGTAATTATAATAATAATCGTTCGTACCGACCCCGAATAAATTACATCAGTGCCGAAGAAGGGGATTACTGGAGATACCATCAACCTCGGAGGAACAGTTTTAATAACAGTTATGATCAAAGAGGAAATCCCAGAGGGATGAGTCACCATTATAACCGAGTCAGAAGTAGAAGCCAGGAGGACTTCCGAGAATCAAGGGGAAGTGAACAATTAGACAACCGAGAGGTTGAACAACCAGGAACCAGCACACCAGTCCAGGCAAATCAACAGTCATGCCCGGAAAATAATCATGATAGCCTTAATTTAAACGGAGTGAGGCAGTAATAAACCCTCGGGACCCCTTACTGCTACTAACTACTGGGTACAATAACCACCAAATTCAAAAACATAGTAATAACAAATTACTACCAACTAATTATGAAAAACTAATTATGGAAAATAAAAGAATTTTGAAGTATAACAACAACCAAAGTTTAAGGACGGACAGTCAAAATCTTACTATTATTTACAATTATTATTTGAAAAATCTTCGAGAAGAACTGTTTGAGGAAACGGTGACAAGTAGAATCAACCAGCATAATGAAATTTTATACATAACCGCTCAAATTTAAGGAATTCCTACACGAATAATGATAGATACTGGTGCAAATGTATCACTTATTAATGACGCTGAACTGGAGAGAATACAGAAACAAAGTAAAAATATAATACCTACCTTACCTGTCAATAATGTTATTTTAATAGGTGCCACTGGGCGTCAAAATAAAACAGTGAGAAAACAAGTGTCATTGGAAATAGAAAGCAAAGGTGTTACAATTAATATTATATGTTTGGTCGCAATCGGCCTACCATTCGAATTATTAATCGGATGCGATATGCTGAGGAAATATTCAGCCATTATTGATTTGAGCAAGGAGAAGGTGTCCTTGAACTCAGAAGGTGTTATGTGGACGGCAGAGTTAATAGGAAGCGATGGTGCCCCTCTGAACCGTACCCATCACCAAGTTAGGGAATTAAATTTTTTAAATAATGACACCCAATGCAGAAAAATAATCTATAATATGACAAATGAAGACCTGTGGAACAGTAAATTACAGGAGATAAGAGAGTTTAGACACCAAGGCACAAATAATTTGACAGCAAAACAAGTAGAAGATCTCATCATGATATATAAGAAGTATAAACATGTATTTTCAGAAAACCCAGGAAAAGTAAAAAACTATCAGTGTAGAATACAATTTAAAGAACCAGCAGAATTCCACAGAAAATCCTATCCTATACCATATTCATTGAAGGAGGCGGTTAGAGATGAAATTAATAAAATGTTGTTAAATGATATAATTGAGCATAGCCAATCACCATATACTAGCCCAATAGTAGCAATTCAGAAGAAGAATGGGCAGGTTCGACTTTGCTTGGATGCCCGAGAAATAAATAAACACATAGTAAATGATCGTACGTCACCTGGAGAAATAGAAGAAATTCTAAAGAAATTTCATGGTACGAAATTTATCAGTACCTGGGACACAGTTTGTGGTTACTGGCAGGTGGAGTTGCACCCGATGAGTCGAAAATATATGGCTTTTATTTTCGAGGGTAGAAACTACCAGTTTAAAAGATTGCCATTTGGATTAGTCAATTCGGTAGCAATTTTTGTACGATGTATGGACCAGGTATTGGGTCAGGAAGCGCTACAATTCACCACAGTTTATGTAGACGACCTGTTGATTACCTCATCCAACTGGGAGGAACATTGTCACAGGGTGGAATATGTATTGAGTAAGTTAGCAGAGAACGACATAACACTAAAACTTGAAAAATCCCAATTAATAGCGAAGGAGGTTCAATTTTTAGGTTTCAATTTGACTGAACAAGGTATTTCTCCATCACAAGAAAAGGTTACTGCAATCCAGAAGTTCCCACAACCAAAGAATAAGAGGCAACTCCAATCCTTCTTAGGACTGTGTAATTACTACCGGAAGTTCCAACGCAATTATTCCGCATTGACATCTAAATTTCAGGAACAGCTGTCTTCCAAAAACAAATGGACATGGGGACATGAACAGGACGCTATACTACAACAGATAAAGGATAAATTCTTAGAGACAGTAATCCTTCATCATCCAAATTTTGATCACCCATTCTTTTTGAACTGTGACGCAAGTGATGTCAGTCTTGGGACGGTATTGTACCAAGAAGACACAGAAGGAAACCATTTAGTCATCAGTTTTGCCAGTCGTGTGTTAAACCACTGTGAGAGAAGGTATAATGTTACAGAAAAGGAACTATTAAGCATAGTCTTTGCTTGTAGTAAATTCCGAACGTACATTTTGGGATATCCTGTAACTGTCAGAACGGATCATAAGTCCATCTCATTTTTAAGAAGTTGTAAGCTGAGTCATGGAAGGCTTACGAGGTGGATACTCGCCTTGCAGGAGTATAATATCAAATGGGAATATATTCCAGGGAGTCAAAACGTGATAGCAGACGTGTTATCTCGAATAAACCTGGACACCCAGACATTTGAGGGTGAGAAAGAAAGGATTATGAAGGTGTACAACATTCTCAAAAGCAGATCTGATTTGGAAGCATTATTACAAAATATCAAAGCTAATCAGTTATTAGACCCAAAATTAATAAAAATCAAGGAACGTATGGCGAACCAAAACTCTTCAATAAACCAATTCTATTGTGAACAAGAAGGAATTTTATTCATAAAAAATACATTGAACCAAGAAGACTGGAAGGTAATCATTCCCAAAATCATGGAAAAAGAACTAGTGTTGGAATATCACATAAGATACGGACATATGGGTGCTGTAAAGGTAGTGAAAGCATTGGAGGAGAATTGTTACATTAAGAACATACACAGCGGTACAAAATTATATAAAACCCTGTCATATCTGTCAATTGGTCAAAATTAATAATGAACGAAGGGAAGGTGTAATGATACCTATATCGTCAGAACAAAAATTGGAAAAATTATTCATTGACATATGTGGACCATTTCCTAGGAGTGAAGGTAGAAGCCGGTATAAATACCTTATAATCATTATGGACCACTTCACCAAATTCATCAAATTGTATCCAATCAGTCGAGCAACTACGCAGAAAATTCTTGAAGTAATAACTACTCAATACATTCCAAAAATAGGAATACCTGTTTCAATAGTTACCGACCATGGTACACAGTTTCGAGGCAGAAAATGGAAGAACACATTGTTAGAACTGAACATCAAAAGATATAAGACCTCCGTATACCACCCCAGTAGCAATCCATCAGAAAGAATCCTGAGAGAGGTTGGTAGAATTTTAAGGACCTATTGTCATCAACAACAAAGGAAGTGGCCTGATTACTTATCAGCCACAGAAGATTTTTTAAACTTGGCTTATCATCCATCTATAAATTGCACTCCATACACTGCCATGTATGAAAAACAACCACCCAGAGAGATCCAAGAATTGATTAAATTTCCTAAGTCTCCACCGTACCAATTTAATAAATTCAAATTCTATAATCAGGTGATGGAAAATCTGTAAAAACGCAGAAATAAATACCAGAAAATAAAGGGTAAAATAATTAAATATGAAGTAGGAGAGAAAGTTTTGTTAAAGAACAGGGAATTGCCTAGCACTCTAGAAGGGATATCAAAGAAATTATTATTACTATACGTTGGACCCTACACCATAACAAAAAACAACAACAACAACACGTACGAATTAACCGACCCCATTTCAAAGAAGATCAAGGGCAATTATAATCAACAATCCATGAAAAAATATCATGAGGAAGAAAAGGAAAAATAACATAAGTAATTATGTCCTCACACCTAATGAAGTGTTCAGAAATAATTACTTCTGAAGGGAGGCAATTTGTAACGAAACAAATGTTACAACAGAATAGTAAATAATAGTGGAATCCGATCCAGAGAAGAAACAAGAAATAATAATTGAAAGCAAATTAAAGGAAACCTAGTTGATTTGACTTATTTAATATTATCAAGAAACCCAGAAATAACCCAGTAGAATAGGGCAGTAAACAGACAAAAGTTAAATAAATAAACCTAGCAGGCCTAATCAACTTACCCTGAATAACAACCAAACCCAATAAAGAGTACTTGATCATAAATGAAAATTGTATTAACAAAATTGTATCGACATATTTTAAGGATAGAAAAAGGGACACAAACCTTACAGTTATATGAGTGACAGAATATAAATAGTGACACAGACTACTGTTAAACAGTGTTAATTATTTTTGTATGAAAAGTGTTTTATTGTTATTATTAGACAGAATTTTAGTTTATCATACAGACAATAGTTTAGCAGTAAAAATAAACTAAAACTGTCAAAAACAATTATTATTATTAAGAGTTTTGTTGTATGTTATAAGATTTTATGTCACCAGTTAATTTATGTAAATATATTTATCTCAGGTAGTCAAAGTAGAAATTACAATAAACCATAAAAATTGTTCCACCACATATCATAGAAATTCAAATTAATAAGGTTTTACAGTTATAAACTGAGGCATGTTTAGTATCAAATTGTTTATAATTATCTAATTATTAATTGTATAAACATTGCATATATAATTAGAGTATAATAATAAAATTATCTATTAAAGGTAATTTATAAAATATAAAGTAGGTAATGGGTGTTGATCCTATAACATTTAACCTGTACATAAATGACCAATCAAAATTTAAGAAATTTGTATGAGTTCTATGACTAAAAAAGAAGAAATAACACTTAATTGTTAATTGTGATGGAAAGCAGTTGAATAGTGCGTGTCTAGAGGTAATTAAAAGTATATAAAAATAGATGACCCGTGTGTGAAAGAAGATCTGAAGGACCATCATCGAAGATAATAATCCTTCCACTACCATTTTCATGAACAAATAATACACACAATCAAGAAAAATATTCAGAAACGACCAGGAACCCTTCAGCAATATCGTCTAGATGTGTAAAGTATAATTTGACAATATTTTTTTTCAACAAGGAACAACCACTAGACAATATAACAATTTACACTAACACTAATCACTAGTCAACATTTTAAAGTGCAACCAAATTCAATATATAAGCTAACAGTGATTACAAGGAAAACATTTATTGTACACATTAATAAACTACATTATTTTCTGAGACGGACAAATTGAATATCGTCAAAACTTGTATGTAACTTAATATATAATTTGTGTAAATTTTTAGATTATAAGTAATATATTGTTTGTAAAGGTACTCTCTATTATTAATCAACATGCAAAGGAACTTTTCGTAGCAGCCACAAGAATTCCCACGAAATATATTAAAATTATTTAATTATAAATCCTGAGATAAATATCGACCCTGTGACAACCTTATGTATCGAATGGAATTTTCCAATAATGTGAATTTATGTTACACAGATTAAATCATTATGTTATTAAATCATATCCATGAGTTATTATTTCAGGAAGGTAATATATAGTAGTATTATAAAATTTATATTTATATTACCTCAAGAAGTTATTTTTCCTTATTTGGAACATGTTTCGGGTATCATCTTGTACCCATCCTCAGCCTTCGGTTTTTGTGTCTGGTGAAGTACATATGTGTTGGTTGACTATTATTATTGTGGCTTCCTGTTGGCTTCTGGTACTTCAAATTGGTTTAATTGCGTGTGATTGTGGTGTATATGTGTTAGTTTTTTGTGTATTTTCGATGTTGAGTGCTTTGAATAATGTGTCATGTTTTGTATTGACTTGTATTTGTTCAGGTATTAGTTTGTTTTGTGTTTTATGTTTGTATATTTGTAAATTTTCACAAATGTTCATTATGGTGCCTTTGTGTGGTATATGTTTTATTAGCGTCACATTGGTTATGTCTGGGAATTCATGTCCTGTGTTTATTGCATGTGTGGCTAAATTGGATTTATATATTTCTGGTTTTTTGTATGCGTTTAGGTGTTCAAAATAACGTTTTTTCAGCTGTTTTTTGTTTGTCCTATGTAACATTTATTGCAATCTTGGCATTAAATTTTGTATATACCGTTAGTTGTTGTATTACTTCCATGTTCCTTAAGGAAATGGAAGTATGGTGATGGCAAAAAAAATCGTGTTCGAGATTATTGCAGATTCTGATTGTACTACACTCAAAACATGAAAAAAAGTCATTTTTCGAAAAGTGTCTGTGAGTCTATAGATTTTTTTTTCTATGGCAAACGATAACAGCCGCAAATTCAAACAGAATCAAATAATTTTTTGCATACAGCCATGATTTGTAGAGTACTCACAACCTATTGTTTTTGGTGAAGATCGGTTGAGGGAAAGGGGTAGTTTATCTGCAAAGGTTTTTTTTATCAAGGGTAATTTTTTTCTATGGCAAACGATAACAGCCGCAAATTCAAACAGAATCAAATAATGTTTCGCATACAGCCCTGAATTATAGAATTCTCAAGACCTGTTGTTTTTGGTGAAGATAGGTTAAGGGAAAGGGGTAGTTTACCAGCAACGTTTTATGTTTTAAGACGGGTATTTCCTATGGCAAACAATAACAGCCACAAATTCAAACATAATCAATAATTTTTTGCATGCAACTCTGAATTGTAGAATTCTCAAGACCTGTTGTTTTTGAGGAAGATCGTTTGAGGGAAAGGGGTGGTTTACCAGCAACGTTTTTTGTTTTAACAAGGGTATTTTCTATGGCAAATGATAACAGCCGCAAATTCAAACAGAATAAAATAATGTTTTGGATAAAGCTCTGAATTGTAGAGTTCTCAAGACCTATTTTTTTTTGGTGAAGATCGGTTAAGGGAAGGGGGTTGTTTATCGGCAACATTTTATGTTTTAACATCAGTAATTTTTTCTATGACGAATGATAACTGCCGTAAATTCAATTGCGGCAATTGCCGTAAATTCAATTACCTAGAAATAATGTTTTGCATACCTGACCTATAGAGATCACAATTTCTGTTTTTTTTTGTTGTTGTGAAGATCGGTTAAAGGAAAGGGGTAGTTTACCAGCAACGTTTTTTTGTTTTAAGAAGGGGATTTTCTATGGCAAACGATAACAGCCACAAATTCAAACAGAATCAAATAATGTTTTGGATACAGCTCTGAATTGTAGAGTTCTTAAGACCTATTTTTTTGGTGAAGAACGGTTATGGGCAAGGGGTAGTTTACCTGCCACTTTTAATGTTTTAACAAGAGTAATTGTTTCTGTGGCAAAGGATAACTGCCGCACATTCAAACAGAATCAAATAATGTTTCGCATACAGCCCTGAATTGTAGAGTTTTCAAGACCTACTGTTTTTGGTGAAGATCAGTTAAGAGAAAGGGGTAGTTTACCAGCAACCTTTTATGTGATAACAAGGTTAATTTTTTCTATGACGAACGATAACTGCCATAAATTCTAACATAATCAAATAAGTTTTTGCATACATCCCTAAATTGCAGAGAACTCAAGGCCTGTTGTTTTTGGTGAAGATCGGTTAAGGGAAAGGGGTAGTTTACCAGCAATATTTTATGTTGTAACAAGAGAAATGTTTTCATGAACGATAACTGCCATAAATTCAAACAGAATCAAATAATTTTTTACATATGTGCCTGAGTTGTACAAGACTCAAGGCCTATTGATTTTGGTGAAGATCAGTTACGAAGGAATGGCAGTTTACCGGAAACATTTTTTGTTGTAACAAGAGTAAAGTACTTAATTTTGATAAATAAAGTAACCAGATAAGAAGATCTTAATAATCCAATGTAGAAACGTAGATAAAATATCTATAAATGAAGAGGCTAGTTGAACGGGCTGGGGGTAATTTTCTGTAAATGAAAATTATAGTTGAAGTGGGAGGGGATAATTTTTACTGCCATGTTCCTTAAGGAAATTGAAGTATGGTGATGGAAAAAAAATCGTGATCGAGATTATTGCAGATTCTGATTGTACTACACTCAAAACATGAAAAAAAGTAAATTTTTGAAAAGTGTGTGTGTGTGTGTATCTGTCTGTCTGTCTGTCTGTCTGTCTATCTGTCTGTAGATTTTTTTTTCTATGGCAAACAATAACAGCCGCAAATTCAAACAGAATCAAATACATTTTTGCATACAGCCCTTATTTGTTGAGTACTCAAGACCTATTGTTTTTGGTGAAGATCGGTTAAGGGAAATATGTAGTTTACCTGCAACGTTTTTTTTTTTTTTTAATCAATGGTAATTTTTTCCTATGGAAAACGATAACAGCCACAAATTCAAACAGAATCAAATATTGTTCTGGATACAGTCCTGAATTGTAAAGTTGTTAAGACCTGTTGGTTTTGGTGAAGATCGGTTAAGGGAAAGGGGTAGTTTACGAGCAACGTTTTATGTTTTAACAAGGGTCATTTTTTCTATGACGAACGATAACTGCCGTAAATTCAAACAGAATCAAATAATTTTTTGCATACAGCCCTAAATTGTAGAGTTCTCAAGAACTATCGTTTTTGGTGAAGATCGGTTAAGGGAAAGGGGTAGTTTACCAGCAACATTTTATGTTTTAACAAGGGTATTTTCTATGGCAAACGATAAGAGCCGCAAATTCAAACAGAATCAAATAATTTTTTGCAAACAGCCCTGAATTGTAGAGTACTCAAGACTTGTTATGTTTGGTGAAGATCGGTTAAGGGAAAGGGGTAGTTTACCTGCAACGTTTTTTTTATCAAGGGTAATTTTTTTCTATGGCAAACGATAACAGCCGCAAATTCAAACAGAATCAAATAATGTTTTGCATGCAGCTCTGAATTGTAGAGTTCTCAAGACCTGTTGGTGTTGGAGAAGATCGGTTAAGGGAAAGGGGTAGTTTACCTGCAACATTTTATGTTTTAACAAGGGTAATTTTTTCTATGACAAACGATAACTGCCGTAAATTAAAACAGAATCAACTACTTTTTTGCATACCTTTTTGAATTATAGAGAACTCAAGAGGTCTGTTTAGGGAAAGGGGTAGTTTACCAGCAACGTTTTTTGTTTTAACAACGGTTTTTTTTTTACGAATGATAACTGCCACAAATTCAAAGAGAATCAAATAATTTTTTGCATACGGTCTTGAATTGTAAAGAAGTGAAGGTCTGTTGATTTTGGTGAAGATCGGTTAAAAGAAAGGGGTAGTTTACCAGCAACGTTTTATGTTTTAACAAGAGTAAAGTACTTAATTTTGATAAACAAAGTATCCTGATAAGGAGCTCATAATAATCCACTGTAGAAACGTAGATGAAATATCTATAAATGAAGAGGCTAGTTGAATGGGGTGGGGTAATTTTCTATTAATGAAAATTATAGATGAAAAGGAAGGGGAGAATTTTTTATATGTGTACTACGTTATCGGCAACAAAAAAGTAGTTTTTTGTTAAAATTCCTTCCCTGGCTGTTTAGCTGTAGTCCAATGTTTTCTGCAAAACCAGACGTTTCGGCAATACCATCGACTGCCATCATCAGTGAAAATTGAGTGCGAAAACGTGAGGTGGTATACGTTAGTGACCACAGTACTGTGGTTAAGGCTGAAGCAATAGAAAGAAGTAGTTTCTATGGAAATATTTAATTTCGAATATGATTTTAAATATAAATCTTAGAACATGGAAGTCATGTATGGATCTCCATACCGATATTATCTTTGTTGTGTGGGCTATTTAGTTTTTGTAAATTATTTTTATTAGTTTTGTATGCTATTTTGATATCTGAGTTTTTAAATAGTTTTGTTAGCTTTGTCATTTTATTATTTATGTATGTGAATGTGGCCCATTTTTTATTGTTGTTATTATTTATGTGTTGTTCATTTTGATTAATTCTTAACTGTTCAGTTTTTATTTTATATTTGATTTTATTTTCTATTTTGTTTACAGTATTTTTATTGTATCCATTTTCATAACCAATTTGGTATATTATATTTCTTTCTTTGTCAGTTTCTTGTTTGTTTAGGGGACTTTTGTACATTCTGTTAAATAACGGATAGAATGCTGCCATTTTATGTTGTGGTGGGTGGTCAGAATGGTTAGGTATAATGATGTTGTAGAAGTTGGTTTTCTGTATATTGCATATTATATGTGGTTGTTGTTTCTTGTGATGGTTATGTCTAAATAGTTGATTTTGTTATGTTTTTCTTTTTATTCTGTGAATTGTATTTTTGGATGTATGTTATTGATTTGTTTTAATATGTTATCTGCATTTGTATTTTTGTTACTTGATACATATAGCCCATTATCTACATATCTTATACAAATGCCATGTGGATCAAAGGATTTTATAATGTTTTGTATTTTGTATTGTATTTAGCCACACATGCAATAAACACAGGACATGAATACCCAGACATAACCAATGTGACACTAATAAAACATATATCACCCAAATGAACATTTGGGTAAATTTACAAATATACAAACATAAAACACAAAATAAACTAATACCTGAACAAATACAAATCAATACAAAACATGACACAATATTCAAAGTACTCAACATCGAAAATACACAAAAAACTAACACATACACCACAATCACACACAATTAAACCAATTTGAAGTATCAGAAGCCAACAGGAAGCCACAATAATAATAGTCAACCAACACATATGTACTTCACCAGACACAAAAACCGAATGCTGAGGATGGGTACAAAATGGTACCCGAAACATGTTCCAAATAAGGAACAAATATTTAATATTTATATGATTTTACCATATTTACCATACTTAAATTAATATATAAATCTAATTTGGCTACACATGGAATAAACAGTGGACATGAATTCCCAGACATACCCAACATGACACTAATAAAACACATACCACACAAAGGCACCATAATGAACATTTGGGAAAATTTACAAATATACAAACATAAAACACACAACAAATCAATACCGACAAACACACAAGTACTTCACAAGACTGAAAACTAGTAAGGCTGAGGATGGGAACACAAAGCATTCCGAAACATGTTCCAGATAAGAAAAATACATCTTGAGGTAAAATCATATAAATATTAAATATATATTATATAATTTACAAACAGAAAAGTTCAATTTTAGGAGGTTTTGTAAGTATGTTATTTAATTCATGTAATTTACAGTCTCTAAATTAGATTTTATATTGAAAGTTACACATAGCTATAACATGAAATTGTCAAGTGTTATACAAACACTGCAAAAATATATGACACACGAAATTAGTATCGGTTATTGAATTACATAAACGAATAATAGTAATGATTTGTATTCATATTCAAAAACTTACGTTAAAAGTTTCCGTCAGTGACTTTCTTTTTGACGCTACGACGCGTTTAATGTCTCATCATCAGGTATTTCACTCCACAGAAGAGGTCGTCAATACATTAAAATAAAATAAATAAACGAACATATAAACACAAGCGTGAAATACCTGATGATGAGACATCGTCTTGAAACGCGTCGTAGCGTCAAAAAGAAAGTCACTGACGGAAACTATTAACGTAAGTTTTTGAATATAATTACAAGTGACTTGGATACTAGTGAAAAATTAATCTTCGATTTGTATTCATTTTTCTGAAATGGAAGACTAATATTTTAGGTAAGTAATCAGCTAGTAATTGATACATTAACTGTCTGCCTATGATGAAGCTCACAATGAATGAAAGCTGACGAAGGCAAAAGTAAACATTTAAAAAATTTTTATCTATGATATTAGTGTTCCATGTCAGAAAAGTCTATGTAAATCATTACTGATACTTGGATATGTCATGGACAACAAAATTCAAGAACTGAATAATAGTATACTAGACGCATGTGGAGGACAGAATAACAAACCTGTACCATCCCATGACCAACAATAAGAATCCAAAATACTTTACCATTTATAAAGGAAAAAACAGTATTAACAAAATGGTAAACCATAATATGATATGTTCAACATAAAAAATTCTGAATCCAAAATGGTGAGCTGAAAAAACTGATTGCAGAATAAACTGCCAAAATCTGTCATGATGCTAAAAATTTATAATTGTCTGTCTGGTCAAAAGCTTGGGTCTGACTCTGCATGACTTGTTACCTAACTGTAAATTACACCTTTCTCATACTACCTCTCACCATAATACTAAGCACAAAGCAAACACATTTAATAATTTTGTATTCTAATAGTTTTATTTAAAAACTTTTGCTTTGTAACAAATTTGTCTTCAGCTGCCTTATATACGGTATATATTTATATAGTTTTAAAATTTAGTGGAATTGTAACTTTGTATCTGTGGGCGACATACTGTACATGACATTCTTTGTTAAAGGTACTGTAACGGGACAAAGCAAGAGGGTTTTTGATTTCATGATTTTTATTTTAACAATTTATATAAACCATGCTGAACGGGTCAAAATAGTAGAAACATATTTTTTAATCAACTTGTATGTAACTTTTAGGAACACACTATGGCTGAGTCGGTACCATGCGGTGCCAGGTGCAACGGAAATTATAACAATGGAATGCGTAAGAGCGCGCGTATGTGCCGCCTTTTGCGACGTAAAAATTCTACACGTGGTCAGGAAACGAATTACTTTCCGGTTCGCCCACCAATGAGGGAACGAGAAATATAATCTGCATCCGATTGAGACCATGAGGTTAAGCCCCGGAGAGCGTGGCTACAGCCATTTTGGACGCTCAGTCGACTCCCAGTGTACAGACTGCGTGGTCGTATAGAATTTCAGCTCGAGCAAATTAGTGTCGACAAACAGTTAAATCATGTAAATGAACACAAAACAACAAGAAAGAATGTCAGAATGAATACTCGGTAACAGTTTTTTCAAAATTTCACAGTTTTAAACTAATTTCTCGAGTGTTTTCTGGAAACAGTGGATTAACCGTGTTGGTGTAACGGCATCGAGATATATAGCGACTGGATAAGTACCTAGATCATTAATTGGCCATAATTCAAAACTTTCAGTTAAAAATCATAATTAATGAGATCTCTAACAAAAAAGGGGAAAAGAACGAGAGAGAGAGAGAGAGAGAGAGAGAGTGGGTACAAACGAAAATCAAAGTACTGGTTTGCCCATTAAATTGTTAATTTAGTTAGTGAAGTTCTATGTTTTGAATTTTTATGTTAAAGAAGTAAAGATAAGATCAAAAGTTTGATAGAATAAGATGAAACCTATTGCCAATAGAAACATGAGTTAACAAAATTTATATTTTGGTATTCTGATGTTAAATACGTAAAGAAAAAACAAAGGTTAAATTCTGAGTAAAATAAAACTAGATGTATTATCAATAGAAACATGAGTTCAGTATAGTTATTTCACAATAAACCTAACCTGTTCTGTGTATGGAGACGCTTGCCTAAAAGAATCTGGATAATTAGAATCAAATAAAGTGTGTAATAGGAGTAATGTTACGGTTTCGATGTGTAACCCAAAACACCGTGGTGACCTTGTGGGATCTTCTGTGTTGGTAGGTTTGTCAGAGTCGGGGTAAGCAGAAAGCAGTAAGTCGTAGTAAAGTTTGGACATAAAATATTTATAAGTTTACAGTACTTGACTAATGTCATTGGTAATCTAGTCAAGCGTACTACTTCAGTAGGATTCCTTTTAATAACCTGTTTATAATAAATACCAAAATATTGTTTAAAATATTTTTTTATTGAACAGCCTGTATATTATTGATAATGACAAGAGGACACCAAATAAGATAAGCTGGAAAACCTTAAAACCTTTTTCTATTAAGTCTTAAAGGAAGTGACAATAAAGTCCACAGATGTCTTGCATCTATGTGGCAGCACTACACAGAAATGTCGTATTACTTTATTGATATCTTGTGATGAAAGCATGAAAAAAATGACAATGCGAAACAAAAGACAATGCGAACAGTTACTAACCCACATAAACAAAATACACAAAAACATAACCTTCACTGCTGAATACGAACACAACAATAGTATAAACTTCCTTGACCTCTCCATCACAAAATTTGAACACAGACACAAATGCAGTATATACAGAAAACCCACTACACCTGACACACTAATACACAATTTCACCAATCACCCAATACAACACAAACTAGCTGCCTACACAAAACAAACACCCACAAATTCAAAAAAGCAGGATACAGAATCACATACAAAACTACAAACAAAACAGAACACACACTATCAAAAGACACACACAAAGCACAAAACAAATTGAATGTACCTGGTGTTTACAAACTAAATTGCTCAGATTACAACAAATTCTACATAGGCCAGCTTCAAGCAAAGATAGATTGAACACATAAAGGCACTACACTGCACTACCGAATCCACCTTTGCAAACCACCTCATTGAAGCAAACCACACATACAAAAACATCGACATAACATGGATATTCTACACGTACACACAAAAGGCTGAAAACTAGACAGTCTTGAACAATTAGAAATATACAAACACACAAAAACAAATAAAAACAACATCCTAAATGAACAGACACAATTTAAATCACACACATTATTCGAACATATCACACCCCACACACACAACATCGATCCTTCAAATGTCGACACTGTCGCCAAGAACAAGACGGAAAGCGCTCCCAGTGACAGCCTCAGATGAAGCTTATAATAAGCAAAAACTGGTTCAGGCTGTAAGGTAAAACTTTTACGTTTTTACCCATAAAAAACTTTGTGTTCCGAGTCGGTAGTGATTTAATTATATTTAGTTAATCAACAGACGCATCATGGACAAAGAAATCAAAGAAAAAATTACTTGAGTTTTTGCTAATAACAAATGGATCTTGTAATGATAGCGCAACTGTTCACATGGCACGGTACAATCTGTCAAAGAGTTTTTATTTGGAAAAAATTCACTGTGTTCAAACACATTTCTATTCACTAGATCTACCTGCCAAAGTGTATTTTTCCCCCTATATTAATTGAAACACTGGAGAGTGTACACTTTGATCGTAACAGTGACATCAAAAGTAAAATGATGCAGGTCTGAAAGTCACAATATCATGAAACCAGTTTCAAAGGTCCTTTGGTTGATGGTCCAGGTGTTGGGATTGGTGTGTAACGCATAAATTAGATTACTTTGAAGGATGCCATAGTGCTATTCAGCAATAAGGTAAGTATAAATTTTACTGGAGTGAACTAACAAACTCTGTAATCAGATCTCATACATCTGTAGGTGTTAAATAAGAACTAACTAATTAATACATTCTTCTTCAAATAAAATAAATAAATTCTTTTTTGAAATAAAATTTTCTTGATTACATAACAAAAAAATGTTGTAAATAATTTTAATGTGCACACACTGCTTCATTTTAGTTAATTTAACAGTGTCTCTAAGTTAACTACAAGGGGCAATCCAAAAGGTGTAATACGCAAGCTGTGTTCTAATTTATATGACAATGATACATTAACTGCATAGTTCTACAGAAATCTGTTTGAAATAAACCACACAAATATGCTATTTATAAATCAGAATCAAGAACTCACCTAAGAAAAATGTGGCGTTTGCCAAATGCCCAGCTTGTACTAACTTGGCTGCACGGTTGTTTCAGGTTATGTTTTTCATCTAAACATTGTAGAATAAGACGGCAATCTTCAGTAGCCTTATCTTCGCATCTCCTAAGTTTACTGAATGGTGCCAATAGGCGATATCGTGAATTGAAAGCTTTGAATCTCATCCGATGTGGATAACCTGTAAGTGTAAGCAAAAACAAAATTGTCTTGATTTTACTCATGATCTTGAGTAGATATATTTAGAAAAATATATTCTTCAATTCAGATTGATGTTTTCACTACTATGTTCTAATTAACTTGATAACAAATGGCATGAGAGTTACAAAACTTCTGCAATTCCTAGGTGTGCTTACACCATTGGGATTGGTTATGGGCTGGAATATTTTGGTTCCATTGCTTTCAAATGATTGTAAGCAACAGAAAAAAGCGAGAAGACAGGAAATGAAAAAATAGTGACCACTAAAGTTTGATACTCTATCAAACTAATTGATATTTAATTCAATTTAATTTAACCTAAGGGAACTTAAACACTTTCTAAATAATCTCTTCGGGCGCCATCTTGTTACCAACTGTAATAAGAAAATTAATATATGAGGGTTCTTTTTAGGCGAACAGGAGATCAGATTGGTTGCTTAAACAAACAAAGAAAACTTTATACGTTTACACATTAATTAAAATTTATTAACATTTCTCAAATCAAAAAGAAACGCACATAAAATAAATTTGAAAGAAAGAAACTTTTAATGTAAAGAAAAAAAACTTTTAGTGTAAAAAAAAAATAAAACAACATTGAAATATTATATAAACCTTATATGAATCAAGATATTAAATTAAAATAATCTTTTAAAGAAAACGCAAACCAGACTTCTTAATATAGTATTAAGAAGTATACACGCAAGTATATCTCCCGTATACACGCAACACACATACCAAGTTATTTTAGAGATCTCATTTTAATTTATGTATAGATATTTTAGGCTGCCATTTCTTTTTTAAAATTAAAAGGTTTTACAATTTTGAAAATTTCTTGGGTTTTACCCCATATCGGTTACTTATCTGGCCATTCTTTAGCGATTCGACCCAGTCCAGACTCCTCACGTAATTCCGTCCACTCCGCACAATTCTATTGCTTATAATTTTGTATATATCACCAAAAACTGTCACTGCATTTACTTCATGACTATTGAAAGTTATTAATTTGAATTTAAGATCACATTTTATCGTATGCGGGCGCGTCGGCGAACACAGAATAACTTCGCCCGAAAAACCGGCGAGAGCCGGGCAGACGCGACAGTTTATTTTGCGTCTGGTCCGCTGAGATGTTAATTTCCGACTGACTTTGTTCTGTTGCCTCACACAGTTGCTGGCGTGACACACCCAGGATAGGCTCTGACGAAACCGATGACACACAGTTGTTATATAAATTGCTGACGCAACACATCGCCTGATGTCTGGTTGTGTAACGTGGTTACGTTTTCCGGGTTCGTCATTGTCCTTGGTACAGTTGTTGGCTGTTATTGTCCACACCATATCATTAAATAATTGTCACAGTCAATGCTGCCACGTTGCGATCGCTTCCACATAACAAATTTACCCAAGTCTATAATTTCTGTCCCTATCACTCGACAAGTTAATTATTATTTATAAATAAAAAAAAAATACAAATTATGTCATTACCCCAGGTGTGCCCAAAAATGCCCCGCTACAAGTTATTGTTAATGTTATTCAGTTAATGTTAAGGTTAAAGTACTCAATATTTTTAATTACCTCCAGCCATTAGATTAACAGTCTCCAAGACCTGCAGAGAGCGTATCTGTTTCATAACAATAGCTTTGTCAAATCTACCAGGCGTTTCTGTAACATTGGCTCTCAAACAACGTACAAAGTGAGGTCTTGCGTGGACCAGAGTTCTAAGCAAATTATCCAACCTTGTGTGGAAATCTTGTGTCAAAGTAGATACTGGCTCATCTCCATTTAGTCTAAAATAAAACACTGATATGGTTATTAACATTTTTCCTGCTAGCGATAGAAGCTTACAGCAAACTTTAATGATATGGACCCCCCCCCACAAAGAGCTTTAAGATATAGCTTCAAGAATATAATAGTTCAACAATAACGAAATAAAAATATTTAAATAAAATAAAAATCTTTTATTATTTTATTAACGGATGTGAAAAGATTAAAAACAGTATAATAAAAATTGATATTACAAACCATAAACCACATCCGATATAATTGATATTACAAACCATAAACCACATACCATATAATTGATATTGCAAACCATAAACCACATACCATATAATTGATATTACAAACCATAAACCACATACCATATAATTAGAAACTACATAGTCATAAGGTTTTCTATTGAAAAGTGACATAGATTTTTGGTGTGGTCTCAGAAACTCTGTAGGTCCCATCAATAAGTCTGTATCATCTGGATTAAACAGCCTAAATACACAACACATAGTATACCAACTACAGCACAGTACATGGGGTTATCGTCCAAAGAGACTGGCTGAACAAAGATATGGTGGACACAGAGATGCAGTAAAATGAAAAATAAAAAACCTGTTTCATGGCATTCTGTGAAACACAATTTGGATTTGGATTCCTGTTTCATTGCAAAAGTAATCTGCCAGATTTCTTCCAGATACAAAAAATTCTTCGTAACTTATAAAATGGGAATTGGTCCATCATTAGGTAACTAAATCCACAGGCCCATCCCACCTCAACATAATATTCTCCCACTCCTAAACAAATTATGAGGGATGCTTGAAAAGTCTGCAAAAACAATGAAAACAATTTTTTCGGGCAGGTTTCATTTTATTTTTCACTGTTAGTCCCCTTTTAGCTCAATACACTTGTCCCAACGATATTTTAGTTTTTTAATGCCTTCCAAATAATATGATTTCAGCAACTCAGCAAAATATGCATCAATGTCCTATTTAACTTCTTCATTAGTTGTAATTTTTTACAAGTGAGCCATTTTTGTGTGTTCGGAAACAGGAAGAAGTCCAAAGGAGCCAAATCAGGCGAATACGATGGATGGCAAAGCAGTTGGTAGTGTAATTCATGCAATTTTTCTGTTGTAATTGCACCTTTGTGAGCGGGTGGATTGTCCTGATGAAAGAGCACTTTCTTCTATGCCAAATGTGGCCGTTTCTGCTCGATTTCATTGTTCAATCGATCCAATAATGCTGCATAGTTCTCTCCTGTTATTCTTCCTTTTTCAAGACAGTCGATGTATATTATGTCATGTGCATCCCTAAAGATAGTGGTCATAACCTTGCTGGCTGAAGGAACCCTCTTTGCCTTCTTCAGGGCACTTCCACCAGCTTGTATCCATTGTTATGATTGTTCCTTTGTCTCTGGTGTGTAATGGTGGATCTATGTTTCATTGACAGTTATGAATCAGTGCAGAAATTGTTGAGAATTGTGCTGAAACAGCACAAAACACTTTTTCAAAATTTTCATTCTTTCCTGTTTTTGATCAACTTTGAGTAGGCATGGCACCCAGTTTGCTGAAAGTTTCTCATATGCAATTTGTTATGCAAAATATGTCCATTACGTTCTTTTAATATCTTACACATCTCAGCTAGTTCACGCACTGTTACTTGCCGATCCTGCATTACAGTAACATGAACTTTTCAATCATTTCTTCAGTAATAGCCTCTTTTGCCTTCCTGATCGTTTAGCATCATCCGTGCTTTTTCAACCACAACAAAAGCTGGTACACCACTTATAAATAATTCTAATTGATGGAACAGATCCAGGGAAATGTTCATCAAGTTTAGCTTTTATTTTGGCAAGCGTTTTCTTATGTAAAAAGTAATATTTAATCAAATATGACATTCATTTGTTTCCATTTTTCTTATACGACAAAAGTTGTGTACTTCAAATGACTGTCAAAACAGTACTTGAAATAGCTTCATGAAAATTTGGAATGAGTGGTTTGAATGTATGTACTTTAAAACCATGGCAACAACTTTTAGTTATGGCAACATCTATGAAATTCTGCACGGACGTTTCAGACTTCCCTCATACTAAGCTTAAATAACCCATTAAAAGCTTCCAGCTCTCACTAGTTTTTCCATCCATAGTTTACAAACATGTGAATATACAGAACTCATGAAGTTGTTTGTGACACTAACATATTTCAAACTAGTGTTGTTTGTCTTATAAATGCGTATGAATTATGAAAACAGTGAATTTGGTAAGTTTTTGGATTTGCCTATAATAATTTTTCAAATACAGGACCCAAATTTTACATCCGTTACAAAAATTTTACTTCAATAATAATCTTACGATGTACACTGAATGTTTATTACTTACAAATCTGAATGTGAAGTCGGTGAAATGCGGAAGCTAACCCCTCTTGGCACAGTTTCGACCGAGTACAAAGCCTTCAATTCACTTCCAAACAAGTGAGTGGCGAAACCAAAGTTACAGCTTTGCTTGTGAAATACTGCAACCAGATCGTCTGGCACCACGTCCTTATTTGTATCTGTGTGATGTGAACAGATATGTTTATACAACAGTTCAACACATAATTATATAATCTCTAGTAGTACCGGTATTTAGAAATTCACACACATTATCAATGTTAATAGGCAAATTAGAAATTAAAGAGCTTATTTAATTGTAGTATTTGTAAATGCTTGGTTACTCACCGTCTTGTGACTTCTTTAAACTTCCAATGAAATTGCGTTTCAAGGATAAATCCTCATCATCAAGTATAAAATTTTACATACTTGGGCTGCGACACAAGCTACAATTATGACAATGACATGGAAAATAAAATAAATAAGTTCCAGACAATACGTGACACAATAAATAGAACATTAAATAACAAAACACAAAAAGACACAAGGATAAAATTTTATAAAACAATGGCTGTACCTGTACTTATGTATGGGAGTGAAAGTTGGATGAATACCAAAAAAGGAGACAGCAAAATACAGGCAGCAGAAATGAGATTTTTGAGACGGGTCAAAGGGTACACAAGAAGAGATTTAGTAAGAAATGAAGACATGCGAAATGAACTAAATGTATATGCAATAAATGAAAAAATAATTGAATATAAAGAAAAATGGAAACAACACATAAGTAGAATGGGAAATGGGAGAACACCCCAAAAAATACTTAATTACAACCAAAGAGGGAAAAGAGATATAGGAAGACCACGAAAACGGTGGTTGTAAGTTTATGAGGACGGAACAGGCAAATGCCTAATCCTTGTAGTGCAGAAGAAGAAGATCCTCATCATCAGGTTATAAAAACCCAATCCTTCCAGAAAAGTCGTCAAAAAATCAAAAATTATTATCAAACATCACAAAGCACTTCACGCCACGTCGCGACCTGGTGCGTCCCACTACACGCGATCGACCAACGTAGGATTGGGTCGTCAAACCTTCGACGACTTCTCCGGCAGGACTGGTGTTTTTATAACCTGATTATGAGGATTTATCCTTGAAACTGTTGTTATTAGAAGTTTAAAGAAGTCACAAGACGGTGAGTAACCAAGTGTTTACAAATACTACAATTAAATACTTATGCACGTGACATGGAGACTATAATATAATGAATTAAAGATCTTATTCATTTTAGGTTTGATGCTTAATTTTATAATAATTTAAAATAGGTTTATGGTTTTGAAGAGCAAACTTAAGTTAATAAGAACAGATTACAGTGGATGCCCTCTTAACTGGTCAGCTCGGGACTGGGGGGTCAGCAAGTTAACAAAATGGCCGGCTAAACAGAATTTTCGTTCAAACTGAGTTTTAACTCTGATTAAAAATTATGAATACTGTTTAATTATGTGAAAAAGAATAATATTAAATTGCAATCTATGTATTGTTCAGCAAAATACTGTGTAATAAGTTATGAGTAGCTCAACATAAATTAAATACAAACACAACATTAATCTAATAAAACACTTGGCAATCTCGTATGTTGGTTTTCTAATTGCACAAAAAGACTTGCGTACTTTTTGCAATTCAACCTGTATACAGTAATCCTGCAGTGACTTTCTATTTCTCCCCCAGTCGCTGACAGTACTTTCCCATGCCTAATTCATTACATATTATTTGTACCGATTCACCTTTGCCTAAATATTTTAAGGCGTCATGTTTTTGAGCGATACTGACAACTACACGTTTCCGTCTTGTGTCACTCATCACAAATAGCATAAGCAAACTCACGAAATCACTTACACAATAGTAATAATCAACACACATCTTCACTTTGATAAATCAACCACTAAACTGACTAAAAATGTCAAATAAACAAGTGCAAATCATGCAAGTTTTGATATGTCGGTGAGCTGCTCGGTACTGTATGAGTCATTGTTTATATCACAGCCAGGCAGGTGGTTAAACTGAGGCTGGTTAAGAAGGCGCCCACTGCACTTTGTTTATTGAAAATGAATGAATGCAAACTTGACGTAGTAAGCACATATTTTGATAAATACCTTTCCAATATAACAAGTTAAAAACTAAGAAATATTATCTCAATATAAGCATAGACAGGAAGATATATACAACATATTTTTATAACGATACATATGAAGTAATACATTTTAGCCAAGAATATTTATTATGTTCGTCTTGATCAAATATACAGCAAACACTTTATGAGAAATGAATGCGAACCGATAATTATCTACAGCATAGTTTTACTTGGTTTCCATTGGTGGCACTTAATTTTGAGAGCACCAATAGTTTTAACAATTGTGCACTAACACACCATACACAACACAACATTCAAGTTGCTATGCCAGGTTTATTATTACTGCTGTGCAGTTAATTGTGGTGGCTTCGACTTCTACTTGCACCAAAGAGAAGCAGTTCAGTGATCTGGTTTTTGCGGTACCGAAGGTGTATCAGGAGGCAAAGGTTTTCAGCATAATAAATAAACAGCAGTTTATCATAATAGAGTGCCTACTATGAGGAAGTCACATAAATGTAAGGAAGTCAAGCAAATTATGTCTGGATGAATTGAAAATGAGCCTACTGAATCTGAAATTTTAGAAGAGGAAGACTCTCAGAAAACTCCTGTTTTCAGAAAAAGTAACAGAAATACAAAGTTACCTAAAACTAAATAAAATTACCTAAAACTAAAAATTTAGTTAAGTAACGGACACGTCATGGACAACGAAATCCAAGAAGTTGCCTAAAAGTTATGAAGATTATGAGATTTATGAGGCCTGTTGTCTGCTAACAGCTGAAAATGATCCAAAAACCTACCAAGAAGCCATTGAAAAATGTGATGAGTGGAACAATGCTATAAAAAAAATGAATTAGATGCACTTAAGAAATTTTATACCTGGACAGTAACAAACCTACCTGAAGGAAAAGAAGTCATAGAAACAAAGTGGGTCTTTAAACAAAACAAGATGGCACAAAGAAGGCCAGACTAATCGTCAAAGGATACCAAGAAAACACGGAATATAATGTGTATGCTCCAGTAGCAAAGATACCCACAGTAAGAATGATAATTTCTCATGCCTCAAACAATAATTGGCAGCTTCAACATTTAGATGTCCCCTCTGCCTTCTTGAATGGAACATTAAGTGAAGAAGTGTACATAAAAATTCCCGATGGAGTAAACGAATCCAAGCAAAAGGTACTTAAATTAAACAAACCACTTTATGAATTAAAAGTATCTCCTCGCTGTTGGAATAAATGTTTTGACGAGTTTGCCTCCAACAATAAACTAAAAAGGTCTAATCATGATGTTTGTTTGTATATTGATAATGATGTTTGGCTTACGCTGTCTGTTGATGATTGTTCAATAACTAGAAAACCAGAAAAAGTTGAAGAATTAGTAAAAAACCTAAAACTCAAGTTTAATGCAAACGATTTTGGCAAAATTAAAAATTTCCTAGGTATAGATATTACTTGTTATAAAAATAAAATTTAACTTACACAGGAAAAACTCGGGGCTTGATTTCAGGGGGAATGTGCCGGAACAGCGTTCCAGAACCTCTTGGATCCAAAAATAAATTACCGAAGCAAATATATGAAAAGAAAAACCTAATTATTACAAAAATTTACTACTACTTTTGAAGTTGTACCCCTCATGAGCCTCACTACAAAACTAAACATTTGTCAAAATCAAACACCAGCACTAATCTTTATCTTAACTACTATCGTTCAAAAAATGTCCCAATAATCTATGGAGAAAATGAAATAAAAAACTTGCTTAAAAATTAACACTACATGAAAGGCAACTGATTGGGAGCTTCCAAGAAGAATATGTGCATTCCAGAATTTTTCCGTATAGTCTTTCTACCTTGAAATATGCTACTGAATCAATAGCAATATCTTCAAGTGAATGTTAGAGGGTTGATTTCTGGCCAGCATTGGACACAAAGAGTAAGGTAAAGGTCAAGACACAAACAATATGATGACACAATGATGAAACTATGGAAACTTTTTTAAAATGTCCAAACCACCGAGTTTGTTTGAGGCTCCAGGATAATGCCATCATGAGTGTGACGTTTTCAATTCTTGTGCGTTTAACCTGATGATGAAGCTCTTTAGAAATATCGATATACTTTATTACCTTTTTAAGACATAAGTTTACACGTATGTTACTGAACATATTTTATAAGACTTTAAAAATGTAGACCTCCATTGTAATAATCTGATGTAAACTTAACGCTAATATAAAATATAAGTATATTTGTGTCTGTACAACTTTTGGATTGATGCGTTCCAGCACCTATAATTTTAGAAATCAACCACTGGAAAAACTTATCAATAAAATTCTTGGTAAGTTCAACATGACCAATTGTGTAGGTAAGGACACACTTATGGAAATTAACCTTCAAGTGTACAACACAGAACCAGTTATAAATGTTCCATATCGTGAATTAAGTGGAAGCCTTACCTTATTTATCTACCGATGACAACAAGACCAGACATATGTTTCGCCTCATCGTTTTTGGGAAGACTTTTAGAAAAACCTTCAATGAATGTTTGGAAAGCAGCAAAATGTGTACTTCAATATCTGAAGAAAACCACGAGTTTATCTCATACTATAAAAAATTTTACTGTACACAAACATCCCCATCTCCGAAACAATCACCATCCTACAAAACAAACTCAAACAGAACAACACACCAGACGAACTTATCAACGAAATAACAGAAACTCTGAACATTATCACAAAAAAAAACTACTTCACATATAACAATAAATTTTACACACAAAATGACGGTCTACCCATGGGCTCACCCATATCCAGCATTCTAGCAGAAGTCTTCCTCCAACACTTAGAAAAAACAAGAATCCTCACAAACAATGACAGACACTCACATAAAATACTATATTGGCACAGATACGTTGATGACATCCTAATACTATACAGGGGAAACAAAGGACAATGTGAACAGTTACCAATGCATATAAACAAAATACACAAAAACATAACCTTTACTGCCGAATACGAACACAACAATAGCATCAACTTCTTAGACCTCTCCATCACAAAATTTGAACACAAGCACAAATTCAATATATACAGAAAACCCATTACAACTGACACACTAATACACAACTCCTCCAATCACCCAATACAATACAAACTAGCTGCCTTCATAACTATGATACATAGACTTAACAACATCCCACTAGATGGAAAAGACTACAAAGATGAACTAAACACGATAAAGTATCTAGCAGAATCCAACGGATACAACAGAACAATAGTCAATAAACTCCTACACAAAACAAACAACAGATAAAGACAGAAAACCACAAATTCATAACACTAACATACATCAACAACCAAACTGAAAAAATAGCCCACAAATTCAAAAAAGCAGGATACAGAATCACATACAAAACTACCAACAAACAGAACACACACTATCAAAACACACACACAAAGCACAAAACAGATTCGATCTACCTGGTGTTTACAAACTAAATTGCTCAGATTGCAACAAATTCTACATAGGCCAGACAGGATGTAGCTTCAAACAAAGATACATTGAACACACAAAGGCACAACACTCCACTACAGAATCCACCTTTGCAAACCACCTCATTGAAGCAAACCACACATACAAAAACATCGACAATAACATGGACATTCTACATGTACATACAAAAGGTCGAAAACTAGACACTCTAGAACAACTGGAAATATACAAACACACGAAAACACATAAAAACGACATCCTAAACGAACAGACACACTTCAAATCATACGCATTATTTGAACATGTCACACCCCACACACACACAATATCGATCTTTCAAAAGTCGATACCGTCGACAACAATAAGACAGACAGTGCTCCCAACGGCAGCCTCTGAAGAAGCTTTTTAAAAACAAAAACCGGTTCAGGCTATAAGGTATTTTACGTTTTTACCCATAAAAAACTTTGTGTTCAGAGTCTGTAGTGAATGAATTATATTTAGTTAAGTAACGGTTCAGGTTATAAGGTAAAACTTTTACATTTTTACCCATAAAAAACTTTGTGTTCCGAGTCGGAAGTGAATTAATTATATTTAGTTAAGTAACGGAAACGTCATGGACAACAAAATCCAAGAACTACATTGTCTGTTGATAATACAAGTGCAATTGCCATGATTAAAACTTATGAAAACACCAAACGGTCCAAGCACACTGATATTAAAGTACACTTCATCAGAGACATTGTTGCTAAAGATAAAATTAAATTAAAATAAATTATGTACCTTCAAATGAGAACACTGCAGATGTATTTTCTCTGTGTAAAGAAAAATTTATTAATTTCTTAATTAAGATAAATTTAATGTAAGTATAAATTAAATACTGTAACCTATTAAATTAAATTCAACAAAACCTAAGCTTTGCAAAGATTATTAATACTTAATGCCAATGTACACTAACTTTATTTTAGCAATTTCAAGTAAGAATGGTTTTTTTTAATGGGGAACTTGAAATTGAAAGTGGGTGTTGGAATATAACGTTCTTGTCTTAAGTTTTATGTTTGTTGGTACTCTATATAATCTTGGATTTCGTTGTCCATGACATTTCCGTTGATCTACTAAATATAATTAAATCACTACCGACTCGGAACACAAAGTTTTTTGTGGGTAAAAACATAAAAGTGGTTCTGGCTATAAGGTAAAACTTTTATGTTTTTACCCATAAAAAACTTTGTGTTCAGAGTCGGAAGTGATTTAATTATATTCTATATAAGCATTGTTAGCTTTGTAATCTCTGTGTATGTTTTTTTTTGTATATGTAAAATATATAAATGGAGATGGTTGCTGTGAAAGGTGTTTATTATGTGTTAGTTACTTTATAGATCGTCAATTTGTATTTTTCAGCATCCATATGTACCGATGTTGTGTTTCAATAATCCAGACTCTACATAAGTGATCTTGTGGTTATATACTCTAGGGACTAAAAAAAGTACTTTTTTCTGAATAAAATATTAAACCACCATGTTCTCAATACCACACAAAATTTTCTTCCTACTGTCGATAAGGAAGAAAAAAGTAATACACACACATGGATATACAAATAATAGTTGAATTTAATAAGGCGTTGACACTGATTTAGTAATATATTACTTGCCTAAAAAATCAGTTGCATCGTAAATGACTCTTCCTGCAAAATGTTGAATTCCAAAAACTCTTGGTTCCAGAGGCTTTGGTTCAAACAGTCGAGGATTGTGTCTATGTTGAGCTTTTACTTTGGCTATATAAGATTCTGCAGATCCACGTATTGAGCACTCAACGTCCAGCATGCTTAATAAGCCAGTGCGCTAAAAATATTATCATTATGTATAATAAATATGATATTACAGTACTTTAGAATATTCTGTACATACCAGCACTTAAACTTATGCTTACACATTTTGAGATTTACCCAAGTATTGAATAAAAGTAAGTACGATATCTGAATTTCATTCTAAAATGAGTTTTCAGGTAGTAAAGTTTAACACAAAAATCAAATTTCTGTTATCCTGTATAAAGTGCAAGAAAGTTGAATAAAATTTTAAGTTAAAAATAAAGCTTTCATTAAAAATTTGATGTCCTAAAAATATGAAAACTATATTTTATAAATATTATAAATACTTAATGTGTTGTGAGTAGTTGTGTTGATGAAAACTTGAAAAACAATTATCTAAAAATGAACTTTTTCTTGTGAAAACCTACTTTTTTTGTCAGATGCGTTTCGGCGTACGTATCCGCCTTCTTCAGCTTTTAGTCAGACTGTCATCATTCTACCACAGGTGAAATATATAAACACCACACAACACAACCAAACAACATACTCAACGATCAATTACAATATAAATCACATACACTTTTTGACACAATTTTACAAAAAACAAACATCAAGTTGAATCCCTGCGCCAATCCCCTTCCTCCACACACCACCCCCACTACACCTTCCACACAAAAACCGTTACGAAATGATGGCAGTCTGACTAAAAGCTGAAGAAGGCGGATACGTACGCCGAAACGCGTCCGACGAAAAAAGTAAGTTTTCACAAGAAAAAGTTCATTTTTAGATAAGTGTTAGTGCTGTGAAAGAAGAGATGAACAATCAAGACAACTAGAAAAACAATACAAATTTAGAAATTTTTATACATGTGTTTTTAGTACAATAATGTTTTTGTTAAGACAATAATATGACTTAACTCTTGTGCTTTTGTTTTTTTTAATTACTTATTTTAAAAAAGTTGTAACAATTCCCTCAACTCAAAAATGAATGGCAAATTTTAAGTAATACAGTTGTTCCACTTGTATTTTATGAATAGGAATAATTGAAAATTTAATCCAATCTTATATAATTATAAACATTCATTTTAGTAACTTATTTATGCACAAATATTATGACATTACACAAGTATACTAGACATATAATAATTATGCTATCATTTGTTATAAAAAAGACCAGTAAAAAATTAAAAAACTCAAAAAATCAAGAGCCTCTTTTAGAATGTATGTAATTTATTTTAACTGATTTGTAGGTAACTGAAATGAAAATATATACTTGGATTTCGTTGTCCATGACGTGTCCGTTACTTAACTAAATACCACTATTATATTAACAACTCGGAACACTAGGTTTTTTATAAGTAAAAGCATAAAGTTTTACCTTACAGCCTGAACTGGTTTTCTCCTTTAATTAATTTAATTCTCCTTTAAAGGAGAAAACTGGTTCAGGCTGTAAGGTAAAACTTTATGCTTTTACTTATAAAAAACCTAGTGTTCCTAGTCATTAATGTAATAGTGGTATTTAGAAATATATACTTATCGCTTATCTAATTTTTTACCCAAATTAACAGGATAACTAGGAAACTATATTGATGCCCCATTTCACCAATTTTCTATTAAGAATTTAATGGCCTGTAAGATTTAATGGGACCTGTTAAAGATTTAATGGGAGATAACCCATTTCACAAAGCACAGTTAACGATATCGGCCATTAAAATTATCAGTTAACTTAACAGGAATATTTGGCCCATTAGGTAACTAACGGACCATTAAAAAGATGAGAGCTAGCATGAGTCTTTGAAGGCCTAAATAAACTAAACACCAGTTAGAACTACTAATGTCGAGACTTTATTTTAATTTCCTGCTTTGGGTTCAGCAGCATTCATGAAAATTATTTAAAGCATTTGTTTTAAAGTATCACTCAAACCTTTGCATCTAATTAAATGATGAAGCTCACAAAAACTGAATAATTCATTTCTGTTATATTGATGTGCTAACTTACAGAATTCTACAGCAACAGTATTCTACAAAAGTTCACTTCCCAGCTACCAATAACTAAACTTCCCAACTTACCAACGATGATATAAGGTCAATACAAGGAACATTATCAACGTAGTCTACTTCCACTTCACAATGAATACCCTCATCTCTGCAAGACTCGATGCTTGACTTGAAGATGTGTGTATTATAAAAATGCTGCATTGTTTCCGCACACAGATTAATACATAAGTGCTCTAGCTGACTTGGCTGCAATAATAATTATATTGGTATTACTTTAAATACATTTTGTTTTAACTTATAATAATTTCATAGTAGTAGTTAAAATAAAAAAGAAACTAGTATGGTAGACTCACAAGACTTTTAACCTCAATATAATTAAATCACTACCGACTCGGAACACAAAGTTTTTTATGGGTAAAAAAGTAAAAGTTTTACCTTATAGCCTGAATCAGTTTTCACTTATTATAAGCTTCATCAGAGGCTGCCACTGGGAGCACTGTCCGTTTTGTTCTTGGCAATGGTGTCGACTTTTGAAGGATCGATGCTGTGTGTGGGGGTGTGATATGTTCGAATAATGTGTGTGATTTGAATTGTGTCTCTTCATTTAGGATGTCGTTTTTATGTGTTTGTATATTTCCAATTGTTCAAGAGTGTCTAGTTTTCGGCCTTTTGTGTTACGTGTAGAATATTCATGTTATTTCGATGTTTTTGTACATGTAGTTTGCTTCAATGCAAAGGTGGATTTGGTAGTGGAGTGTAGTGCCTTTGTGTGTTCAATGTATCTTTGTTTTAGGGATGTGTCGGTTCTCGGTACCGATTCTCGGTACCATCGGTTCTTGGGGTTAGGTACCGGTATCGAGAACCGGTGCTACAAAGTCGGTACCAGTACTTTTACATGTTTTATCCTTCGTTTTTGCATTAGACCATTTTCATAGTCATTAGATTGTCGGTACTTTTAAAACTTTCACACTGTACACGGAAAGCGGTTTGGTGATTCAGAAGTACCACGGTGGCGTTATTTAAACACCACAGGTCGTGGTCGGATTCAGCCCAGTCGATGTAAATTTCAAGGAAATAGCAACGCGACGGCTGGAAACACGAAAAAATGCAAAAAACCGAAGCCAAGATTCGTAGGTTAGAGCGTCGCCAACGGAGCACGAGGTGCTTGTCTGACACGGACAGGCAGTTATACAGTGTTTGTATAATGTATGCGTGTGAAAGCAAAGTCAGGTAGGCAAAAGCGTTGCCACAAATAGCACTGCCACAACACAATGCTTTTATCCTAAGGTTTGCACGGATTACAGTAATAAATCTAATCCCCTATTCTGCGAATCGGCAAGCCACATGCTACAATAGCCTCGTGTCTAGACTTCGTGGTAGGAGCAGCAGTTCAGTTGCTTATCTGCTTTGTGAGAAGTACACGTTATTAGTTTGTCTTGTTCGAAAAATATTTTACCAGGGACTTTTCAACTCTGTCTAACTTTAAGTTATATATCCATCTTAATTACCGTATTCTGTTAAGTATCTGTAAGGCTATATTCCGCTGTACTACAACATTGTTTTTCACATAATACAAATAAGTAATTTACACGGAAAAAACTACTTAAATTAACCAACAACTTACATAGTTAAAACTGTAGACTAAATATCGGCGAAAACAATATAAATATAAGCTTATTTTAACCGAAAATATCTGTAAATTTTAAAAATGATTTTCTTTTCTTTTGACCTTTTGACATGTAATGGTTATGTTTGTATACAAATGGTAGATTTAGGAATATCGAATTAGTAAATTCTAGTCACCGTTTGCAGATTTTAGTTCCTATTCCTAGATTTAAGGAACGTCTATAGTAAACTTTGGTTTTGCTAGTATCTACAGAATTAAGGAGTCAAAATTCACTAATTTAAGCAGAAATTTTGTAGAATTAAGTAGTTTTATTTTTCCGTATAGGTTATGAAGAAAACTCGTGACATGTCCTAAATTGGGGAGGTCTCGGGTTCTCAAATTGGGGAGGTCTCGAGTTCTCAAATTGGGGAGCAAACTTTGCCCTATTAGTGGTTTCAGTTTAGATAAGTTTAATATTTATAATTATTTCGAATTTTAGAATATTTTTAAGAGATGTCATCCCAGGTTTGGAAGTATTTTAAAATTGACGCTGGCGATAATCGGTTTGCCAAATGCAATATCCGCAGTAAATTAATTTCGAGAGGAGGTGGAAGTAAGAGTGCTTCAAATTTAATGAAACATTTTAAAACGCATTCTAAAAGTAGGCCGAATGCTCCTACTAATAGAGAGCCAGCCAAAACTCTGAGTATACCCAGTGGATCCACTTTAAGCAATTATTTTAGTAAAAATACAAATTTAGGCCGTAAAACTTCCAGCCCAGATATGGGCTTAACTGTAGAAGAAATAAGTGATGATAATTTAAGCCTAAGTGTTGATGTTTCGGATACAGATGATCCAAACCCTCTGATGACTTCTCCAAATTTATCTGCTGTGTCACCAGCATCAACAACAGACCTAGGTGATAGTTCTGAGATTCACACTTCACCTAGATTCAGCCCTTACCCCAAAGCCATTCACTTAAGGAATCAAATGGCCTTACAACAACAAACCTTGCCAAGTATGTATGACAGAATTAAAAAATTTAAGTCAGATGACATTAGGTCAAAAAATATTGACAAATTGATTGCTGAAATGGTTTGTTTGGATTTTCAGCCTTCCTCTGTAGTAGAGAATAAAGGTTTTCGTAGGCTGATAAATAATCTAGAGCCTAGATATACAATACCATCAAGAAAAACCTTGACCAACAAAATTATCTCTGACACGTATCAAAATCTGATCAGGGAAGTCAAAGAAGAGTTATCTCAAGCAACAAACATTGCTTTGACTACCGATATGAGGACATCTGTAAGTAACACCGACTACATGGCTGTAACAGCTCACTTTTACAGTAATGATGGCAACGCTTTCACTTTGACTCACAAGTGTCTAGAACTGACACCCTTCGAGGAAGTGAGCCACTCAGCGGAAAATCTGAAGAATTTTCTGGTTAATGTCTTGCAGGAGTGGGGGATTTTAGAAAAAGTTGTAGGGATTTTAAGAGATAATGGGCCAGATATCACTGCAGCATTAGCCCGTACATCTTTTGAGGCAATTCCCTGCATTGCACATACTCTGCAGCTAGTCATAAAAGACAGTTTATTCCAAAATCAAAAGATCACGAATGTAGTATCAAAGTCAAAAAAGATAGTTGGTAGTTTCAAGCACTCCGCTAAAAATACAAAGATGCTTCTGAGCTGCCAAAAGCAACTGAAACTACCTGAACACCGGATGATCCAGGATGAGCCCATCTGATGGAACAGCACATTACATATGATGAAGAGACTACTGGAGCAGAAAGATGCTGTTGTTTTGGTGTCAAACAAGCCTGATGTTAAACTGGCAGCAGAACTAACCTGTGATGATTGGAAGACAATGGAATTTGCCATTAACATTCTAGATATTTTTAAAAAGGCAACATTGCAAGTAATCAAGTCATCATCTTGCATTTCTGAGGTAAGTTTCTAAGACCAAAACTTAAGCATTTGTTTTATTTAATGTACTTGGCCATACTGTCTTGCCAATATTATCCTACTATATGTATTTTTTACTAAATGATCAATATTAGCTTACTTATGTATTTTTTTTAAAGTTTGTTTATGTTATTTTATTTTACTGATGGCCATAATCTTAATGCAATGATTTCTTTCCAGATGATACCTTTAATACATACGATAAAATGTGTTGGAAAACCAAAATGTATCAGGATCTGGACTGACAGGCCTACAAAATGATTTGGTGGCATCATTGAAACGACGATACCTTAATGTTGAGAGTGAGACAGTGGCTGCCTGCGCTACTCTACTTGATCCACGCTTTAAGAGCACTCCATTTAAAAATAAAACTGGGTTGGAAATTCCAAAAAGAAAATTGATTTCAGAAATGAAATCCAACTTATACGACTTTTCTCAGTCCACTGAGTCTTTTACTGAAGGTATGTCTGACAAATTAAAAATACTAATACAGTAACACGTTTAATAATTTTCTGAATTATTGAATTTTTTGTACTGGATTTAAAGTAGATAAATTCCACTTTAAAACAAAGGATAAATAAATATTGTATTAGTATCCACAAAATATATGTACTGAAGGAGGTGTTATTCAATTGAAAATGACAGCTTAATATAGATTTATTTTATTTTTATATGTAGATTGGTCAGCTACCAATATATCTTCAAGCAGTGCAAAGGGTGGATTTTGGATGCACTATGAAGAAGCATTCGGTCAAAATGATTTGACCTGTACAAAATCGACACCTATCAGTTGTGAAGAAGAACTGAATAACTACCTAAAGGAAAGCAATATTGATCCTGACAATGCAGACAAGGTAGGCCTAGTTAAAAATTTTGTACAGTTATCATTCTAAAGTTAAATTGCTTAAAGTTTTATTGAGAGCTGTAGACACGGACACAGATATCATTTATTAGCACAAAATGTACAAGACAATATAAAATAGCCTACAGAGGTACAAGTACTTTGTCAATAGGCCTACACTTAAACTTAAGTATCTATGTTACATTCTTGATTCTTGTATTAATACTACAAATCCCAGTTCTCATAAAAATTTTCTAAAGACATTTCATAATCAGATTTTTCAGTCAATATTACATTAACAGTCTGTAATTATTGGGCTTTATTTTGATGTGAAATATTCCTGGGTAATTTATTAAAAACTCGCAAGGCTATATAAACTATATTGTGCTCAAATAATTGGATATGATGTGCTGGATACTGAAAAGAATTAAAATTGCATGTATTATGGTTATGACTGAATTGAAAATTACAAAAAATATCTGGTGAAGGCCTATCACAAACAAGTCTAATCAGTTCATACATGTATATGCCAACAACAGTTAAACTCTAAAATTCTTAAATGAAGGCTTACGGCTATATCTTCTGTACTTACAAGCTGTTGTCCTCATGACACTTGTAATACGTGATAAGTAATGTTTGTTTCAGATTGGGCAGTACTGGTTCGAGTCCAGTTACAAGCGACTGCAACCACTGGCACTAAAATATTTGTGCATTCCCCCATCCACTGTGTTCAGCGAGAGACTTTTCAGCATTTCAGGGAATATTTGTGACACCAAATGCAACAGATTAGACCCTCTAAGAGTTAAAATGTTGGTGTTTTTAAACAAAAATTTGAAATGTAAATAAGTTTTTTACTTTAACGTCATTTTATAGGTCTACTCCACAATAAACGCATTTTAGAATTAATTTTGTTGATGTTTTTCTTTTCCCTCTAGCCCTAAAATACATTTTTAATTTTTGTTTTTAGGTACCGGTACCGAGAATCGGTAATCAATTCTTATGGAATCAGTACTAGTACCGGGATCGGAAAAATTTGATACCGACACATCCCTACTTTGTTTGAAACTACGTCCTGTCTGGCCTATGTAGAATTTGTTGCAATCTGAGCAATTTATGCAAACATATGCATAAACTTTTACGTTTTTACCCATAAAAACTTTGTGTTCCGAGTTGGTAGTGATTTAATTATATTTAGTTAATCAACGGACACGTCATGGCCAACGAAATCCAAGAACATTTAACCTCACTTTTCTATCAAATGTCTATCAAATTGCATAAAAACAGCAATTACATCTGAATCAGATTATATCCCAGAAAGTAACACTCTGTCATCAAATTTGTTTATTACTACTCTCAAATAGACACTGAAATCACTTAACTAGACCAGGGAACCAGGTAACCAGCTTCATTTTGTTGATTATATGGTTTCACAAAGGAAAGTGAAAATGAAACTCAACACATTCTATAGTAAAAGTGGACTAAAGATGAATTTTATAAAAATCCTTAATAAGAGTTTGTCGGTGATAAGAGCGATTCATCGGGATGTTTCTTATTCGCCATTGTTCTTCAGATTATATTTTAGGCTGTTGAAGTAGACAAAAACGGCTTTAATGACTAAACTGATAAACAATTGTACAAGTAAGCTCTTTAAAGACTAGAAGAAGCATGCAAATGCTGGACTGTATGTGTTGGACTGAATGTAAATGAAAGTAAAATCAAAATTCTTGTTCATAGAAAGAGGACGCCTATTACCACAACTATCAGTGGCGGCTCATGGTTCTGACAGTTGGGATTCAATGTCTGAATGTTTCTACTAAGATAAGACCAATTATCCCATTCCAAATAACACACGGGGTGGGTCTCAACATGAAGACATAACTATTGACGACTTTTAGTAGGTCTAATATTAATTTGTGTTTATGCTGTTTGTAAATATTCTAAAAATATATAGTTAAAATAAAAGGATAGTTAAATATTTCTGTTTAATATTTAAAATGGGAAGCGGCCTACTGAGTTCTTTAATTTTGAATTTTGTCTTTAATAAAGACAGAGAGAGAGAGAGAGAGAGAGAGAGAGAGAGAGAAGAAAATTTGTTTTTCAAATAGATTAAACACTATTCATTTTACCAAATCAATGAACTGAACACAAAAATATCTGAACACTTAACACACAAAAATACCAGCAAACACTTTGAAGGTTATACACACTTTGATCAGTTTAACGTTAAAACAATTATTTAATGACTGCATTAAACACACTTTATTTTGGGAATACAATTACTTCACTACTTTATTTGATTTTAAGAGTTTACCGCACACATTTTCATTGCATTCTAAATGAAATAGAGAAATCTGACACAAATCTGATGGTAAACTGACAAAAGATGTGGTAAAAATCATAATAATGGCGAATGGCGGTATTATGAAAATGTTAAAATTCCCGGTTAGTGCGGTTCGGCCCTCATCAGAACTATTTGTCTTTATCGATAACATTCAGGTTTAGCGACTGTTGCATGTAATTTTGTGTATACTGATTTCCCCCTCCAAAGCTGTCTACACAGTCCAGGAGGTGCTGAGAGCTGTTTTTTACCTCCAAGTAATAGTTGCAAGCAATTCGCCTACTACGGGAATCCATTACTGTTCACTTAACAAGATTAATACCGCAAATCTTGTTATTTATACATATTTAAATTATTTAGGGGGGGTTCACTGGAACATTGAACCTTATGGACGACCCGCCACTGACAACTATTATATAAGTTTGATGATTATAATTTTGAAGCAGTTATCAGGTTTAAGTACCTCAACTCAGCTATCAACTGAGTGATGACGACACTTGATGATGAATTTCATGAAATTCAACAAGAAGGAAGAGGAGAGGGAATAATATAAATCATGAACAGGAGGCGACACACTTAGATGTGTGTAAAGCTATTTGAAGAGTAAATTAATAAGCTACATTTCTGAGCTCAAAGATTTATAAAAGCCTAATCTGGCAGTGAAATCTGATCTCTAACACACTGAGACCTGGCCGCTTGTGGTCCCCACATGCTGCTGTGTCCTAAGCATTTTGTAAACGTTTGAGGGCTAATAAAAAATTTATCACTTCACTTACATCCATTCTGTAAACAGTGCATTAGCATACACGTCGTCTGCTTTAAAATGATATATATTTTGTTGTGGTGTTTTGTAGCTGACTTTTTTTTATTAGGTCGAGAAAAGTACAATATTGTTCTAAGGCTTTCACGGCCGGTGTCAGTTATATTAGAAGCAAGTACTGGGCTGTTTGGCCGTGGTCCAAGGGTTACAAACTAAATGTTTCAACAGCACCACTGGTTGCCATCTTCAGTGGAATATGAGTCTACCTGAACACAGGGTGTCAAACATCAGGCCCACAGTACTGTGGTAATGCCAACCCAACCTTTACCACAGTACTGTGGGCCTGACGTTTGACCTGCGTTCTGGTAGACTCGTATTTCACTAAAGATGGCAGCCAATGGTGCTGTTGAAACATTTAGTTTGTTTGTAAACCTTGGACCGTGGCCGAACAGCCCAATACTTGCTTCTAAATAATGAAAAAAGTATAGTTTTTCACTTAAAAAAAAAAAATTCAGCTCGACTGAATTCTTGTGCAGTACATTAATTTTAATACTAATTTTAAACAGAGATTACATCTGTACACAAAATTATATTGTTTACACCTAAATATTGTTTCATCAAGAAATTTACTGAAATAATCAAAAACAAATGACGTCTTATCAACTGAGGTTAGGATACGACTCTCTTTCTCACACATGGGTAACAGTGGTTGTTCTTCTAACTCACACTATGGACTTGAATTTGATATAGAAATTAACTTTTATTACTAAGTACATATTCTGATTGTTCAATAATTTCAACTATGAGGGTCATTCAAATATAAACCGGATTTTTTATACAGATTTATTGGTGACAGATAAAATTACAAAAAAAAAAATCTTATTTTTCTACATAGTTTCCTTCAACAGAAATACATTTTCTCCACCGGATAGGTAGCTTCTTGATCCCCTCATCAAAAAAAGAAGACGGGCGCTCCAAGAGCCAATTGCGCACATACTGCTCAACCTCTGCATCATTGTTGAATTTTTCCCCTTCTAACACTTCCTGCAGCACACCAAACATGTGGAAGTCACACAGAGATAAGTCTGGACTGTAAGGAGGTGTTCAAGTGAATTTCAATGAGTTTATTGCGAGTTTGAGCTGCAGTATGCGGCCGTGCGTTGTCATGGAGAAGCAGAACATCGTGAATTGGTTGCTGGCATCGTTTGTTGTGATAAGAGGACCTGACATCATCCAGCAGCTGGCAGTAGTACGCCGCATTCACCATCTTTCGATCGTGAAGGAAATCAATCAGCAACATACCTCTTTAGTCCCAAAACACAGTTGCCAGAACTTTCCCTGCTGACAGGCGAGTTTTGGCCTTGACCGGCGCCCCCTCCACTTGGGCTGTGACTTCCATTCTCCACTGCATCACGACCACTTCGAAATTTTTTGGCCCAGTCAAACACTTATGTTCTTGTCAGAGTAGCATCTCCAAACTATGTCTGGAGTCTGGTCAAAATCTCAGCTGATTTCACGCTGTCATTGGCGAGAAATCGGATAATTACCCATTGTACAAGAGACGAAGGTACCTCGTGCTGAGACTATGTGCTACTGACGCGGGAAAGTGTTCTGCAGGCGTCGCTGGGCATTCCCTCACCTCCACACATCCCCACCTAACTACCTCAAACGCCCCACCTCACTCACTCCACTTCCTAAGTCCACATGTAAAAAATCCGGTTCATATTTGAATGACCCTCGTAAAAACTGAGAAGTCTTAGTTATCTTCACCCATCATGATGTTACTATCATCAACACACATTAGCACTAATTTCTGAATATTAATTTGACAGATCGATGTCGGAGCCAGAACTGTTTATGATTTTGTTAATTTCTGTTAAGGTAATTCCTGGAATACGTTTTTGATAAACAAAAATATATCAAAACATGACTATCTCATGCACAAGCTGTAGGTAAACAACAAAAATGGCTGCCCTCATCATACACATGTACATAACACAAACAGAAATATTTTTCTCCGTGTTTGTTCCTGTGCATGCTGGCCTCTACAGTTTAAATAGAGAACTAAAATATTCCACTACATGGAAACCAAGCCTGCGGACGTATAGGAGCTGTCTTGTTTTGTTTAAACTATGTCAAATTCGTGGACGTGTACCTGGTACGTCCTTAGGATTCTGGCGCTTGTTTGACTTTGACGCACTAGATACTTAGGTCTCAATGTGTTAATAAGTTAGTGACATGTATATTAGATAGCTTACAAAAGAAACTGACTGTTAGGAAGATTATGAGGCAATATAAATACAATGGTGGGGAGCTACAAGAGATGTAAACGGGTTAGTTTTATCTCTTACGTTTGGATACTGAGACATAAAATGTACATCAGCACACAAGTGGAATGTGACCTAAAGGAGTTTACAGAAAATTTGTGTAAACTGACCCAAAGTACCGGGTGGCCCATAAGTCAGTTGGCACTAGCAGTATGTAGACACTCGATTGACTAGCATAGTAGTTACTTGACTTGACTAGAGCAGTAGTTCCCATAATTCAGTTGAGATTTGAGGTTAGGTTGATGTTGATGTGTATGCTGTTGTTAGCGCTTGTTTGTTGTTCGTGTTGTTTGCGAGACAATGAATAGAAAACTATCTAGAGAGCAGCGTGTTTTTGTACTGCAGATGTGGTGGAAACAGGACCATAATTACAGTGATGTTGTTGAGTTATTTGCGGAACGTTTTCTAAACATCGCACCTCCATCTAGAGAAGGTATTCGTAAATTGAATAAGAGATTTGAACAGACTGGAATGGTAGCGGAACTTCCTCGATCAGGTAGGCCAAAAACAGTTACAACAGAAGAGAATTTAAATATCGTTGCGCAATGTTTTGTGCAGTCACCAAAGAAATCAACAGAAAAGCGTCCAATGAGTATGGAATACCTCGAACAAGCCTGCAAAGGATGCAGAAAACGTTGAAGTTGAGACCGTATAAGCCCACTTTACTCCAAGGCCTAAATGAAGATGATCCTGATAGGCGTACAGAATTCTGCGAATGGTACGCAATACAAGAAGCCGATCCACAATTTTACAAAACCATTCTTTGGAGTGACGAGGCTACTTTTAAGCTGAATGGTACAGTGAATAGGCACAACTGTGTTTACTGGGATACTGCGAATCCGCATGTGGTGATAGATACAGAGTTAAACGCTCCGGGGGTTACTGTTTGGGCAGGGATCTTTGCCGGTGGGATTTTCGGACCCTACTTTTTTAATGGTACAGTGAATGCTGAAAGCTACCTACAAATGCTTCACGAAGTGTTGATGGAACTAGAAAACAGTCTACTTTTTGAACACTTGCAGCCAATTCGAGAAAAGTTAATATGGCAACATGATGGGGCACCCCCTTACTATGGACTGATTGTGAGAGACTTTTTGAATGCAACGTTCGATGAATTGATTGGCATGTTGAATGGACTCCAAGTTCTCCTGATCTTACCCCGATGGACTTCTTGGTCTGGGGTATACTAAAAAATGCAGTGTACTCCGTGAAGATCCGTGATGTTGAACAATTGAAGGAAGGCATTCAATCTGAATTTGAACACCTACAGTCCCTGAATATTTCGGACATAATTTGTGCTTCAGTGCTTTGAAGATGTCAAATTTGCATAGAAAAGGGTGGAGACTACTTTGAGCATTTCTTGTAGGTCATGAGAACTATGCTATTAACTATCTGTATGCGTTATCTGTATCTGTATCCCTGCTGCACCTCTACAATAAAAGTGCTATTTGCATTTTTGCCAACTGACTTATGGGCCACCCTGTAGAATAGTTTCACAAGTAAACAAATTCACAAACATACCAAAAAAAATCAAATGAACCGTCCCTACCAAATATATAAAAAAATCAAGCAAATAAACATAAATAACTGATGTGCAGAGGAACTCAAAGTCTCAAAGTACTGACTACGTAACACTATGATAATAGATAATATAATAGATAATAATTACTGTGTGTGTGTGTGTGTGAGAGAGAGAGAGAGAGAGAGAGAGAGAGAGAGAGAGAGAGAGAGAGAGAGAGAGAGAGAGAGAGAGAGATCTGCTCACAAGTCATGAGATTCATATACGCTATGATATAATGACATACCTTTGGTTCTTCAAATCCAAACATATCCAGAATTCCGATAAATCCATCGGTGGCATGCCGAACTGCATTGTTTAATGCTGCCATTGATTTGCTAGATTTTGAGCCTGCTGTTCCAACAGTTGAAGCATGTTGACTTGCAACCTGAAACAAATTAACAAAAGTCAGTGTTTTAGATATCATACATTTTACTGATTATTAGTTTAACACATTTTTAATCTGCTGTAATTAACAAATTATTCAAATAAATTTCAAAACGAGTCTCAAATTTAATTGCACACAAACATAGTTGATTTAATTACGGTACACCTGTCCATTCATAAAATTAATTTAATTTCTATGGTATAACCATTTTTTATCACATGTATATAAAAAACGTCTGTACCAATGTCACATACATTGGTATACTGCAGTGGCGGCTCGTCGTTATGAACATGGGAGGGGCTCTTTCATAAGGTCATAACTATCTCTACACAAACACACACGCACGCGAACGCGCACACACAGATACACACACTCATTCACTTTCTTGTATGTATTTTTATAAAATTGTCAAAATTAGTCTACTTATAACATTTGATTTTACTGTAAGTATTTTATTTTTAAGATATGTGAATAATAAGAGTGGAAATTCAAAATATTTTATAGAACAGAAGTACATAGCTACATACCACAGGGCAAATGTGAAAGCTATATTTTTAAAATTAGACCACGCATCAGAATTCAGGAGGAAGTTGTATTAAGTAACAAGGTATTAATCTTCTACCACTTTAAATATACTTAGTCACATTTAATATCAAAAATAAATTAATCTACAACTGAAAATTCATACCTTTAGTTATATTGTTCGTAGCAGAAGTCCATCCTCCTCTCCTTCTGTGCAGCGAAGTGGTTGATCACACTTTCATTGAAATTGGGGGTAGATAATAATTTCTTTTCAATTGAACACATGGCGAGTGCACTGAGTCTACCTTCTTTCATTGTGCTCCTGGTAAAAGTCTTTATTCGCTTTAAAGTTGAAAAACATCTTTCACTTTCTGCAGTGGTCATTGGGATTGTGCAGATGATCTGAAGTAATTTCACTGATTCGGGGAGCACATCTCTCAGATTATTATCATAAATAAAATTAAGCAACCGTAATGAGCCTGTTGCCTCAGAAAAATCACTTCTACTGTATATTACTACCAACTCTTGTTTCAGTTCTATTTTATTCAACTGGAATAAATTTACAGCAATTTCTAATTCATTTTCAGGAAATTTATTTTTGAACTCGGGAAACAAACTTGGCTGAAATAACTTAGCTACCGACAAATGATCTAAGAAATTAAAGCGATTGTCAATTCCAGTCATGATAACATCACACACTTCTTTTGACACAATGTGTCTTCTATCATCAAATCGGCCTCGTTTTCTACTGGGGCCTGAACAAGATAAATCATTTTCAGTTCCATCAAGTTCGCTAGAACTGGGCTGGTCAACCTCAGGCAAGTTTCTTATTTTTTGGATTATAGACTTAAATTCGCCTATATATTTTAAGGCCTTGATGCAGTCGAGTGTCTTGTTCTGAAGCTCGTTGTACAAAATATCACAATGGAGCATTATTTTATTAAAAAATGTTACCCAGAAAATGAAATCGTTGTCTTTAAGAAGGTTGCTTAAACCAACTGCTTTGTTTACAGTTGTATAATCATTGCTGTCGTCGTCTAATATTTTATTTAAGCATTCTTCTATTTCATTTTTATACTTAAATAATGTGCTGACAATTCTAGACTTGAAGTTCCAACGAGTGCCAGAGCTCTTTGGTATTCGTTTTTTCATAATTTCGTCAAGTACTGCTGTTCTTTTAGTCGATTGTGAAAAAAAGGATGAAAATGCTTCAACATTACTAAAAAATATTTTTATCTGTTTATTTTGTGTTGCGCAGCGTTCAATGATCAAATTTAGTTGATGCGCGTAGCAGTGAACGAAATGTGCATTTTTGTACACAGCTTTGACTCTTGCCTGCACACCTGTGTGCTGGCCACTCATGACAGAAGTGCCATCGTAGCTTTGAGCAATCACTCTTTCAGGTGTTTTGTCAATTTTTAGATTTTCCAGCTCGTTAAAAATTGCTTCACTAACAGATGCTGCGTCATGACCTTTGGGTACTACAAAACTAACAAATCTTTCATTTACAACCCCATTTAACTCGTATCTGACAACAAACACTAGCTGAGACAATGTAGCACAGTCAGTTGTCTCATCGGCTTCAATAGCAATATATTTAGTTTGAGTAATTTCGTCGCATATAATTTCCAAGCACACGGCATATATGGAATAAAGTAAATCATTTTGGATGGTTTTGGAAAGCCTTAAAAATACTCGGTTATTGCTTTTTTCAATATGTTGTTTTAATGTAGAGTCTAACTCTGCCATTAGGTTGACAAGACCACGAAATATGCCAGGGTTGTTAGATGTGTCAGTGCCACTTTCGTCATGCCCCCTTAATGCAAGTTCAAAAGCTCCACAAAACTTCACAGCATCAATCAACTTACTTAAAATGTACCGATTTTTTGATACTTCCTCATTTAACTTTTGAATTCTTAATCTATATGCACTGTCTAACTGAGATCCAATGTCAACCTTCCCAAGTACTGCATACTCGATACACGCATTTATATGTTTTTCACTTAATTTATGTTTTTTAAGTTTTTCACTCAAATGCTTAATATCCGAGACACCATCTACAGACCAGGTGGGATCCTGTACGCCCATTACTATGCACGGGTAACAGAAAAATGAGTTTTTTTATTCCACACCCACACAACCAATCAGCATAATTATACAAATGAATACTAAATTTCCGATTGTAGCTATTCCTACTCTTAGTGGATTTTTGTACTTGATTAATCACCATATTAGGCCTAGGAGGCCCTAATCTTTTAAGTTCAACCCTGTGCTCTAAGTTCTTTATCCCTTGGCTAATAATTTTACTTACATCATTCGTAATTACAAAGTTAGAATCCGTGTTATTCATTATGACACACATTACCCCACTAAACACAATAAGTCTGTTTGCAAACAAGGAGTGCCAATAACTGCTACACTGCTGGCCGCTGGCGCTGGCTGAGATGATTTGCGCATGCGTGGCCAAGGATGGAGTCCCAGCATGTCCGTAAGAACACAGCTGATTGACGTCACCGCACGGTTAGAGCTGTATGCTGTATTTTCCATTTACACTGCACACAGTAGCTTTGGGCTCTATGGCCAACGCCCGCAACTCAACTCCGGACTTTAAACGTCAAATGTTTTCCGTTGTATTATTGTTTTGATGCGTATAGGAACTTTTTTAATTGATTTGGTGAAAAATTAATAATTAATTATTACTTTTTATTTTATTGGGAGGGCTGCGCCCGAGAGCCCTTATAGGCAAGCCGCCACTGGTATACTGTCTGCTGATGCAAAGAATGTGAGGAATTTTTCTGTCCTAACTGCCACCGACCACCTTACAAATCAAACTGTCTGTAAATCACACAGTTACAGTATATGCACATGGAAAGTTAAAACTAATTTTTATCATATAAGCCCAATAATGACTATCCCATGAACAAGTAATATCAATTCATTATTAGCAGTAAAAATTTGTATTACTGAAGGAATTGAAATTATGCAACATGGAATGAAAATTCTTAATTTTTGTAAATACTTATACATGTATTTTAAATATACGTGTGTGTGTTTACTTAAAGTTAACCCATGTTTTAAGAATAAACTGTGTTTTGTTATATGTCTGCATGTGCACAAATACTGAAATATAATAATGAAATATACAAATAAGAGTCTTAAAACATTAAAAGTAAACTGTTCATCTACAATAGCATTTTAAATGACTTTTTTGAGGGGTTTTCATAATGGTGAACTCAGCAAAACACTAATAAAAAATTGTGACACATAATGTGGACTTGTATTGGGGCAAGTACTCGTATTTTTAAGAGTCAAGTAAAGTGATATGTGAAGACAAGGGGTCCTAAATCACATAATGTCAGGGTTTTCCAGCACATAGACTTACTAATTTGTTTGAACCAATCTCTCTATCTCCCCCCCCCCACACACACACAATGAGAATGCTCGCATCTTGCTCAATGTCAGACAGTGGTGAGTCACACCTGCCTTGTGCTCTTTGTGTTGGTATTCCATATTGATATATGGGTCACACATTACTGGTGTAAAATAAAGCTCAACTGTCAAGCCAAGACATACTGTAATTAGGGTGTACTGAAGAGGCTTACAAAGAAGCAATAGGTTAGTGAAAGAAAAATAGATAAAAAATTTAACTTATCTTAAATACTGAGTGATATTATAACCCAAAGTCATTTCAATTATTGAAGGAATTGAAACTATGCAACTTGAATGAATGTTATTAATTTTTGTAAATACTTATACATGTATTTTAAATGTGTGTGTGTGTTTTTACTTAAACTATGTTTTAAGAATAATCTGTATGTTTATGGCTAGTGGGAAGCAAGACAAAGAAATACAATCCAGAATTAATTTTTGAAAGATGGCTATATCTACATTAAATGGAACTTGTGGTATACGCAAATTACAGCGCAAACAAAACCCAAAATATTTTAAACCATTGTTAGAAGTATCATGACTTATGGCTCAGAAGTTTGGACTACTAATAAACACACAAGAACAAAATAATGACAGCAGAGATGGACTTTTGGAGACGTTCGGTAAGAGTATCCAGATGTGAGAAAATTAGAAATAAAGTCATTAGGGGCAGAATGAATGTAAAAAATTAAATTGTTGATTTTATCCAAACAAAGGAATCACAATGGTATGGGTACACGAAAAGAATGGCACAGGAAAGATTGCCAAGGAGAGTTATGGAACATGCCACACCAGGAAGAAGGAAAGAGTACCCACCTATCACCTGGATAGAAGAAATTCAGACTATATTGAGGTAACGAGAAATTTAAGATCTTTGGCTGGACAAGCAGCAGTGGAAGATGAGAATTCAATCACTTCTGTAATCTTTGGTCGCGGAAAATGTGCAAACATTGTACAGCCGGAATAATTAAATAAATCTGTATGTTTTCATATGTCTGCATGTGAACATACTGAAATATAACAATGAAATAGACAAATAAAGAGTCTTGAAACATTAAAATAAACTGTTCATCAGGAGTAGTATTTTAAATGAATTTTTTGTGGGTTTCTTATAACAGTGAACTCAGTAAAACAAAAAAAAATATTGTGGTACATAATGTGGACTTGTATTGGGGAACATATAATTAAGGTGTACTGAAGACGCTTGCGAAGAAGCAATAGGTTAGTAAAAGAAAAATAGATGAAAATTAAACTTATCTTTAATACTGAGTGATATTATAACCTAAAGTCATATTTATTATACCAAACTATAAAATGAACTTTTAGATTGTTCAAATAAATGTCAAATGGAAAGCAGCTTTTTCTGTCTCTTTCTTCTTTGTGTGTGTGTGGTGCATTTCTCCATGCCCAATGACACTGATTATGACAATGAAATTGGCAAGTTTGTAGGTTTTTTCCATACAATATTTTTTTTAACACTTTTTACTACAGTCTATTTCTTGACGCATATATAATTTATTTAATATTTATAAATTCTTTACCTCAGGATGTTTATTCCCTTATTTGATACATGTTTCGGGAAGCGTATTGTTCCCATCTTCACCCTTCCTGATTTTATATCTTGTGGAGTATTTATGTTTTGGTTGGTTGTTGTTATGGCTTCCTGTTGGTTTTTGGTAGTTTATACCGTTATTGTGTTACTGTGTTATTGTGTGTGATTGTGGTGTACATATATATTAGCTTTTGGAGTATTTTCGATGTTGAGTGCTTTGCAAATTGTGTCATGTTTTGTATTGATTTGTATTTGTTCAGGAATTAGTATGTTTTGTGTTTGTATATTTGTAAATTTTCCCATATGTTCATTATGGTGCCTTTGTGTGGTATGTGTTTTATTAGAGTCATGTTGGTTATGTCTGGAAATCATGTCCTGCGTTTATTGCATGTGTGGCCAAATTAGATTTATATATATTTTTTTTTGTGTGTTTAGATGTTCAAAATAAAATTTTTTTAGTTTTTTTTGTCCTATATAACATTTATTGCAATCTTGGCATTCAGTTTTGTATATACCATTGGTTGTTGTATTATCCTTGTTGTGTGGGTTATTTATTTTTTGTAAATTATACAGAGTGGGGCAGAATAACGAGCAATTTTGAAAAAGTTGGCAATCCTGCTGCACTGAAGGGAGGGGATTAGAAAGCTGTCGGCCATCTTCTACACACCATAGCATTTAGTTAGTATGGAGAGGTGGACCGGTGTACAATTAGTGTACGGTGTCAAAGCGTTTTATCAAAATAGTAGCTCTTACGAAAGTGCGCGTCGTGCTTTCCATGCCTATTTTAACAGTCATCGGAATCAGCCAGTGCCATTAGCCCATGCGATTAAAACGTGGGATGAGAACTTTAAAGAGACTTCGTCAACAATAAAGAAGAAGCCGTGAAGACCAAAATCATTGCGAACTCCCGAAAACATCGTGCGTGTAAGAGTTGCGATCGGAAGAAGCCCGTGCTGTTTGGATCGCCGGCATAGCAGCACACTTCAAATTTCCACCAGAATGGTAAGACGGATTTTACACGATGATCTTCACTGTCACCCGTACAAAATTCAAATCGTTCAAGCTCTAAATGAAGCAGATTATGCCACCCGAAGACGTTTCTGTGAAGAGTTTTTGAATTTGGTTGACCAAGATGAGAACATCGTACACAAATTATGGATGAGTGACGAGGTCCATTTTCATCTGTCCGGTTACATAAATAAACAAAACTTCAGATTTTGGAGTGATGTAAATCCTCGACAACTCCATCAGCAACCTCTCCATTCCACGAAAGTTACTGTGTGGTGCGCTATGTCTTCTTCGGGGATCGTAGGGCCCTACTTTTTTGAGGATGCTCTTGGAAATGCTGTGGCTGTGACGTTGGAGAGATATGCATACATGTTGGAAAACTTTTTTGCTCCACAACTTGCTCAGTACAATGTAAACAAGGAGACATTTTTTCAACACGACGGAGCTACCAGCCACACAGCGAGAGTAATCATGAATGTTGTCAACGGCTTGTTTCCAAATCATGTCATCTCTTGAAACGGGGATATTGCGTGGCCCCCCCTTGTTCACCAGATAAGTTTGTGACTTCTTCCTCTGGGGTTATTTGAAGAGTCGAATTTACTGGGAAGAACCACCGAGAACAATCGAGGCCCTAAAAGAACAGATTCGAGATGAGTGGCTCAAATCCGACCGGAAATGCTGTGTAATGTGATGACGAACTTCAAGACCCGGCTTCAACAATGTTTGAATTTAAATGGACATCATCTTTCAGATGTAATTTTTAAAAAGTAAATTATAAACTTACTTTTCTAAAATGCTTTTTTATATACTTTAATGTGGTGACAATAAATTTAGTACATACTGAATACTTTTTTGTTTACAGTCATTTCAAAATTGCCCGTTATTCTGCCCCAGCCTGTACTATACCATAGAAATATAATGTACCAAATAGCTTACGAAAACGGATACAATAAAAATACAATAAACAAAATAGAGAACAAAATCAAATATAAAATAAAAACTGAACATTTAAGAAATTATCAAAATGAACAACACATAAATAATAACAACAATAAAAAATGGGTCACATTCACATATATTAATAATAAGATGACAAAACTGACAAAACTATTTAAAAACACAGACATTAAAATAGCATACAAAACTAATAAAAATAATTTGCTATATTTTGGTTAATATGAATATTAAATAAATAATATTTTTAAATAGATTTTTGCTATAATAATTTTTATTAAAACAATAATATACATATATTTAAATTACCTCAGCCTGATTGTGTACAGACTCATTTGAATCAGAACTAAGTGTCCCTAGGGTAGATCCCAGCCTTTTCAAGCTGTTTGCTCGTCTAACAATGGTTGCTACAGTTCTGCAGTACAGAGCTTTGGCCAGTGAATCACGAATCATATTTGACTGTTAAAACAAACGTATTAATTATGAAATCTAACCTCATTTCATGTATGTTATTAAAAAAAAATCATAAAATTTATAAATGCATTTAATACATTTCTTTCTGAAAGTGCATACATACAAACAGATTAAAATCCCTGATAGTAAGAAACTACTCTTTGAGTATGAAGTATCTAAATTTAAATTGTGTGCAATAAATAATTACAGTTTTTAAAAGAGCTAAGTATGCACAACATGTATTTTTTAGTAGTATATTTGTCTGGGTGTAACTGATTGGTTGTAATTAACGTTAAACTTATTACACCAATCGAATGGTCGCTCGGCACTTGGTAGAACATTTTATTAATACTTGAATTGAATAAATAAACACTTGGTATAGTTCTACAGTTAATTTTTATTTTCCTGACAGCTTTAGAGGTTGGATTCGAACTGATGGATTTGAAATGTATGTTAGGTGGGGGAGGGTTGGATGTAGTGTACCTGGGACCTGGGACTGGGACTTTCCAATGCACCCTTGGTCATATACTACTTCCAACCCTCACCTGCCTAACATACATTTCAAATCTGTCAATTCAAATCCAACCTCTGAAGCTGCCGTACCTGGTGACACCATTGTCAGGAAAATAAATATGACGTGTAAAACTATACCAAGTGTTTGTTTATTCAATTCATATGTTAAACTTAATCTGTCTGTCTGTCTGTCTGTCTCTCTCTCTCTCTCTCTCTCTCTCTCTATCTGTGTTGTGGTATCTTATCAAGTCCCTTCCTTCAAGGAACTGAGAGAGAGAGAGAGAGAGAGAGAGAGAGAGAGAGAGAGAGAGAGAGAGAGAGAGAGAGAGAGAGAGAGAGAGAGAGAGAGAGAGAGAGGGTAGATTGTGTGTGTGTTGTGTGTGTGTGTGTGTGTGTGTGTGTGTGTGTGTGTGTGTGTGTGTGTGTGTGTGTGTGTGTGTGTGTGTGTGTGTGTGTGTGTGTGTGTGTGTGTGTGTGTGTGTGTGTGTGTGTGTGTGTGTGTGTGTGTGTGTGTGTGATTGAGCATATGAATGAATATTTTCAGGAGCGTGTGTTATTGTTTTGACCTTTACAAAAACAGTCATGGTATCTGATAGAACTTGGCTTAGTAAAATCAATCAATTAATTTATAGTTGTTTTGATAGTTCTTCTTTTTTCACAGCACTAAATTAATATAGATTATTAAACTTTAATAATCTATATTAAATTAATTTATCTTGTGTTTCAATAAAATCAATTACTCAGCACCATTGTTCTTTGTCTATAGTGATTTTCTGGAAGGTCTACCACATATACCTATAAAATGTATGGTGAAATGTATTGTTTGTCTTAATACCTATAAAAAACAACAAAACACCCCTATATGGTTGCTAATACCTCTTCATCTGATGAGACATGCTTTTCACTTCCAAATTTGTGGTTCTGGAACAGAAGAAGGTCTGAGGAAACCAAACCTGATGAATGGGCAAGTGTTCCACCATTTTATAATTTAGTTCCCTAGTAGTGTATTGTTGTTAAAATGTCTTGATACCGATGTTTTGGTAGCTGCATGGCAGCCTTCTTCAGAATGTGGACTAGATCATGTTGAATTCCAAACAATGGTATTGCAATATTGTTTTTAGTGTTACATTTGGAAATAACATGATATAGTTCTCATTTTGAAGATGGATTCCAGCATGCTATAGAAACACCAGAATCAAGACATTCTGACAGACCATGGCCGATCAGCCCAGAAGTTTGAAATTAGATTCTTTACTCCATAATCCATTGTAACGAAACAAAATGTTACAAAAGAATAGTAAATAATAGTGGAATCCGATCCAGAGAGGAACCAAGAAATAATAATTGAAAGCAAATTAAAGGAAAACTATTTGGTTTGACTTATATAATATTATCCAGAAACCCAGAAATAACCCAGTAGAATAGGGCAGTAAACAGAAAAAAGTTAAATAAATAAACCTAGTAGGACTAATCAACTTACCCTGAATAATAATCCAAACCCAATAAAGAGTACCTAATCCATATAATAAAATTGTATTAATTATAATCATATAGGCCTATAATCAAGGAAAGGAAAAGGGACACAAACCTTTAAAGTAATGAGTGTGATCATAAGAAATAGCAACACAGACTACCGTTAAACAGTGTAATTATTTATGATGAAAAGTGTTTTATTGTTATTATTAGACAGAATTTTAGTTTATCATACAGACAATAGTTTAGCAGTATAAATAAACTAAAACTGTCAAAAACAATTATTATTATTAAGAGTTTTGTTGTATGTTATAAGATTTTATGTCACCAGTTAATTTATGTGAATATATTTATCTCAGGTAGTCAAAGTAGAAATTACAATAAACCATAAAACTTGTTCCACCACATATCATAGAAATTCAAATTAATAAGGTTTTACAGTTATAAACTGAGGCATGTTTAGTATCAAATTGTTTATAATTATCTAATTATTAATTGTATAAACATTGCATATATAATTAGAGTATAATAATAAAATTATCTATTAAAGGTAATTTATAAAATATAATGTAGGTAATGGGTGTTGATCCTATAACATTTAAACTGTACATAAATGACCAATCAAAATTTAAGAAATTTGTATGAGGTAGGTAACTAAAAGAAAGAAGAAATAACACTTAATTGTTAATTGTGATGGAAAGCAGTTGAATAGTGCGTGTCTAGAGGTAATTAAAGTATATAAAAATAGATGACCCGTGTGTGAAAGAAGATCTGAAGGACCATCATCGAAGATAATAATCCTTCCACTACCATTTTCATGAACAAATAATACACACAATCAAGAAAAATATTCAGAAACGACCAGGAACCCTTCAGCAATATCGTCTAGATGTGTAAAGTATAATTTGACAATATTTTTTTTCAACAAGGAACAACCACTAGACAATATAACAATTTACACTAACACTAATTACTAGTCAACATTTTAAAGTGCAACCAAAGTCAATATATAAGCTAACAGTGATTACAAGGAAACATTTATTGTACAGATTGATAAACTACATTATTTTCTGAGACGGACAAATTGAATATCGTCAAAACTTGTATGTAACTTAATATATAATTTGTGTAAATTTTTAGATTATAAGTAATATATTGTTTGTAAAGGTACTCTCTATTATTAATCAACATGCAAAGGAACTTTTCGTAGCAGCCACAAGAATTCCCACGAAATATATTAAAATTATTTAATTACAAATCCTGAGATAAATATCGACCCTGCGACAACCTTATGTATCGAATGGAATTTTCCAATAATTTGAATTTATGTTACACAGATTAAATCATTATGTTATTAAATCATATCCATGAGTTATTATTCCATTAAGATAGTGTTATAAATTGGCGCACCAACTAGTGAGGCTGAAATTAGGGGATATTAGGTGAAGAAATTGAAACAACCAAATTAATTTCCTAATTTTTAGCTGGCGACTGCTATAAGTTCCAAGAAATTGTAAAGATGCGTAAGAGGGCTACGTCATTGAAACGGACGAAGGAGGCAGAGAAGGAAGTGAGGATGGAAGAGAAAGAAGTAACATCGGTGGAGGATGTGGAGACGGTAGCAAGAAAGGAAGATAGGGGAGACCCGAATCTTATAAAATTAATGGAATTAATGAATAGTATGAGTGAGAAAATGGACAGAAATAAGGAAGAAACGAATGACAATTTTAAGAAGCAGAAGGAAGAAATGAAGGAAGATTTGAAGAAGCAGAAGGAAGAATTCACTGAAAACTCAAGGAAACAAAATGAAATTTTGAGTCAAAACTTATTAAAACAAATGGAGGAACAAAACAAGCAAACGAAGGAAGATTTGAAGAGCATCAAGGAAGATCACAGACAAACAAACGAGAAAATAGACGGTATGAAGGAAGAGATTAACGAGAACTCAAGGGTACAAAATGAGAAAATGAGTGAAAATTTAATAAAACAGATGGAGGAGAGATTTGACCAAAACAAAGAAGAAACTAATGAAAATTTTAGGAAACAAAACGAAACCACTAATGAGAGTTTAAAACAGATAAATGAGAAAATTGATAGTATTAAGGAAAGTACTAATGAAACTTTAAGGCAAACTATAAGTGAAAATAATAACCAAATGAAGGAAGAGTTCAGACAAATCAATGAAGAGAATTTAAGAAGAATTAATGGTAGAATTGAACAAGTCAATGATACAATTAACCAGAAGATGGACAAAATCGATGAGGAAAGGAAGCAAGAAATAGCTGACACTAATGAGAGATTGAGAAAAGCTAACGAAACCATCATACAAAATAAAGCAGTGATAAATACTAGAATAGACCAGGTCCAAGAAAATAGTCGTATTCAAATAGAAGGAATACAAAAGGAACAAGAAAATTTAGTGAATTTACAGAAACAAACCGGAGAAAGGTGTGACAATATTAACACTACGGTGAATAATTTAACGGGTCAGGTACGCCAAAATCAAGAAGAAATTGAGTTAATTAGAACCAGACCACATAATATTACTCATGTTTCCACAAATGAAACCAGAGAAGGAATTAATTTCAAAAATTATCGCAGAAACCCCATGGAATTCCTGGCCAGAATTGAGGAACATTTTAATAAACATCGAATAACTATCTGGAGCTCGATTAGAGAGATGTTGGATGAGCATTTTAGGGAAATTACGGACAACTGGTGGACAGCAACCAGGAATGAGATAGTGGACTACGCTCAATTTAAAAAACTGTTTAAAGAAAAATACTGGTCCGAAGCTATACAAAATATTATAAGGGACAACATTTGTCAGGGAAGATATGATGGAAATAGAGGTACATCTCCAACTACTTACTTCTGGGGAAAGGTATGTTTGGCGAGACACCTAGAGCCAAGAATACCAGAAGAATCCCTAGTAACTAAAATGGCATACCATTATGACACAGGAATTGCCAGAGCCCGCCTGGGAAGCCAGATTAAAACGGTCCACGCAATGGCTGACTTATTAGAAAATTATGAACACGAGGGTTACTACAAAAGAAGCAGACAACGGACTGATCAGTGCGGTTCAAAAAATAATAACCATGGTATGAATCATAATCAATATAATAACATGAATAACCGGAATAGTTATGTCAACGATCGTAATTACAACCAAAATTTTACCCCAAATAATAACCAACCAGCAAACTTCAATCGAAACCCAATTAACAATAATGATAACAACAGGCCCAATCAAAATTACCATCCGGGTAATAGAAATAATAATAATTATAATAACTACCGAACAAACCAAAATTATAATAATTTTAGGAATAACTCAGGAGTTAATAACAATAATAATCAGGGTAATAATAATAATAATCGTTCGTACCGACCCCGAATAAATTACATCAGTGCCGAAGAAGGGGATTACTGGAGATACCATCAACCTCGGAGGAACAGTTTTAATAACAGTTATGATCAAAGAGGAAATCCCAGAGGGATGAGTCACCATTATAACCGAGTCAGAAGTAGAAGCCAGGAGGACTTCCGAGAATCAAGGGGAAGTGAACAATTAGACAACCGAGAGGTTGAACAACCAGGAACCAGCACACCAGTCCAGGCAAATCAACAGTCATGCCCTGAAAATAATCATGATAGCCTTAATTTAAACGGAGTGAGGCAGTAATAAACCCTCGCGACCCCTTACTGCTACTAACTACTGGGTTCAAAAACCACCAAATTCAAAAATATAGTAATAACAAATTACTACCAACTAATTATGAAAAACTAATTATGGAAAATCAAAGAATTTTGAAGTATAACAACAACCAAAGTTTAAGGACGGATAGTCAAAATCTTACTATTATTTACAATTATTATTTGAAAAATCTTCGAGAAGAACTGTTGGAGGAAACGGTGACAAGTAGAATCAACCAGCATAATGAAATTTTATACATAACCGCTCAAATTGAAGGAATTCCTACACGAATAATGATAGATACTGGTGCAAATGTATCACTTATTAACGACGCTGAACTGGAGAGAATACAGAAACAAAGTAAAAATATAATACCTACCTTACCTGTCAATAATGTTATTTTAATAGGTGCCACTGGGCGTCAAAATAAAACAGTGGGAAAACAAGTGTCATTGGAAATAGAAAGCAAAGGTGTTACAATTAATATTATATGTTTGGTCGCAATCGGCCTACCATTCGAATTATTAATCGGATGCGATATGCTGAGGAAATATTCAGCCATTATTGATTTGAGCAAGGAGAAGGTGTCCTTGAACTCAGAAGGTGTTATATGGACGGCAGAGTTAATAGGAAGCGATGGTGCCCCTCTGAACCGTACCCATCACCAAGTTAGGGAATTAAATTTTTTAAATAATGACACCCAATGCAGAAAAATAATCTATAATATGACAAATGAAGACCTGTGGAACAGTAAATTACAGGAGATAAGAGAGTTTAGACACCAAGGCACAAATAATTTGACAGTAAAACAAGTAGAAGATCTCATTATAATATATAAGAAGTATAAACATGTATTTTCAGAAAAACCAGGAAAAGTAAAAAAACTATCAGTGTAGAATACAATTTAAAGAACCAGCAGAATGTCACAAATGAAACATAAGTAATTATGTCCTCACACCTAATGAAGTGTTCAGAAATAATTACTTCTGAAGGGAGGCAATTTGTAACGAAACAAAATGTTACAAAAGAATAGTAAATAATAGTGGAATCCGATCCAGAGAGGAACCAAGAAATAATAATTGAAAGCAAATTAAAGGAAAACTATTTGGTTTGACTTATATAATATTATCCAGAAACCCAGAAATAACCCAGTAGAATAGGGCAGTAAACAGAAAAAAGTTAAATAAATAAACCTAGTAGGACTAATCAACTTACCCTGAATAATAATCCAAACCCAATAAAGAGTACCTAATCCATATAATAAAATTGTATTAATTATAATCATATAGGCCTATAATCAAGGAAAGGAAAAGGGACACAAACCTTTAAAGTAATGAGTGTGATCATAAGAAATAGCGACACAGACTACCGTTAAACAGTGTAATTATTTATGATGAAAAGTGTTTTATTGTTATTATTAGACAGAATTTTAGTTTATCATACAGACAATAGTTTAGCAGTATAAATAAACTAAAACTGTCAAAAACAATTATTATTATTAAGAGTTTTGTTGTATGTTATAAGATTTTATGTCACCAGTTAATTTATGTAAATATATTTATCTCAGGTAGTCAAAGTAGAAATTACAATAAACCATAAAAATTGTTCCACCACATATCATAGAAATTCAAATTAATAAGGTTTTACAGTTATAAACTGAGGCATGTTTAGTATCAAATTGTTTATAATTATCTAATTATTAATTGTATAAACATTGCATATATAATTAGAGTATAATAATAAAATTATCTATTAAAGGTAATTTATAAAATATAATGTAGGTAATGGGTGTTGATCCTATAACATTTAAACTGTACATAAATGACCAATCAAAATTTAAGAAATTTGTATGAGGTAGGTAACTAAAAGAAAGAAGAAATAACACTTAATTGTTAATTGTGATGGAAAGCAGTTGAATAGTGCGTGTCTAGAGGTAATTAAAGTATATAAAAATAGATGACCCGTGTGTGAAAGAAGATCTGAAGGACCATCATCGAAGATAATAATCCTTCCACTACCATTTTCATGAACAAATAATACACACAATCAAGAAAAATATTCAGAAACGACCAGGAACCCTTCAGCAATATCGTCTAGATGTGTAAAGTATAATTTGACAATATTTTTTTTCAACAAGGAACAACCACTAGACAATATAACAATTTACACTAACACTAATTACTAGTCAACATTTTAAAGTGCAACCAAAGTCAATATATAAGCTAACAGTGATTACAAGGAAACATTTATTGTACAGATTGATAAACTACATTATTTTCTGAGACGGACAAATTGAATATCGTCAAAACTTGTATGTAACTTAATATATAATTTGTGTAAATTTTTAGATTATAAGTAATATATTGTTTGTAAAGGTACTCTCTATTATTAATCAACATGCAAAGGAACTTTTCGTAGCAGCCACAAGAATTCCCACGAAATATATTAAAATTATTTAATTACAAATCCTGAGATAAATATCGACCCTGCGACAACCTTATGTATCGAATGGAATTTTCCAATAATTTGAATTTATGTTACACAGATTAAATCATTATGTTATTAAATCATATCCATGAGTTATTATTCCATTAAGATAGTGTTATACCATTCTTTTTTGTATGAAATTTTACATTCAGTTTCTCCAAAAGGCTTGCATAATATTCACTTTTTAAGATAAATATTGTAGCATGACAGATTATCCACTTAATAATGAATGAAATATGATCATAAATAAATATCAATTAAAATAACTATCAAAGAAAATCCAAATGAAAACAAATAAGTATCACAATAAAATACAATCATACCTGGAAGAAATTAAAATAAAGAAAAATCAACTATGCAACAAATATGTGTAATGAAAAATAAACCCCAAAAAACTAAAATAAAGTAAGGAAATACCCAGGTAGGATAGGAGTAAGTAAGGAAAATACTCAGAACAAACCAACGTACATAATAACACTATATGGTAATGAAGAAACAAAGAATGAGAATCAGTGAGTGAGTCAAAACCCAGAATAAACCGACACCCCTAAAATAAAGACTGTTTTTCAAGAAACAAGCTAGGATATGAATAAGGAAGTAAATACCCTGAACAAACCGAAATACCTAATAAAAAGGAATGATTTTGAAGATACAAGATAGTAGGATAAGAAGAATACAAGAAATACCCAAAGGAAACCCAGTAAGAAGAAAATAAAAACCCCAAAAGAGATTAAAAGTCACAAACGAAAGTATAACACCCAAAAACAGAAACTAATGTAAAGTAAATGTAAACAAAAGTGTTTAGAGGTATAAGTAAAAGTGCACCCATGAAAGTTATTTTATAATGAATAAAAACAAATCTTAAGAATCCTCTATAAATAAAATTCTTGATAACATAAAACTATAAAACTGATTAGTGATAGTATCAAGAAATAACAGGGGACAAGTGCAAGTTATTTTATTGTAGTAGATAAACTTCAATAAAGTGTATGAAATGCTTAAACTAAGTAAATGTGTACCTTTAAACAACTTTAAAGTTTTTAATTTAACTTCATAAATACTATTGGATAGAATAGTATTATGAAAAGCAAATACAAATGTTTCTAAGAAAGTGCCACTCTTTATCTAACAACATTCACTAAAATGGGTAAGATAAATAGAGAGCAGGTAGTTAATAAGTGAAGTGACAAGGGATACATCCCTAATATAAAATAAAAACAGATATAAACAAGCTGTATTATTCAAAAACTTTGTATGTTAAAACAGATAAAATCTAGGCCAAATGGTAAATCTCAACTACATTAGAATTGATGAATCAAGTCCAGTAAACTAGTTAAACTGATTAAATTTATGTAAGGTAAATCAGTCACAGAGTAATATAATGTAAATTATACTTTAGAAAAATATTGGAAAAGGATAGCAAGAATTATTGAAAAAAATGCAAATGTAATAACTGAAAATTCAAAGGGGGGAGTCACAAATTAATGAATAATATTTAAAAAGATAACCAATTAATAAAATTACAAGAAATTAAGGGAAGATAAACCTTTTATTTCAATCTGAGATTTAGTACAATCATAAATATAACATATAAAATGGCAAACATTTTGAGAAGAACAGGAAGTAATTTTTAAAGCCTACTTTTTAAAAAATGAAGTAAATATAGCATTTTAGATAAAAAACTTTGTAAAAATATCTTATTTGGTATCAAATCAAGCAGAGTGAACTAAAGAAAGAGATTATGTATTTAGTATTTAATAAAATTAAATAATAGCAAAAATATATTCAGTAATATAATATAAATTTCATACATGTAACGGAAGCGAAAAAGATTTAAAACAATGTATTGCTAATATTAAATTGGCTAAGACGTTTTCAGATGACGAAGGAAGTTAGAACAGTTGATTATTAGACTTTGTCGAGCACACTTGAATGAGATTTTGCTTATATTAACCTATATAGCAGACAAGTATGGCATTCGTTCAGTAAGCCTAGTCTACAGTGAAAATCGTAAATTTCAAAAAAAAGACTTAACTTAAACTTTAAATTCAGTGAGAACAACTAATACAACCATTAAACTAAAGTAATACGAAACAGTAAATGAGTGAAATAATTAATTAAACATATAAAGCCAATAATTCTTAATAACGAGACGAGCAGTGCAATTTTCGACCTTATTGACCAAAGTGAATTATAACATTATCTAACACATTTAATCGAAGTAAATCATAAAACACTGAACCAGGACCACTCCTCTAACACCAGAAGGAATAATCACAACTGCGGAGACGCGGAAACATTGAAAAGGCAACATTTATTGGAAGAAAATTTCGTCGAGCCGACTTCATTTTAACAGATGCAGTACGGAAGCAGCCATCTTGCATCCCACAATTCAAAGCGAGCTTTGCCAATACAGTCGTCCAGACGTCAATGATTCTAATTTTTACTTTGATAAACATTATATATTAAATAATAACTTTGTAATTTTTAATTCTTAAGCTATTTACTTGTAAGTGTTATACTTTCCTGACCTTACCCTTCTCTGACTATATAATATAACCGTTCAAAGAACCTGATAATTAATATTAAATACAGATGTAAAAATAATCGACAGCCCTGAGAAACGAGTCGATACTACTGTTGAATAATCGATTAACACTCGATATATAATAAAAATTGTTAATAAATCTGGAATTTCTGCAATTTGGTTTCTGTTTATTTATAAAATTAATAAATAGAAATAAAATAAAATAAAATTGAGACACGGACTGTCCGAAAGGCGGCCTTTACCAAAGTGGAAGGAGAATACACAATTAAGAAGAAGAACCGTCAATCGATTAGTGTTGGAGATAATACAATTAACGCAGAAATTAATTCAAAAAACTCAAAGTGATACAGTTGACAGAAACAGAAATAAAAGATTTAGATTTTTACACAAAACAATTACGAAAATTATTTACTAGATACGAACAACAAAATCAATTAAAACAATATTTTTTCAAAAACAAAATCACAACCAAAATTATTTTTTTATTTTTGTTAACAAACAACGAATTTTATATTTGTTACAAAATTGGCGCTCACAACAGTGGGGCGTAAAAACAAAATAAAGCAAACCCGAGCAGAAGTCTCGTATTGTTACAAAATTGGCGTCCAACTAAGGGGCTTCAATTAGTGATTGATAGGCCACTATAACTTGCCCAATTCCTAATTTTAGCTTGGCAGCGGTTATCCAGTCAGAGGAATAAGAAAAATGCAACGTCGAGCAACATCGAAGAAAAGGGCGGCAGAGGCCGAAAAGGAAATTAATATGGAAGAGAAGGAGGCAACGCCGGTGGAAGACGTGGAAATGATACTACCTCCTGCGGAACTAAAACAACCCGCACAACCAGAGGAACAACCTGAGATGCCCACACAAACGGGGGAAGTCAATGTCCAGGAGAAACAGTTAGGAAAATCCACACGAACAGAGAAAGAGGACATGCAAGAAATGTTCAGATTAATAATGGAGAAAATGGATTCCACAAAAGAAGAATTAAGGAAGGACATAGGAGAAACAGGTAAGAAGATGGGAAGTGATAACCAACAGTTGAAGGAAGAATTCAAATCAACAAAGGAAGAATTGGGTAATAAAATTGAAAACACCAATAAGAGAATTGAGGAAAACAGTAAGAAGATGGAAGAGAAGATGGAGGAGAATAGTAAGAAGATGGAAGAGAAGATGGAGGAGAATAGTAAGAAGATGGAAGATAAAATAGAAGAAAATAGTAGGAAGATGGAAAGTGACCACCAAGAGTTGAAGGAAGACTTAAGGGAAAATAACAAGAAGATGGAAGAGAAGATGGAGGAGAAGTTGGAAGAATTGAAGGAGGATAACCAACTATTAAGAGAAGAATTAAGGGAGGTTAACCAGGAAAATTTGGACAAGTTAGACGAAAGGATGGAGTTGTTAAGAGAAGAAATGAGCAAGGAACTCAACGATAATAAGGAATACACAACCAAGAAAATAGAAGAAGAAACCATGGTAATAAAATGACAGATCATGGAAGTTGACGAAAAATGTAGCCAGACCGAGGGAGAAGTACAGGATTTAAAGGAAGAAGTAAACACCAAATTCACAAATATCGAAGAGCACAGTCGAAGGAAGGCGGAAGAAAACAGAAGAGAAACCCAGGAAGAATTAGGGAAGGTACGGAACCAAGTCGTGGAAAGGTGTGACGGTATGGAAGTGGCTCTGACGAATATCACCGGCCAAGTGCGGCAGAGCCAGGAAGAGATGGAAGTAATTAGAAACAGACCCACTAACTTCACGGGTATCCCCGTAAATGAGAATCGGGAATGGCTGAATTTCCGACAATATAAAAGGAAGCTGATGGAGTTCTTGGGCCGAATCGAGGAATACTTTGCCAAACATAGGGGCAACAGGTGGATTAATAACCGCGAACTGTTGAGCGAATCATTCCGGGAGATGACTGACAATTGGTGGATGGCGAACCGAAGTGAGATCGCTGACTACCAGCAATTCAAATACTTGTTCAAGGCAAAGTACTGGTCGGAGACCACCCAGAACTTAATACGGGACAACATCTGTCATGGCCGATACAAAACACAAATAGGTAACACTACGACCGCCTACTTCCTCGGAAAAGTATGTCTGGCGAAGCATTTGGAACCGGCACATACCAGAAGAATGCCTCGTAAACAAGCTATCGTACCATTACGATGAAGACGTAATAAGAGCAAGGAGGGGTAGCCAGATAAAAACGATACAGGTGACGACTGAACTGTTGGAGAATTATGAGAATGAAGAGTACTATCGGCAAAGCAGAAGGAGGAATGATTGGCCGGAAATCAGAAATAATCAATACCCAAATAATGGTAATAACCGTAACGGAAATGGATACCAAGGGACCGAAACAATTCCAATTATTATAATAACAACAATATAATAATAATAATAATAATAATAATAATAATAATAGTAACATTCCTAATAACCCAAATGCAAATAGGAATAATAACGGTTACCAAGGTAATTGAAACAATTATTACCAGAATCCGAATATTAATAGTCAGAGAAACACAAACCAAAATAATACCGAACGCTATTATAATAATAATAGGGGTTACCCACCAAACAATAACAATAATAACAATAGGTTTTCCCGACCCAGGGTAAATTTCATACGAGCCGAAGACAACAGCCAACGAAGATACACCCATCAGCGGAGTAACAGTTTCCATGAGTATGAGGATCGGCGGAGAAGCAGAGAACGTGATGGTCCGAGGTACAATCCGCCTAGACGAAGTACCAGTCTAGATGATCCAGAACGGCAACCAAACCGAGAACAACCATTTGAACATCGCACGGAGCGGCAGGAACCCACTCAAGGTTTCCCGACTGACGCCTCGGTCGGTCCTAACATTAATAACAACGAAAATGAGAATTTAAACGGGAGGAGGCAGTGATGAATTATCATGACCCTTCACTGCTCCTATCTCATGGGTATCAACAAGAGTTGCAAAGAGAAACTAACTCTAATAATATTACAATAATTAGTTGCAACTACTTAAAAAATATTAGAAACGAACTATTGGAGGAGGACGACACTCGCCTCAATAGTCTAAACAATGGAATAATATATATATATATATATTTCAATCACTTTCTGCTACAGTCCGTTTCTTGATGTATATAATACTATAATACTTATAACTAATTTACCTCAAGATATATTTTTTCCTTTAGGAACATGTTTCGGGAGATCCTGTTCTCCCATCTTCAGCCTTCGCCATCTTGCTTCTGGTGCAGTATTTGTGTGTTGGCTTCTGAATGTTATTAATGTGGTTTGTTGGTCTTTGGTCCTTCAATGTTGCATTATTGTGTGTGGTTGTGGTATCTGTTTTTGTATTTTGTGTATTTTCGATGTTGAGTGCTTTGAATATTGTGTCATGTTTTGTATTGATTTGTATTTGTTCTGGTATTAATTTGTTTTGTGTTTTATGTTTGTAAATCTGTAAATTTTCCCAAATGTTCATTATGGTGCCTTTGTGTGGTATATGTTTTATTAGTGTTACATTGGTTATGTCTGGGAATTCATGTCCTGTGTTTATTGCATGTGTGGCTAAATTGGATTTATATACATTTGGTTTTTTGTATGCATTTAGGTGTTCAAAATAACGTTATAACGCATAAATAATAACAACAACAAAAAATGGGCCACATTCACATATATAAATAATAAAATGACAAAACTAACAAAATTATTTAAAAACACAGATATAAAAATAGCATACAAAACTAATAAAAATAAATTACAAAATCTAAATAGCTCACACAACAAAGATAATACAACAACCAACGGTATATATAAAATTGAATGCCAAGATTGCAATAAATGTTATATAGGACAAACAAAAAAACAGCTGAAAAAACGTTATTTTGAACACCTAAATGCATACAAAAAACCAAATATATATAAATCCAATTTAGCCACACATGCAATAAACACAGGACATGAATTCCCAGACATAACCAATGTAACACTAATAAAACATATACCACACAAAGGCACCATAATGAACATTTGGGAAAATTTACAGATTTACAAACATAAAACACAAAACAAATTAATACCAGAACAAATACAAATCAATACAAAACATGACACAATATTCAAAGCACTCAACATCGAAAATACACAAAATACAAAAACAGATACCACAACCACACACAATAATGCAACACTGAAGGACCAAAGACCAACAAACCACATTAATAACATTCAGAAGCCAACACACAAATACTGCACCAGAAGCAAGATGGCGAAGGCTGAAGATGGGAGAACAGGATCTCCGAAACATGTTCCTAAAGGAAAAAATATATCTTGAGGTAAATTAGTTATAAGTATTATAGTAATATATATATATATATAAACGCGGAAGTAGAAGGAATCTTCGCCCAATAAATGATCGACACAGGTGCGAACGTATCTATAATTACCACAACTGAATTGGAGAGAATCCAAAAGGAATGTGGTCAAATATTGCCGACATTACCGATAAATAACATTGTATTAATAGGTGCCACTGGTCGCCAAAACAAAACGATCAGAAGGCAAGTTTCAGTAAACGTGATTAGCAAGGGTATAGCTATAAACATGGTATTCTTAATTGCGACAGGATTGTCCTTTAATATATTGGTGGGGTGTGATGCACTAAGGAGGAACTCCGCTATCATCGATTTACGCACAGAAAAGGTATCACTGTTTGCAGAAGGGCTGACCTGGACGGCTGATTTAGTAGGTAGCGAGACAGTACTTCCCAGCAGTATCCACCAAAAACTACGGAACATAAACTATATCGACAATAATTCCACGATTAACCCCATAATATACGATAACATGGACGAGGATTTATGATCCCAAAAGATACAGGAAATAAGGGATTTCCGGGGCGGAATCACAAGTGAGAAATTGCCCATACACCAAGCGAATCAGTTAATAAGAATACGTATATGAAAAGTATCGCTCAGTATTTTCAGACGAACCTGGTAAGGTAAAAAATTACCAATGTACACTTCAATTTAGAGAAACAGTGGAGTTTAACCGAAAATCATACCCCATTGCGCATTCACGAAAAGAGGCTGTAAGAGCAGAAATAAACAAGATGATTAACAGTGACATCATAGAGAGTAGCCAATCTCTATTCACCAGCCCTATCGTGGCTATTCCTAAGAAAAACGGCCAAGTCCGGCTTTGCTTGGATGCGCGTGAAATAAACAAAATGATCATCAATGACAGAACATCGCCCAGTGAGATAGAAGAAATCTTGAAACGATTCCACGGTACAAGTACATTAGTACCTGGGACACGGTATGCGGTTACTGGCAGGTGGAGTCGCACCCACAGAGTCGTCAGTATCTGGCATTCATATTCGAGGGGTGCAATTACCAATTCAAGAGATTGCCCTTCGGACTCGTGAATTCAGTTGCCATCTTTGTGACCTGCATGGACCAGATACTTGGACAGGAAGCACTTCAGTTTACCACCGTGTATGTAGACGATCTACTGATTACCTCAGAAACTTGGGAGGAACACTGCTACCGCGTGGAACACGTACTTGAGAAGTTGTCTGTAAATAACATCATGCTTAAATTAGAAAAATCCAAGTTCATTGCAAGAGAAGTTCAGTTCTTGGGGTTTAACTTGGATGACCAAGGAGTCTCACCATCAGCAGAAAAGGTGGAAGCGATCCAGAAATTCCCTGCACCCAAGAATAGAAAGCAATTACAGTCATTCCTGGGACTCTGTAATTATTACCGCAAGTTCCAGGAACAATATTCGGAATTAACCGCAAGGTTTCAACCACAATTATCTTATAAAAACAAATGGATCTGGGGTCAAGAGCAGGACGTGACTTTCCAACTCATTAAGGACAAATTTTTGGAAACAATAATACTTCGCCACCCAAATTTTAAACTACCTTTTTTCTTAAACTGCGATGCCAGCAACATCAGCCTAGGAACGACACTGTATCAAGAAGATGAGAAGGGTCAACATCTAGTGATTAGCTTTGCGAGTAGATCTTTAAAACCAGTGCGAAAGGAACTACATTGTCACTGAAAAGGAATTGCTGAGTGTAGTATTCGCTTGTGGTAAATTCCGCACCTACATCTTGGGTTACCCAGTTACCGTCCGAACAGACCATAAATCCATATCGTTCCTAAAGAGATGCAAATTGAGTCATGGCAGACTGACCAGGTGGATACTTGCCCTGCAAGAGTACAATCTACAATGGGAATACATCCCAGGAAAAAAGAATGTCGTAGCAGATGTGTTATCACATATTAATGTGGAAGAGCAAACTTTCGAGGGAGAGAAAGAAAGCGTACTCAAAATCTACCACATTATTAGCACCAGAGCCGATTTAGCAGCATTATTAACGAACATGAGCACCCACCAACAAGCGGACCCGAAATTGAAAAACATAAAAACTCGATTGGAAGAAGGAGACGAAACCGTAGCTCAATATTACCAAATAAATAAAGAAATCTTATTCATTAAAACATCATTAAAGCAGGAGACCTGGAAGGTGATTATTCCAACCCATATTGAAAAAGAAATAATCGTAAATTATCATATACAATATGGGCGCCTTAAAGGTGATTAAGGCTCTGGAGGAGAGCTGCCACATAAAAAACATAAACCGGAAGGTGAGGATGTATATCAAATGTTGTCATATTTGCCAACTGATAAAATCAAACAATAAGAAGAAGGAAGGCATTATGATTCCAATAACATCCCAGGCGAAATTGGAGAAAGTATTCTTAGACATCTGCGGACCATTTCCCCATAGTGGCGGTCGACACCAATATAAATAACCTGATAATCGTAATGGACCATTTCACTAAGTTTATTAAGCTATACCCAGCTAATCGGGCAACTACTATGAAAATTCTGGGAATAATAACAGAACAGTATATCCCAAACATAGGGAAACCATCTTCGATCATCATGGATCATGGAACCCAATTTAAGGGGAGAAAATGGCGGGATACCCTATTATCACTGGGTATTTGAACATACAAAACATCGGTCTACCACCCGATCAGTAATCCGGCAGAGAGGGTGTTAAGAGAAGTGGGGAGGATATTGAGAACTTATTGTCACCATCAACAGAAAAAATGGCAAGAATATCTAGCAGCCACGGAGGAATTCCTCAACTTGGCATACCATCCAGCTATAGGAATTACCCCATACTCCGCCATGTACGAGAAACCACCCCCACGAGAGATCAAAGAAATCCTAGAGTTCCCTATGAATAACATTTATAAGTTCGACAAAGTAAAATTCTACAACAAAGTGGCCGAAAACCAGGAGAAGCGGCAAATCAAGTATCAAAAGGCTAGTGGTAAAATAATAACTTATAAAATTGGAGAAAAAATACTATTGAAAAATCGTGAACTACCCAGCACGCTGGAAGGAATAATGAAGAAGTTATTCCTACTGTATACAGGACCATATATAGTCTCCAAAATAAAGAACAATAACACGTATGAAATAAAGGAGATGGGTTCAGAGAAAATCAAAGGCGTGTACAACCAGGCTTCCATAAAAAAATATTATGAGGAGTAGAATTAAAAAAAAAAAAAAAAAAAACAACAAAATTTAAAAATATAGTAAGATCAACTTACGAACAATTATTTATGAAACTCATTTTGGAAATCAAGAAAAAGAATTTTGAATTTGAATTTTATAAACAAAATTTAAAAATATAGCAAGATCAACTTACCAACAATTATTTATGAAACTCATTTTGGAAATCAAGAAAAAGAATTTTGAATTTGAATTTTAACTAACAAAATTTAAAAATATAGCAAGATCAACTTACAAACAATTATTTATGAAATAATTTTGAAGATGAAGAAATGGAATTTTGAAAAAATATCAAAAATTTTCAAAAAGAAGTAAGAACACTTACAACCGATTATTTATGAGAAATAATTTGGAATGGAAGAAGTTGAATTTAGAATGACCACTACCACATAAGATCAACTTACCACAATTATTAACAGCATTTAATATGGAGTAGTTCTTGAATTACCCAAACTCTAAAAAACGTTAAAAACTACTAATACAATTAAAATGAATAAACTCGTTTTGGAATAAAAATAATAAAACCTTTACGCAATACAAGGAGAAACAATGACCACATAAATAGTATAATTAAAGAAATCATTTGGATAAAAAACAAGAGCGAAATAAATTTTTGAAAAAGAAAAAAAAATATATAAATCAATAATATAACTATGATCATAAAATAAATGTCAATTATAATAAAGACAATTAGAAAAATTATTGCAAGAACATGAAACTAGTGGAACAATTCACAAGAACTAAAAAAAACAAAAATATAATAACATATATGCTACCAATCACCAAAAGAAGATTGTAATAACAACAAAAGAATAACAGAGAATTCAAATAAAAAACTTTACACTTAATAACTAGTGATAATTATATTAAAAGAGCTTCCAACCATGATAAGAAATAATATATCAGCAGAGCTAACAATTAAGAAGAATAACTGAAAAGAAAAATAACTGAGATAGAAATATTTACAAATCTGAGCAAATACGAAGTAAGGTATCCAAAGATATTTTTTATAGTCGTAAAATAGACTATTCTTATATAATTTTCATTAATGACTGTCTGTAAATAATTCCAGCAGTATTATTATGTTTTGAGCAGAGATGAATTTCCTCTGATCTCAATGAGTAGTGTAGCATGGCCAGCAGAGTATGTAGCCAACAGTGCCTCTCTGAACTGCCCCAGCTCACGTGTTAGGGAATGAATATCCCAAGGATAAAATACCAAGTTAAGAAAAAACGAAAATAAATAATAACAAACCTCAGATGACTATAACTATCAAGGAAAATCATTTAAGAATAAAATATATGTAAGCTCAAATATGAAGAAGCAAGGATAGAAATGGGAAGGAAGTCAAGAAATGTAATTTATAATAAATATCATAAGCAATTATTTCAGACAAACTCAAAGTATGGTCTGAACTAATCACTTCTGGAGGAGAGCAATCTGTACCATGACAGATTATCCACTTAATAATGAATGAAATATGACCATAAATAAATAACTATCAAAGAAAATCCAAATGAAAACAAATAAGTATCACAATAAAATACAATCATAACTGGAAGAAATAAAAATAAAGAAAAAACAAATATGTGTAATGAAAAATAAACCCCAAAAAACTAAAATAATGTAAGGAAATACCCAGTAGGATAGGAGTAAGTAAGGAAAATACTCAGAACAAACCAACGTACATAATAAAACTATATGGTAATGAAGAAACAAAGAATGAGAATCAGTGAGTAAATCAAAACCCAGAACAAACCGACACCCCTAAAATACAGACTGTTTTTCAAGAAACAAGCTAGGATATGAATAAGGAAGTAAAACCCTGAACAAACCGAAATACCTAATAAAAAGGAATGATTTTGAAGATACAAGATAGTAGGATAAGAAGAATACAAGAAATACCCAAAGGAAACCCAGTAAGAAGAAAATAAAAACCCCAAAAGAGATTAAAAGTCACAAACGAAAGGATAACACCCAAAAACAGAAACTAATGTAAAGTAAATGTAAACAAAAGTGTTTAGAGGTATAAGTAAAAGTGCACCCATGAAAGTTATTTTATAATGAATAAAAACAAATCTTAAGAATCCTCTATAAATAAAATTCTTGATAACATAAAACTATAAAACTGATTAGTGATAGTATCAAGAAATAACAGGGGACCAGTGCAAGTTATTTTATTATAGTAGATAAACTTCAATAAAGTGTATGAAATGCTTAAACTAAGTAAATGTGTACCTTTAAACAACTTTAAAGTTTTTAATTTAACTTCATAAATACTATTGGATAGAATAGTATTATGAAAAGCAAATACAAATGTTTCTAAGAAAGTGCCACTCTTTATCTAACAACATTCACTAAAATGAGTAAGATAAATAGAGAGCAGGTAGTTAATAAGTGAAGTGACAAGGGATACATCCCTAATATAAAATAAAAACAGATAAGACTGCACAAAAGTAATTTTAAGAAAAGTTAAAAAATGAAGGAACAGATGTGTTATGTTTCTATTTAAGTAAATGAACTCTATACCTAAATGTTGAAAATAGAGGGTAATGTTTTATTATTCTAAAATATTTATTATGTTGAATAGTGTTAATCAAGGATGAAATGTCTGAGTGTGGATACCGTCCTTTTATTATAAAATATTTATTATGTGTTACTAGTAATAATCAAGACTAAAATGTCCGAGTTTAAATATCACTTCTTTAATGTCAAATATTTGTTATGTATTAATAGTATGAATTCAATACTAAATGTTCTAATAGTTAAGTAAGGAAATTTCAATTAATATTGTATTAGAATAGAAGGTCAGAAGGGGTATAAACAAGCTGTATTATAATAAAAATTGTTAATAAATCTGGAATTTCTGCAATTTGGTTTCTGTTTATTTATAAAATTAATAAAGAGAAATAAAATAAAATAAAATTGAAATCACGGACTATCCAAAAGGCGGCCTTTACCAAAGTGGAAGGAGAATACACAATTAAGAAGAAGAACCGTCAATTGATTAGTGCTGGAGATAATACAATTAACGCAGAAATTAATTCAAAAAACTCAAAGTGATACAGCTGACAGAAACAGAAATAAAAGATTTAGATTTTTACACAAAACAATTACGAAAATTATTTACTAGATACGAACAACAAAATCAATTAAAACAATATTTTTCAAAAAACAAACACACCAATATTTTTATTTTGTAAACGAATCATATATTTTGTTACAATATCCATTACCAGAATCGTTACAGCATCCAAAAAAAAAAACCAATACCATAACCTTGCCCACTGATCAAAGAGTCTTTGCTTGTTTTGGTGCTAGACAACCCAACCTTTGACTGTTTTTCCTACTGTGCCTTCGTTTAGTCATTTTGGGAATTTTAAGTTCAACTACAGTAAGTTTCATCCACAGTTAAAAATTTCCACAAAAAATCTGTTGTACGAGGTGTGTTAAAAAATAATCGGACCTTTTTTTAATCCACGATCAAATGAAGCAGGGGCATTGACCTTGAGAGTAGAGGCATGCTGTGAACCCTAGTGCGCAAGCGCTGACTGCTGCCATCCCGCTACAACAAATCAGTCACTGTCTGGCTGCACTTTAGTAAGTATGTGTATCGAGTGCCCGTTGGATTTCATTTATTGTAAAATGACAGAAAAACTTGAGCAGCGGTACTGCATTAAATTTTGCCAACGACTTGGTGATACCTAAGTGGATACTATTCGAAAATTCAGCAGTGTTTTGGGGACGATGCTATGAGTGTCACACGTATTAAGGAGTGGTATAATCACTTCAAAGATGGCTACACATCAGTGGACAGTGAACCGGATTCTAGCAGGCCCTTATGATGGAATGATGAAATCATTGACTAAGTGCAAACTTTGGTCATGGAGGATCGTCAAATTACCCACCACCAGGCCAAACAATTACCAAAGAATACTATTTAGAGGTTATGTGTCACCTCCGTGATGCTGTGTGGCCCAAAAGGCCAGCAGAAACTTGGCAACTCCATCACGACAATGCACCTGCCTATTCTTCTTATCTAATTCAGACTTTCTTGGTGAAACACAACACTCCTCAACTACACCAGCCTCCCTACTCTCCTGACATGGCCTCCTGTGATTTTTGGTTATTTCCTAAGTTGAAAATGTCGCTGAAGGGGACCCAATTTGAGTCAAGAGAAGACACCATACAAAGTACGACGAGACAACTGTACTCCATACCAAAAGATGACTTCCAGACATGTTTCCAAACGTGGTAGGACCACTGGAAGAAGTATGTGCAATCTAAAGGGGGTACTCTGAAGGGTATAAGACCTGCCACTTTGAAATGTTTACAACCTGCAGATAAATAAATGTATTTTTCCTGAGCAAAGGTCTGATACATTTTGAACACACCTTGTATTTCTCTGAAATGACCCAGATTGTCTTAATTAACATTTTTCCATTTTTATGTTTTAGCAAATGCAGTATACACAGTTTTTTCATACTTAAAACTATAGTTAACATATACTGTACCAGTACCTATTCTTTTACTTTGGTGTCAGCTCATGATTTGCATCCTTTGCTTTCAAGTTTGTGTTCTGCCTACAAATCACACAACCAGTAACGGATTTTGGCTGACAAGTCTGCCAAATCCATGTAAATTGCCAACGTCCTTGTGTTTTAAAAATCTGTTCTAACTCTTAAGGATATCTGATTACAAAAAGTTATTAAAAGTTTTCCATTTATGTTTACCACATCTCCTTCATGTTGAGCCACCAATCTGTCATTAAGCTGAATTTCTGTCCTGGTATCTATTATTACTAATGTTCCATTATTTTTCTGTATTTACAATACAGTGACAACAACAGTAGAATAATAGTACACAACTCAATAGGAAAAAAGTACAATAAATGTAAGTGGGTAAAACTTTTAGCAACCATTGTGATAGTACCCATTTAGTCCGCTACTGGAGCTTGTCATAAAAAATCTACTGTAGTTTGTAATGGTATATTTCCTTCAGCATCACAAAAACAGAAGTTATGATAGGGAATTTGAATCTGTAGTATGTTGTGGACAAATAATTATTCGGTTAAATAATGTGCGTATGTTAGAAAAAGAAAAAAACATTTTTGTTAAACTACAAATTGGTTAACTTTGTGTTTCAGTAAAGCTGTAGAGTGTAGATAAACAAATCCGTCTTTGTAGGAGGAATTGAAATCAGTGCAGGGATAATGGATTAATGAAAGACCATTTAATAATGTTTTACCTTTGTTGTCGCAGAATCTGTGTGGAACTGTGGAGGCGAAACTGTGCTGACTGGTTCGCCAGGACAGAGTCGTCAAGTGCCTGTCTGGCTTTATGGTGTTGGGATCCTGATGAAGGAAGTCCAGTTAAGTCATGTGGGTATGACCATAGCCACTGGATTACAGGGGTAAGTACCCAATAATAATCATGAAGTAAGGGGGGTTGTGGAGCCATATCCTCACTGATCCACCTAGGTTTAGGGCAATGAGTGTTTTTATGTTTTTGAACATAAAACCTCTCATTGGGGGGGGGGGTCTTGTAATGGTACATTACCTTCAGCATCGCAAAAACAGATTTACAGTGTAACACAAAAACATATTTTTGTGTACAAAAGACATCAGAAAGCGAGAGTATGGAATTTTTTGTGCATGACTTTTGTTGGGGAAGTGTTGTTACGGTTGGCAAGTGTATGTGCCTGAGAAACAATTTCATGTGTTCCAGGAGCGTTGCATCAGCTTCACTGGACCATTTTCTCACAAGAAAGAAGATTAAACTGGTTTTAGTGGAAGAGCGGGAAAAAGCTATGGTCAAGCATTAGCATTACGCAGTCACATTCTTAAAGGCAAACAGTTTGGATGCCAGTGGCAGTGATTCCGGAAGGTCGTGCCTTGGTCAAAATATAACCAATTCACAAAGAACACTATCAGCAGTGCCTTGGATGACAACGTAATTAAAAAATGTAAATACGAACAAATAAGTTGTCAAAAGTTTTATCGGTACACAGTGATTGCACGTTAGTTTTATTTGGACAGTGCGTGCACGTTAAAAAGTACGGCAAATCGGCTATGTGCTAAGTGGGGCCACGTGGTGCTTGCAAGAGAACTGGGATACGAAAGACAGAGAAGTAGTAAAAAATAACGAGTGTGGGGAAAGTTTTTGGCCAAATAAAAAATATAAGAACAAAAATTATGAACTAAAACTATAGAGAGTCAGAGAGAGTGTGAGAGAGCGAGAGAGTAAAAAAGCGGGCTGAGAGAAGAGATAGAGAGAAGTAAGAGAAAGGTACTGATTTGCTAAGCTTTACATATAATAAGTTTTTAGATAACATGTTTTTATTTTCTAAAAGCTAAAATAATATTTTATTAAGATAAAATAAAAATGTATATTAATATTAACATGCATTAAGTTATTTTCCGTTACCTATCCATAACCTATACTCTGTGCTCAAAAGTTCGTCTAGCAGGCCTAGAATCTTCTGTGAGGGAAAGTTTTTATTTTAAATTGTTTTCATGGGGAAAGTTTGTATGGTTTCCACATTTTCTCCTACAAAAATGGTGTTTTTTGGAATCTACTGTAAGTATGTAAGTAAAAAGGTAGTATTGGGGCTTCATTTCTTCCTTTTATTTTTATGCTAATTAATTGAATAATTACAAGTTCAATGAAAAATAAAAATATGAAACAAAAGCACAATTACTACAGAATCCAGTGCAATAAAATCTTATTTATTTTCTGTATTCTTCATTTTCAGTCTACTACATCTTGGAGACAAATTTCAAGAGAAAATAGGCTTAAACTAATGATATTTACCATATTAGCATCGCATAACGATTTCACAAGTTGCCCTCTTGCATTATGAGTCCTTGATGTAATACCTCTAAAGAGAGCTGCACTTGTAACGCCAAGAAGACCCGCAACTGCGTTCAACTCTGTGTCTCCTTTAACGCTGACTTCAACACCACCGCTGTCAACAAACTGTACATTTCCTAAAAGCAACACTGCTGCCAGCACCCGAACAACATCCAAAAATGGTATACCTAAAACTCCTGCAAACAGATTGCAAACGATTAGCTGGTAAATGTGAGAGCCGTTTTAGAAAATTTCTTCACAGTGCATGATGTGTTCCGTATTTATAAAAAGCAATGTTACTTTTAATTATATATTCACTTTATGTTTATAAAAACATATTTCAAAAATATGAAACTATATTCGCAGTTCTATTATAAAATATTTAATTGCATAACTGTGTTATATTTAAAGATTATTACTGGGGAAACTTTAAGGCCACCAAATTAATTGTTTTCCAATAAATATACATAAATATTCCCCAAAACGATAATTAATGGGCATATAGATGAGTGCAGAAGACGAGGCAGAATAAGAAAATGATGGCAAGATGACGTGGAAGAAGAGCTGACTAGGATGGGTGTCGGTTCATGGAAGACCAAGGCACATGATCGGACTACCTGGAGGCAGATCATAAGCATGTATGAATACATAAATATTATAATCACTCGAAGTCGTACTCTTGTTTATTCGACTCCGATTGTGTTATTTTTTATGATGTCCGTAACCTCGTAGCTTTCCCGATACTCGTCGTTCTTGTGACCTCACCAATACCAGTTTACCTGTTTCCACGTAGTTTTCATTTTCTTGATTATAGGCGCCAAATTGTTTAATTCAAAACAATTTAAAAAGTTTATTTCTTTCTCTTAATCCAATCGTATCTTGTCGCTCGGTGTCGGCTAAATTTGAAATCCGCTCTCCCGCGACAGTCGTACCAACCTGTAATTCTAGTAGAATATTTTTACGGTGCTGTATTAATGAAATAAACACATAAATATTATTAATTGAAATAATGAACAGGTATTATTTTTTGAGTATTGGTTTATTAATTATTGGTTTTGCTTTTAATAGTTACTAAGACATGAAATTATAAAAATACATAACTTTTTGCTCCGGCTTTAAAGAAATTACAACTCAGCGGTTGGCTATGTCGGTTTGGGTCAATGGCTGATCACGCTATAATGTCGAATTTATATTATACAAACGTGTGATCAGTCAAAGAGTTGTTTTGATTACGGCAAAAAGATAACAAAATGATTTTTGAAAGTACAATCCTTCACATCAAGTTAATTAAATATTATGATTCTTCTTTACAACAGTTTTCTTAGCCTTTAAAATAATAGTGAGTTCAATTTACAAATATAGGTTAAGTTAGATCTTGTGTACAAATATTTTCTTATTTTCCAAAGTGTTAATAATTAATGTGAATAATCTTTTAATAATGATTAGCACATGTTTTATTATTCATTCAGTGTTTCTAGTGTTTGAACCAAGTTTTGGAGATTGTGTTAATTTTGAAGTGTTGTGATCATCCTCGTGGGTGTAGTAAATTAATTAAATATTATACATTACAACTTCATCGATGTTTGATAGATTATTTTCATAAGTTCTGGTGTTCAGGTCATCCTTCTCTTATTTCATTAGTTTATTTCATTAGACGTCAAATTGGATGGATCTTGCAAATAGGTTCTGTTAATTTTGTTTTCTCATTTCCATTTAGTGTTATTGGTTTTAATTCATCTGTTTGGTTCATTTTCTAATTTTTTATGGAGCGACTATTTTGTCATCCGCCCTCTTCTGATGCTAAAAATGGACTCTTAATTCGTTTGTAACGGTTTTTTCTAATAATGTTTTGTTGTCATGGTAGCCAATCTGCTACTTCCATTGGTTGAAAGAATTTTGTACTCATTGTTATATATTGCTTGGGTTTTTTGCTCAAAATGAATAAATATTTTCTAATTAGGATAATTTCCTTGTATTATTATCAATATGATTTTTACTATTATCATTGAATAGCTTTTCTGATGTAGATTAATTTGACGTCAAACATGATTATGGGTTGTTTTAACATTTGGCTATTTTTGTTCTTTTTACTTATTTTGTTTATTATGTTGTTTTTTGCAATTATTTTGGGTTGGTATTGTTCCTTGGTTTGTTATTTTATGTTTGCTTATCGTTTTCCCTCACTGTGTACTGTTATTTGTTCATATTTTACAATTTTTGTTCACATAGTTTTAGGCCTAACTTTGACTATCCTCTTGACATTGTAAACTTTAAGTTTACTCTTATTACTAGTTTCTTATTGTTTTGTTTTAGCTAGTTTACACTGATTACGGATTTACATTCCTTAATACATGAATATTACAGCTTCTCCGACATATTAATTCCTTTTATATCTAAATTTATAACTTTAACATTAACTGTTTCTTAGGCTTTCATCACCACTCAACATAATACAGCTTACTCTTAAGATTATCTCAACAATTATAACATTTGCACATTTCTATACTATTGCTATCATCTTCTCTGCTTTTCTTTATGACATCTTAAATAATACTTTCAAACATTTACTATAGAATTTTAGCATTGTAACATTCGTTTCTTTTTTAAGCCTACTTTTCTTTTATCCCCTATTATTGGTTTAAAGCTTGGTCTAGCCCTTTAACTATTAATTCTAACTGCTAACAAGAATATCTTTGATAATATTAATGGATTCTTATCCTGAATAATAATATAATGTAATGCTACTACTAATTCTTATAATGTAATATAATAATAATATTTTATCTACTACTGTTTTTGGTCCTTTTCTACAATTAAAATATAGTATTGTTCTCTTATTTTGGAGTCTTTATACGGATTTTGTGTTTTATTTTTAATTAATCACTTTCCTCCCGCACTCTCACTTTTATATGAGTTCTTGCTTATTTTTGATGTGTTTTATATTTATATTTTGGGTCACACCTGCACTTGTACTGCTTCACTGTACCTAGTGTCAATAGTGTTATACACTTTTATTTTGTTTCTTTATATTAATCACAATGGTGTTATCACCCTTATCACAGAGTGTTTATTACTTAGTGTTTATTTGTAATTCACTCCCTATGCATATCATGCACTCTTGGTTCACTTTGGTCTATGACCAATTTTGATTATTAGTCGACCTCTGTTATTTTTTATTTTTGTTATTACAATTTTCTGTATCATTGTTTGTATAGTTTATTATTTGTTTATTTCATCATTATTCTATACTTACTTAGCTAATATTACAACATTTTCTTTTGGTTTGTACTTTCTATATTCAACGGTGCATTCAATTATATTGACTTTTTTTATTTTTTATTTCATGGGTTTATTTTATTTAATTTGTCATTTGGCCAATCACTTGGGTTGGGTCATAGTCATTTGTCTCGTATACGTTACAGTCATTCTCTCTCTCTCTCCTATGGCGCTACAGCCCAAGTCGGGCCCTGGCCTCCACCAATCTCCGCCTCCAATCCACTCTATCCACTGCAACCCTCCTCCAGTTTCTTATCCCCATGTCTCTCACGTCCTCTGCAATGCCATCTAGTCCTCTACAGTCATTCTAGTGCTATTTATTTAAAATTGTTACTTCTTCTTCTTTTATCTACCTTTAGCCGCATGTTTTTTACTTTATATTCTATGGTATATCTTCCCTTGTATTGGGCTGCTTTTGGTATCGTAACAATATAAAAAAACAACACAGTCTGTCATGTAGAAATGCACATAACAGCTTTAAAAAATTATAATATGTAACGGGACGAATCTGGGGAAAACAAAGATTTAATAATGTATAGTACACCATTTTGGGTAAAACATTTAATGACAATCTGTAGCCGTGTCTGGTAGTACAAGGTACGCATTAGTAATTGTACAAATTTATTATGAAATGGTCTGTGGCCTAGTCAGAATCATGCGTTGTCCAGCGTGCCTTGGTAGCGGGGTTGAGTCACAGGGAAAGTATGTGATATGACGTATGCTGCTGTATCAAGACGGATAAACCAAGCCTTATAAGGTAAGATGTGAGCAAAATTAGTTCAACATCACGAATGAATCATGCGCAGAGACGTTCTTGTTGGCGCACAATACCGAGAATCAAACACTTGGGAAATTACAAGAATTTCCTGGCTAAGCTGCTAGAACATTAATTGGAAACAGCCAATCAGAGAAGGCGTTATAAAACCGACATACGTTAGCGGGCAGCGTGACCAACGCCTAACGCCTTGCATCTATGCAACCACGCGGGCAATGCGAACCAGTTCTTCACCACTAGTCAAACAGTATAGTCGGCAGTCGAGAACAGCATCAGTGAAATATTTTTGGGAGGCCGGCACGTGTACGTGCACGCGGCCTGCCCTAAGGTTGAATAATAAGGTTGTAATGAGGTGTTAACAGGATATCGGTAAAGTGACAGTGACATAAAGAGAATCTACAAAAGTGAAAGTGATTTAAGAAGTATGGCGAAACTCGGCGGGTAATGTACACTGTGTGTAGTGAGTACAATTACTAGCTAAGCTAGCTGGCCAAAAGTTATAATTAAAACTATAATCAATTTTGAGCTCAATAAGTAAACGGGGGATATTAAAAATTGTAACGAGGGAGAGTGTGTGTGGAGAAATAAGGGTAATCGAAAAGTACTGGTTTGTAAATAAAGAATATATGATAAAGAATTTTTGTTTAAGTAATTTCATGTGTTCTAATTAATGAGATAACTGAGAAAAGGAAAGAAAGTAATTTGGGATTGAAATAAAAGAGTTTCTTAATAGCAAAAATGTGTTAAGTAAATTATTGCTCCGTAACCATAACCTGTATCATATTGAAAAGCATGCCTAAAACGAACCTGGTAAGTAGTTAAATTCACAAAGGGTAAAGTGTATTAAGGTTTCCATATTTTTCTCTAAACATATAGGTGGCGACCTGTAAGTAGTTTTGGAATCTTCTGTTCGAGTCAAGGTAAGGGAGATAGTGAAAAGACATCATGAGCGGGGGTAAGTAGACACGTGGTAAAATCGGTGGTTATTTTTGGCATATAAAAGGTTTGTAGAGTTACAAATAATAAAATAAAATGTAAATACAGATCTACAGGTTGGTCCAGAAAAAGTGGTGGTGGATTTTCGAAAACTTTTAGGAAGGCGAGGGGTAAGATTAAGGCATCAGACAGAACATTTGTATTTCTATTTTTATTATGTTTTACTATGGCATGTTGATATCCTCTACAGTGATGAAGGTGTTTGTGTCAGTGAAATATTTCAAAGCAGTGTTGTTTTCTTCTTCTTCTTCTTCTTCTTCTTCTTCTTCTTCTTCTTCTTCTTCTTCTTCTTCTTCTTCTTCTTCTTCTTCTTCTTCTTCTTCTTCTTCTTCTTCAAGGAGTAGGCTTGCAGCCTGATCCACCTACACAACCACCATTTTCTTGGTCTCCCTCTATCTCGTTCTCCAAGAGGGTTATACTGGATTATATTTTCTGGTATTCTCAAGTCACCCATTCTATTTATGTGTTATATCCAGTTTTCTTTATTGTGTTTAATTTTATCGTTTATCGAGTATATATTCAGCTCTTTCCTTATGTATGCATTTCTTATGTGATCTCTTAGGGTGCATCCTTCGGATTTTCATGTTTATTTTGAAAAAGTGAGTAATTCTGCTGGGTTTTTCTTTAATAATTTTAAAGCATAATGGAGCCCAGTTCCCCCTACCTATCAACATAGTAACTAAATAATAAATTTTATATACAAAATCACACACAACACACACAAATTATATTTGTTTTTTAAAAATAGAATATGGATTCAGAGCTTTAGAAAGGTGAAATGTGTAAACTTAAATCATTATAAACATTTAGATATCCACTGTCAGTGAGGCTTGATAACTGTAAGCTCTGTATTGTAATAAAGCCTGAATTTATAATGTTTATATGAATGATAGCCTATATTTAAAAACTGTGTTTAAACTCATGCCGTGTTATTGATTATAAATTAATAAATCTAAAATTAATAACATAGTAATCATCAGACTGTTATAATTCCACTGGAACCGTTTTAGTATCACATAAGCATTGAAGGAGACGAAGGGATTCAAGCAGGGGCGATACTAAGAAAAATACCCCAAAATCTGAAGAAAAATTAAAACAATGTTGGACCAAAAAATTGTAAACTGGTTGCGTGTTTTTTTTAAATGTAATTAATTGACTTCCAAGATTGTCAGTTCTAAAAAACTACTTTGTCGTATTTTGTTGCTTCTCTGCTATGTACAATTTTCCCTCGAACGAGGCCTTTCGCTTACGCAAACGTTATCAAGGTTGTAGTAAGAACTTGATAATGGTTGCAAAACCAAAAGGCCCTCATTCGAGGGAAAATTGTACATAGCAGAAAAGCAACAAAATACGACAAAGTTGTTATGAAGACTGCTAACACAGATAAAATAATTGATAAAAAACTACTATTCAGGTCAATGACAAGTTTAAATAATCTACAATAATAGGCCTTATTCTCAATAATAAGTATGAAAGATCTAGAAAGAAATGGTGAAAAATGGAAAAAAGTCGACTTGAAAGAGAGTAGGAGGACACGATTTTCCGCTGGTTACAAGCAACTTGAAATGTATGATGCATGTGACGACATGCTATACTTGACCAATGTCAGCTAATTTATTTAATTCTGCAGAATGAAGGAATAGTTGCTTTTACCCTCTAGTTGACTGTAAACCAAGCCCTACATAAAAGACAGGCCATGGTGTGTACGACGATTTTTGAAGTCACATGATGTTAGGAGTCAAACCGTTCCAGTTTATCCTATGTACTCGTGTAATTAACATTTTTATTTTTGTTTAATTAAACATGCAATAAACATATAATGAAACATATATAATCCACATATTTTTTTAAATATCAAGAAGGATAAATAGAACACTTACTTAACAAAGTATATAGTTATATTGATTTCTTCAGTTTTTTACCTTTCTTTCTTTTTATATTTTTCCTTTTTAAAAGGCTGACAATCATTATATTTTTTAACAAAACTATTTAACATTATTTTACATTCTGTAAAACATATCTACAACCCTGTTATATAGAGTTATATCCACATCATTTATATACATGCTGTTAACCCTCACTTTCTTAATTTTAATGTTCTCTTTAAAGTATTTATATTCCACAGAAAGGTATTATTAGGCTTCAAAGACAAAGTGGAAGCCTGTCTGATGTACCAGTATGCTTCTAATTGATTTTAATGAAATTAGTGAATTTCAGTTATTATTTTCCCATTAGTTTTTAATTTGTTGGTACGATATCCATTATAACAAGAGAATAACATTTCTCTAAGAAAATGATATGTGGTTGAAAAAAATCCCCCCCCAATCCTAGGTTCGCCCCTGGGTTCAAGCTATACTAACTTTTGCTAACAAAGGGCAGGGGGATCAGACGAATGTTTATGTGAGACAAACGGACGACAAACAACAGATTCAATTTGTAATATACTGTTCCCGGTAAACTTTCCCAGGCATAAATGGATTTATACCGTAGCATATTAAAATCATTCTATTACATCTGTATGTTATCTGGAAAGTCCAGCCTCAATCCTCGGACCAGCATGAGCACTTTTTCTTTCTCAAGGTGACAAATGTTGCATTCCTATAAACCTCATGGTGGCAAACAAACAAGCGTCTTTACTAATACAAACGGAATACTCCTGATCCATATGGATTTAATTACCTGATGACAGCTGGATGACAGTAGGGCATCACAAAATAATACCTTCTATTTATGCATTTATGCTGGTACTGAAATATATCAGATAGTATCTGGAAATCCACAAGATGTACATTCTAAGTCAAAATTCATTGCAATTAGAAGTGAAAAGTCACAGTTCACCTTCTGCCAGTACATTTACTGCTCATGAGTTTGAAATGTTGATGTTAGTGAGTTTCAGTCACTGTTTAGGCCAGGGAATGGTTCAGACAAGCCTGTAGTGATTATGGGTGCAGATGTAAGGCCAGATGAAAATATAGAATATCAGAAGGTGGTATCTTTTGTTGTTCAAGAAGTATGATTTGGCTTAAAATGCTCCAGGATGGAGTAGCTTAACACCCTACTTTAGTCCAACATCTCATTAATCCATTGGATTTCATGACGTTTTTCAAAAATTTGAATCCTTCTTATCGGCTCTGGGAAATTCAGATTTTAATTAATTTATCTTAAATTTCATACCCAACATAAGTTTTTGGTACACAATCAAAATTTTCACCCACTTTATTGGGTCCTGACGTCCAAAAAATTTGAAATTTTCAAAAATGAAAACTATATTCAGATTGTAATTACAATTTCCTTTAATTTGATACCCCACATGGGCTTTTGTGATTTTTTCATAATTTTAACACCCTTACATTATTTTTTGGTGTCCCACCACCTATTTTTGTGGGAACCAATCTGAAAAACAAGAGGGTCTGTAGGGTAAAAGTATGGACACTTATCCCAAGTTTTACAATAATTGGTTGATGTATTCAACATTTATCGTGACAGACAGATGGTTAAGTTCTATCAACTGAGAACTTCGCTTGTTCAATTGACCTACTCCCCTTCGGTACTGTAATTTCTATATCTGTAACTAAAGAACTGAGAACAGGATAAGATTTGATTTCTATTTAATATTTTGGAAACAAAATGTTATTTTTCTCTTCTGAAATTAATGATCAACATAATGATTCTAGTGTACAGAATAACAGAGACAAACCGAAATAAGATAAATGACTTATGTGAAGTGAACATGCTTGAAGTTTTTATAATACGTTTGATTATATATATATTACATTTAATATTTATAATTAAATTTACCTCAAGATGTTATTTTTTTCCTTTTTTGGAACATGTTTCGGGTACAAGATAGTACCCGAAACATGTTCCAGAAAAGGAAAAAAATAACATCTTGAGGTAAATTTAATTATAAATATTAAATGTATTACATACATCAAGAAACGGACTGTACCAGAAAGTGACTAAATATATATATATATATGGCAAGCAAAAATTATTCATAAAAAGAATGAATGAGAAATGCTAGAAACAAGTATTCACACTATGTGTGTGGATTAACATGATTAGCTGGAAACGTTGAAGTTTGTATTATTAAAGCAGTTGGAAAATGCAGTTGCCAGTTAACTCTTTTGTTGCCTCATTCAACTGTAGTCGAATTGACATCACATACTTTTATATGCTCAATTCAAATTTAATACATGTCTGTCAGTTTATGTTCCCTTTCACTGCTTTATTTGGCTATAGTCTTTATGCATGGAAAATGCACTTCCAACTTAATATAACGTGCTGCTACCTTGTGGTGGCCTTGAAACAACCTACGTCTGATAGCTGATAGCTGGCACATGTGTTTATCAGACTCATACATTCCGCATTTGTTTACGAGCAAGCGTAGTCTAGTCAGTGCAGACTTTGTTTAGTTGTTAAACATTTTGTGGCATGAAAGTCATATTTCGTGGTGTTCTAAATTATATAACCTACGGTGCTGTAATATTTTGTTGTGCTTTATACTGTTTTGAAACTTTTTGGTAAAAATTATAGAGTTTAACCACAATACATGTGAAAACCACAATAGGAAATACAACAACAGTAAAAAATAAACTTAAGATTATTTTAAGTGAAAAATATACTGACAAAAATTATGGACATTTGAATTTTCTTGATATTGTATTAACAATTATGATTTTTAATTTCTGTGCTATTAAATATTTATACGGCACAGAACTTTAAAAATAAAAAAGTGTAGGATAATGTAATAAGTGTAAAATCTGCAATATTACCATTTGGGCTACTGTATAAAAATATACGTAAAAAATACTTTTTTATTAAAAGTAAAAGTGATTAGTCAAAATTTACTGTTACTTATGGTTTACGCAGAAGAATACAAATAAAAAAAACAAGCAAATATATTGGTTTATTTTTTGGAATTTTGTGCAACAAATATAGAACACTATATTATATTATATATATATATATATATATAATATATATATACTATATAAAATATAATAAAAATATATAAAATATAATATATACTATATTATAAAATAGAGAACACTGGAAGGGTTAAAAGACTTAGTGGTATGACTTTTTAAATCAGTATGTTCTACATACATGAACTATAATATTCATATTATATATTTTAAATACAATATTTGACTTTCATCGGTTTTGGTCTTAATCTGATGTACTCAGTTATTACACCTAATTAACAATTAAGTTACAGTGACTTATGTAAATATTAACTTATAACTTATAATAATGTATTTGTGTGTACCAATGCCAAATATTTACATAACAAAGTCCACGTTTTAGGCCAATGAAATGATACTGACTCTTATCAATATGAATACAATAAAAAAACCAATCTCATAACACACTACTATAGATATTTATAGAATTAACACACTGAGATGAAAATTTTAATCTTTATTGGTTTACTCGTAGTCGAGTGTTACTGTTTCAATTTAACAAAGCATTTTCTACAACTGGACGATAATATTATCAGCATACTGCAACATCCCGTGCATGGAAAAGATGAATTCCTACTGAAGGATTTGATTCAATTTGCTGGTGTCAACTATCACTTAAAGGAAATAATAATAAAAAATGAAACCGATCTTATTACACCTGCGATAAAAACACTGTTTGACTTTACACCTAAATGTATAGAGTGTATGATGGAAGATGAATACGAATGTCTTACTGAGGGTAACCAACAGAAGTTTAAGTGGACTTGGAAGGATCTTATATATTTTGACAGTTTTGCTAAAGACGCAGTACAACTTTGGTACGAAACTGCATATCTGTTTGGTTCTATAAACTATTCCATAGGAAACATACCCATGGATTTTGATGCCACAGCCATTGAACCAGTTAAATATAATAAATCTGTTCCACTTGAAGACAGAATATGCTGGGAGTCTAACTATTCAGTTTAATTTTAGTATATGTTAATTTTTATAACAGTCATGATTTTTATGAGATTAAAATTCCATGTGACCAATCTTACACATTACTGAAAATGATTATCTTAGGTTAAGCTTAAAGACATTTAATAAAGTTATTATCTTCATGAATGTTTTTTTATTTTTTGTGTTAAAATACAGAAGTATGTTAATAAGCATTTAATTTTGTTTTAAAGGTTTGATGCACTGAAAATTATTGTTTGATTTATTTTAAATACATCCAGTGCTCAAGTGCTGTAATATAGAGCAACTATGCAACTATTTTATTACATTTTATTTTATTATATATTTTTCTAATTCTATTTTATTACAACTATAGTTTCACTTACTGTACTTCACACAATGGTATGAACAATATACCTGCCATACTGTGCTGTATAGTTTTGGTATAGTGCAAATGGAAACTATAAATTATTTTATGCGTATTACTTGCATAAATGGGTTAATTATTAAATATTTTATTTATCTTTCACATGTATCTAGCTCCGAAGTTGGACGCCATTTATAAATTATTATTATATAACACTGATATCAAATCAATATAATTGATTTATAAATATTAATATTGTATTACATTTATTTGCAATAGATAATGTGTATTTACTTGCTTTAATTGATTACTTTCATGCCGTGTGTGAAACAGCCATTTAAAATTATGTGTAACTATTCTGATTCTCATAAAACACATACGTGATATCATTTAATAGATTAATGTCATCAATTCATTTACTTTATTTACACATATGAGACTCTTAAAATCTATTTGTATTCCTTCAAATTCCAGGTTGATATTTGGGTTGTATTTGGTAATAATGAACGCATATTTATGATCAACTTAAAGTACTAGTTTAATTATCATTCATAATATTTTATAATTGTACATATGATACGTCGCTGTACCTGAAATACATACATTTTATAATAACAAATACATGTTTCAATATATGCTGGAAACAAAGAAAAAATACATACATATATAAATCAAACAATATAACAATTCAATATTCTACTTATTTAATGCGTTCATTAAATCCTAAATAAGCTTTTGTTAGTACATTCATTAATTACTTTTATTCAGATTTATTCATTACTTTTCTTAATAATTTTCTCAGGTGTGAATTCTTTGAAAGAAACCAGGTCAGTAGAAGTTACTAATTAGAAATAATCATAATAATGGTTACTTGGTTATTGAATATCCATTAGTTGTTGTTGACGTCGAGTTCCAGAGATGAAGATGGCTCGTAGACCCATTCCGTCGGATGCTGCTTTCTCACAATCACTTAACACTTACTCTTCCGATCACTCGCGTAGGCGTTTGTATATGTGAATAATTGAAGTTCAGTGTTCAATCAAATGTTTCATCTTACTGTGTGTGCTGTGAGTTCGTTTTAATGTTAATATACATGTCTAGTTCCACTTGTCGCTGCTTCATTAAACACTCGTGTTATTCATTAATTTGTTTAATATTTCGTGTTCATTATGTTGTTAATAATGTGTAGCACACTATATTAAGTTCAACTGTTTTGTATATCGTTAAATGATGATGTCTGTTGGTGTAACGGTCTGATTGTTCACTTTGTATGAATTTAACTAAGTCCGTTACCTCCCACTTCGGTTAAATCTCACTACCGTGACATGAATGTATTACTAAGTCTTTTAAGTTACTGGTTAACGTTCTAACTTCCGGACTCGAGTTAATATTCCGCACGATTAATGTACTCTTCTGAAATTTAAATAATACTAACTCCGAATGATTAGAATAAACTGTTGAAAGTTTATGATATACCGTCTCTCGCACTTGAAGTTAAACTATTTGAAAATTTGAGTGTAAAAACTGTCTGAAAACTTTAGTAAAAACTGTCGAAAAATTGAGTATTACTGTTTCAAAATATGAGTGTAGACTCTCTTTCCGCCGTCCTGGACAGATAGTTTTATTAATTCGTCCCTACTCAAAATTTTGTCTCTGGCGCGCTTTACGCCTACTTCATTTCGAGATTGGTCAGTTTTTAATTTTCTTGGAAAATACTGTCCCACCATGTCAAGATTCTACGTCATAGTTCTCCCGATAGGTCCTTCGTTTCTGTTACTATGGAAACACTCCTCACCACCAAATTTCTCGCTGGCTGAAGGCATCTGATAGGTTCTTTGGTCTCCCCGATTTTTGCTCTGACGAACGTTGACCCGTTTCGACGAAACTATGGCTATTAGACACTTGTCGATCAGCCTATTGTCTGAGTAAACTCTGTGTTTCTATAGATTCCCATTATCTGTACTTTCAGTCTTCCTGGCGCATTGTTCCAAGTTCTAACCCCTTTTTTCTGGCTATTAACAATTTCGAACATCTGCTGGCTGGTGAAGTCACCCCAACTTTCCCTTCGTAAATTCTTGTCTGTCAATTAGACGATAACTCCAGCTACGTAACATGACTTTAGTCTTTGTCAGGCCTATCTTACTGTATTGTTTCTTAAGGTGCAGTGCATCCGCTCCATTGTAATGGTGTAGTTTCACTCGTTTTTGTCGTTTATCGTCTACTGACGTAACATGGTCAACATCTGCTGCAATTCTCGGTACGGGTGTGAATGTCCTGGCTTACTTTGTTACAGCTGCGGAGAGCAATAATTCTGGACAAAACTTTCCCTGTCATCTTACGCCACCAATTTCTATAGTTGGATCGAACTTAATGGGTTTCTATTGTCAAGTCAGCGACGCCTCACTGACATCTTCTCATTACTCCTTATTTATTGCGCCAACTATAAGTCGTTGACACTGCCTCGTGTGAACGTACTCTGCCGAGGTGAAAATTTAAAATTTTTTTAAAATTTTCTGCTCGTTACAAAACAATTTAGTGACAATGAACACCTATCTGGAAATTGGTCATCTGGAACATCGGTTATCTAGACAGTATTCAAATGTACAGTAGGACACTGATTATTATCAGTCCTGTAAAACATTGGTGGAAGCTTTCTCCAGACGAAACAGCATATGACACCCCTAATGAAGCGGTACCTAACAACCAATTGGTTTCTGAATGGGTTGAACTGGAGAAGCTCCAGTCTTTAAGGTATGATGAAGAATGGCACAACCGTGATAAGGATGATCAAGGCTACTGGATTCTCATGGGCAAAGAAACACTACATAAAGTCAAAAATTTATATAATATTAAGTTAGGTTGAATGAATAAATAATTTAGAATTCTGAATTACAGTAGACGCCCTCTCATCCGGCCACCTTGGGACCAGACCCTAGGCCGAATTACAAAATGGCCGGACAAACCGAAAATACGCTATAATGATGAAATAACGCTCTTTAATCAATGATCCATACAATAAATGACCCAATACAGTATATATAAATTACTAATAATTATAATTACTCACCCTTACTCCATGGTAGCAAGTAAAACTACAAACAAGGAAAATTAGTACAAACTCACAGATATTACTGGACTCTAATACTCTTGACAGATTCGCCCTTATTGAGATGCTGAAGGACTTGTAATGTTTGGTCCATAGTCACGAACGCGCGTTTTCGTTTCACACTCATGTCGGAAAATGTTTTTATTTATAGAGATACATACAGTATTACTATATACACATATATATTTACACAGACTATATACACAGAACTCACAATATAAGACATACACCGCACCTCATATGAACAAAAGTGTGAATCAACTGAGCTACATATAACAACATATAACATATAACTTTTCCGTTTAACAAGTTGGGGCCTGTTGCTGGAGGCTCATCTAGACTGTGTGACTGACCGTATGGCTGGCCAAACCATCTGACGGCCGATCCAACCGAGGCCGGACTAGAGGGAGTCTACTGTATTGAAAAAAACTAGTGAAAAGAGGCTTAGAACATTGAAATGTTGCCAAAGTGAACAGCTCTCCTTTCTTAATAAAACACTATTGTTTTCTAGACATCATCATTCACAATTTGGGTCACAGGATTGTTCTGACCTCCTGTGCTGTGGGGAAGTGAACTCTGTGCTACCCTTTCAAAAAGAGTTCTATTGTAAACAAAAGTCATGAATCTTACTGTAAACAGTGTATGAATTAAAAATACAAAATACACAAAATAAAAATACATAAATGTCTAAAAATCTACATACACTATTTAATTTAAACTATTTACAATATAATTTCTACAAACTATTAAACTTCTTCTTCTTCATCTCCTCTACAAGGATTAGGTTACATAAACCTGTTCCAGCACCATCTCATCCTTGGATGACCCACGTCTCTTCTACCAATGGCTTTATAGTTCAGTGCCGCTTTCTGCAATCGATCCTCTGTCATACTTTGCAGATGATCCCACCATTGTCTTCTGTAAATTGAAATAATTTCATTTACGTCCTTGACTTTGAGTTCTGCTCTGATATCCTCATTCCTCAGTCTGTCTTGCAGTGTATAATTTAAAGTACTTCGAAGAACTGCATTTCAGCATCTGAATCTTCCCACTTTCCTTTTTTGTCATGACCCAAGGTTCACTCATATAAATCAACGTGGGTATTGCGATTGTCTTATAAAATTTAATCCTTGTGCTGTCTCTAGTTTTATTTCTAAGATTTTTATGAATCGTAACATAAATATTCTTAAATTTATTTCTCTTCTCTCTTATATCATATTGGGATTCACAGCTTACTAAACAGAAGAGATATTTGAAATGGCTTACTCATTCTAAAGTGCTGTTGTTTATACCTATCGTAGTCCTTACTGGACATTTACCTTTAAAGGCCATGGTTTTGGTCTTTGTTACTGAAATTGTCAGTGAGTATTCTCTTACCACTTCATGTAATTGAAACATAGCTCTTTGTAAAACTATTAAACTTAATTGAAGATTTTACAGCATCTTGTTTCGAATGTTCTGGTTTAATGTCGCTGACGCAGTGTAAAGAACCAATTAAAGTCTGGTAATTCAAGAATAATGTGACTTGAAAAAAATGTGAGGGAATCTGTGTAAGCCATTAAAATTAGTTGTAGATGAGAAAAAGACAACTACAGACTTAATTCATGATGTTTAGTGACTATTATCAACTGGGTACAGAATCTTGTCAGTTTTTCATATGTATACAGACTGAAACTATAATCAAACAAAGAATTTAAGTTGAAACATACCCAAACATGCTTTCCATGCTTGAAACCTAGCAGCATCTTCTGTTTCGTCTTGTCTAGTATCGCCATGTTGTAAATAGCACAGGTTTAACGGAGAATAGCCCTCTAAATTAAGTTTAACTAGAACAATAAAAATTAGGTAATTAATTACTTGCAATGCATTAGTTTAGTGAAATATGTTGTTGTTATTATTATGAGAAGTAATTATGGACAAGTTTAGGTGTGTGTGATTTATCTCGTTAGTGTACGTCTTTTATTGTTGTCACAGAAATATAACACTTTGAGGCTGCGCCCAACCTATGCTTGGGCAAAACTATTTGTCATTCGGGACTATGCCCAAGCAGTGCTTGTTTGCATTTTTTCATTGATTTATGTTGTGTCTGATGAAGCAGATTTGTTTAGTGTCTGCATAGTTGCATCTGTCGACTAGCTGCACTAGACGTTTTATGAATTGCTTGTAAATGTCTCCTGTTTCTTAGTTTGTAAATCACATACTAAGTGTTGGATTAGGTTTCAGATGATAATAAATATAGAAAACATAAAAAGAAAGACATTTCATGACTATTTTATTGTATTCAGTATTTATATACTTTTGTTTCACATATTAATGATAGTTCACGATTGTTCTCCCTATCACTTGCATATATGTAAAGTGTAACCCAGAATATGTTCGGATAATAAATATGCGTTCAATTACAATATCCCATAAACACTTTGAGGACCAATGGTGTAATATGATGCCACCAGTGGACTTGGTATTCTGATAGGTGGCTAAATATTACGCCCCTCGCTTTTAAATGCTTTCAAATACGCTTATTAATATGTCTTATTAATATGGCACAAAATAATGCATAAGGTTTATCAAACATGTTGGTTCTTGTTTCTGCCTTCAGATTGAAACAGTAACTGGTACAAAGAGTTTATATGAAATTATGTAAACAGTCGACAAGACTGTAAACAGATTTTTATTCTGCATGTTCAACATGTGAGTTTCATTTTTATTTACGAGTAGTGTTATTGTATATTTGTGAGTATATTGTTTACCATATTAGTTTATTATTTATCATAAAATTAATATATCATAAATTGTTATCATCACAACTTGATAATAACCTAAAAATAACAATACAGTCGTAATGCTATGTAGTACATAGTTATTTCAACATTTCTTTTTAGTCATTTCCAATATTTTTCCAGAATATTTTGTTTTCATATAAACTACTTACAGACAATCATTAATCCCGACATTTTGAAAAATAAATAATTATATTTGGATGTAAATTCAAGCCCAATATTTCCTACTGCTTAAGAGATTGTGTGTCCATCTATGCTTCAAATTTTATCACTCTAAAACACTGTAATGTGTAATTTTTATATTTTTCACATACTTTTCCTTTACTAAAGACAATAACTGAGTTATAAACAAAACAATATGAGTAAACTATAGGCTAATATACTTGTTTTAGTTTAAATAATATGATTTCAAAGAATGTTTTCTTTAAAAACTACACAAAATATCTTACTTTTATACACCTTTACTTGAGATATATATAAAAGAGAATAAAAATATGAAGAGTATATTCATAAGAGGAATGTCTGGTAAAACATTTGGTGTAATTATTTTTTAGTAAAAATTGTGGTTAATATGTATGAGTGTTTTGATACAATGTTTTTTTTGTTGAAAAAAAAAACCGGTGTTCACAGGGGATGGTCTATGTATAAATGCCACGGTTCTCAAAGTGTTAAACTGTAATATCCAGATTAAAATCTAATTATGTATCTCTTTCTAAACTGCACCAAACATAAAAGTAAACCAATAAGTGATTAAAAATATAGGTTAACTCTGAATGAAAAGAGTAGCAGAAATAAAAAGTGAGAGGTTGCAGTGAGAACGTGTACCCTTTAGATTTAGATCATGGTGACTCTTTACTCAAAGGTAGTATAAGTTGTCACCAGTGAAATGAAGACATATATGTATGTCATGATATTTAGTGATTATTTGCTACTGACTGTGATTAATGACTTTGATGATTACTGCACATTTGATATTGTGAACAGTTCATACTATAATGGATGGCTGTACTTGCGAAGAAGTGTTGAATTAAATGTACATTTTATAGGTATTAAGTAAGTACATGACTTGTTTTACTGTCTATGGTTTGGATTTTAATCCACCCACCCTAAGCATTTGTCCATGTATGGCATCCGTATAGTAAATAAATTGTACTAATAGTTAATAAAATGAAATGAAAATAAACACACCAAAACAAAAATAAAAATGACACACACACACACACGCGTGCGCGCGCGCGCGCACACAGAGAGAGAGAGAGAGAGAGAGAGAGAGAGAGAGAGAGAGAGAGAGAGAGAGAGAGAGTAATAGTAAAACTTGATAAAAGCTGAAGTGGAAATTTATCCAATGGAGGCAACTTTTTCAAACCCAGCAAATGTTACACGTTTTTTTGTATAAAGCGGAACACTCTTAATGCAGAAATATATGTTAAAATTTAGATAAGCATCTGTATAAATAATGCAGAGAGTTTGTTTCTAAAAATTTTATACTGAATCTGGTATAACAAATATAGCAAAATTCTGATTTTTGTACAGCACAGAAACCTGTACAACCCAGAAAAATATTTCAGTCTTTGCAATTTTGCTTTGAACAAGTTTTGTTATATAGATGTACAGTCAAAACTTTTATTTTTAGACTGTTTCAAGCATTAAGCAAACAGCACACCAACATGGCTGCTGCATCGAGGATGCTGCTTGTTGCTCTAGAGCAGTGGTTCCCAAACTTTTCAGTCCGCGGACCCCCCCCAAATTTAAAAATTCACTGACCCTGTCTGAATTCTGAAATAAACAAACAGTAAGTATGATCGAAACTCTTATACTTTAATTAAAATCAAAGTTCTCTTAAAAAAATGATATAAAACATAGTTTAATGTGAACAATGAAGCTGCTTTTGAACAATTAGCTCTGCAATATTGGGTTTAATGTATGAAAATTTCAATAGTAAGTCACTTTCAACATCAAGTTTATTTCTTAACATCGACTTCAAGTATGTGAGCAGGGAGAATGCGGTTTCACATAGATAAGTAGAGGAAAACACAGTTAAATGCTTCAAAGCTTTCTTTGTGAGTTCAGGATAGCCGGTCATTACATATAACCAGAAGTCAGCTAGGTGTAATTGCTAGTTGTAACTTTAAAGTCAAACTGAAAGTTCAGGTGAATATCAAAGTTCAGTTAATAATGTCAAAAAACTGTCAGCTGAAAGTTCTGCCAATGAGTCTTCTTTTTGTACTGTAAGAGAGAGAGGTCTAGTCAGCTCGCCATGATTGAAAGACATTATTAAACCCATTAATTTGAAATTACTTTTACAATTACAATTAGTTTGAACTCCCCCCCCCCCCAATATTGGTATCTTCTACTAATTGTTTTAAGATTCTAAAATTTAGATTTTAGGGCATAAAAAATCGAAGATAATTACGGTATATTCTAATTTTTCTTAAAGTGTCTGCGGACCCCACTTTGGGAACCTCTGCTCTAGAATGTCTCAAATAAGCAACATTTTGATTGTACATTCATAACAAAACATTATACTAAAAGTTAATAAACATAAATATATACTTATAACTAACACATAAGTATATAATATGTTATAGTAAAACTACACTGTCTATTTTATGTTACCTCTTTCCTCTGGAGTGAGACCTGCTAACATCTGGTAAAAAATGTGGTAATTTTTTTCGTTTGGCAGAGGCCTAATTACACGAGTCTGGTCCAGAAAATAACAGTGTATTTTTGTTCTATACAATGCACCATCTGTCACCTGAACTTCTATGAAGTGACCCTGTAGCAAAAGTAATAAACAAAATAACGTTTACAGTGATTCAGCCAGGCTTCTAAACTCACACAATCAATACCAAAAATTATGTTCTAATGACATATTTGGAATCTTAGTAATTTCTTATGCATGTCACTAATACATTTACCACTTTAATTGGCGTATACAATAATAATACTTCCTTTTTGTATCACCAAAGTACTTTTATTTTAAAGTTAGGCTTGATAAAATTTTCTTTGAATTGTTTGAAATAATTAAGTGACAAATTAAAGATGTTTCTCATCTAGTCTTTGATATATAACTGGTAGCATAGGAAGAGAAGAAGACAGGGGCCAGCTCTACTTGTAGGGTGAAAATAATATTTGTATTTTCTGAGATGAAAATAAAATTGTTGAAGGTTTTCCAGCCACCTTTACAAAAGTGATTCATTGCTTGTCATATTACAATCTTAATTTACATTATTATAGTAGAGTCTCGATAGTTTGAGGTTTGATAGTTGAAGATTCCATACAGTTCGAGGTACCCCGCCAGAAAAATATTTTGTACTCCGAAAATGGCGGGATATTAGTACCAGAAAAAGACTGTAACATGTAAATGTGTAAACACTTATTAACAATTATTAACACAGTAGAATATTAAAAAATATACATATAAAGCCAGTACTTACGATACGACTAGATTCAGAATTTGATGAGGTTTTGGCAGAGCCTAATGAACGTAGGACAGTGAAGGCAGCTGCAAGGTGTTTGAAAGCATCAGTTTCAGGCCCTCCTCCTGCTACATCGAACAGTTGTCGCAATAACAACATTGATGCATACGTCTTTCCAGAGCCACTGGTACCTAATTTGGAACAGTTCATACATTATCAGACTAGAATCGATTAGTGTTTACGTATATCACGTTTAGACTATAACTATATTACCTTTCGCATGCAAGTTACAAGTACTGAGTGAAAAGCAGAAAACTAAAGCATACAATGAAGATACGGTATAGTAAAGTACCTAAGACAAGCAAGAGAACTTACTTGAAATTATAATGAACTTGAAATTGCACAATTTTGTTGAAAGAAGACAATTAACCTGTAAATTCTTTATTAGTGTGCTAAAATTTATTAGGCATTCTTCAATAACCAGTTAGTGAAACAAATTCTTATCGTATCTCCTTATAGAGTGGATCAAACAAAACATAAAGTGTACAAAAGTAATAGTAACGTGTCACTTTAATCTAATAAATGTGTTGTAAACGGACATTTAATAAATGTAACTTGTACATACCTGATAGGATTATGGCTTGTGGGTAACCAGTTTCTGACTGCTGGCGAACAGCTTCTTGTACTACCCTTAATAATTTGGGACTAAGAGAAACACCTCTTGTACTTGTTAACGTTAAAGGGTTCCCAACGTCGTTGTACGGATTTACGGACAGTAGAATTGGCCCAACATTTGTCTAAAACCATAACGACTAGCATTAACATCGTAAACACAAAAAACATCCTCAAAATCATACATACATACATACACACACATATATATACGAGAGCTATTTTTTTTTTCAAGAAGGTGGGAAGAGTATAGATGAGGGTCACCGATGGCTGATGGGGAAACTAGAAGATCAGAGTAAGATAATCGACAGTATGAAGAAGAAAACAGAAGAAATACCCAACGATGAAAACGTGGAACCAGTAAATCAGGAAAAAGAATTACAAGAGGAAAAAATACATTATTACCTGAGAATGAAAATAACAGGAACCAAGAAATTATGAAGCAAATAGATGTCAACGTTAAGGGTGTAAGGAACCTAATAAGTAAGAAGAAGAAGGAAATAGGAATACTATATCCTAAGAAGATGAAAACTACACGGGAAGTATTAGAGATGTCTAGGAGTGGTCTAGTTAACTTGCTTAATCTCCCAATTATCAATCATAGAGAAGGAAGTAATATTCAGAATTATAAAACAAACTTCATAAGGATGTTCGAAAGGACTCACCAAACAACAGTGAGAAAAAACATAAACAAAACTATATTTAATGTAAATATACCAAAACACGAAATAAATAAGAGATCAGTGATGTCATCAATAACTGATATACCAGGAACATATTGGTGCAGCAAACCAGATGATAAAGCGATTGATTTCAACAGTAATACCATTAGAAAGGTTACAAAAGAAAAATCGCAATGCCAGTCAATTGAGAAGGAATTAACAAGGACAGGATTAGACCGAAACGCAACTGCAGACTTCAAATTAAATGAAACTTTAGTAACAGTGAAATGGAAGAAACAGATGATAGTGAGATACAGCACAAATACAGAGAGCCATCTGAACACAAAGATGATCCATACTACAAATGTAGGTAAGATGATTGACCACGGATAACCCGAACACCAACGCATCAAGAAAAAGGGACGGGAATTTTGGAAAATAATAACTAACGACCAAAAATAATAACTAAAAAAATCACAAAAAATTAAATCAATATATAATTAGATAATTAAAGCAAAAATTATATAAAATACTACGACGAATCTAGTTACATAACAATATATGTTATATTTAATTTTTATAATGAATTTACCATAAGATATTTCTTTCCTTATTAGGAACATGTTTCGAGAACCATTGTGTTCTTATTCTCAGCCTTCGTGATTTTGCGTCTGGTGAAGTATTTGTGTGTTGGCTGGTCGTTATTGTGGTTTTTTGTTGGTCTCTGGTATTTTAAAGTGGTATTAAAATATACATATCAACTATTTAGACATAACCATCACAAGATACAATAACCACCTACAATATGCAATATACAGAAAACCAACTTCCACTAACATCATTATACCTAACCATTCTGACCACCCACCACAACATAAAATGGCAGCATTCTATTCACTATTTAACAGAATGTACAAAATACCCCATAAACAAACAAGAAACAGACAAAGAAAGAAATACAATATACCAAATTGCAAATTGCTTGTGAAAATGGATATAATAAAAACACTGTAAACAAAATAGAAAATAAAATCAAATATAAAATAAAAACTGAACAATTAAGCATTAATCAAAATGAACAAAACAAAAATAATAACAACAATAAAAAATGTGCCACATTCACATACATAAATAATAACATGACAAAGCTAACAAAACTGTTTAAGAACACGGACATTAAAATAACATACAAAACTAACAAAAATAATCTACCAAAACTAAATAAACTACACAACAAAGATAATACAACAACCAATGGTATATACAAAATTGAATGCCAAGATTGCAATAAATGTTACATAGGACAAACAAAAAAACAACTGAAAAAACGTTATTTTGAACACCTAAACGCATACAAAAAACCAGAAATATACAAATCTAATTTGGCCACACTTGCAATAAACACTGGACATGAATTCCTAAACATAACCAACATGACACTAAAAAAACACATACCACACACAAAGGCACCATAATGAACATTTGGGAAAATTTACAAATATACAAACATAAAACACAAAACAAACTAATACCTGAGCAAATACAAATCAATACAAAACATGACACAATTTTCAAAGCACTCAACATCGAAAATATACAAAATACTAATACATACACCACAATCACACACAATAATACCACTTTAAAATACCAGAGACCAACAAAAAACCACAATAACGACCAGCCAACACACAAATACTTCACCAAACGCAAAATCACGAAGGCTGAGGATGAGAACACAATGGTTCTCAAAACATATTCCTAATAAGGAAAGAAATATCTTGAGGTAAGTTCCTCAAAATTAAATATAACATATACATAAAGAAATGGACTGTAGCAAAGAGTGTTTGAATATATTGTTACGACGGTCTACTCGATCGTCGTAGGTACAGTGGAAACAGTACAAGACACCAATTAAGTCACTAATCACACCTTTAATTTTTACAGTAAAACAGTTTGTAATTAACGACACAGTCTCTTCAACAAATCAAATGAAAATTGTTCACACGCAATAAAATGTCCACTAATATTAAAACTCAATTGTATTACAATTATACTGTCCGATTATAAAACGCAACACTTCACTAATAACTACTTGAACGTACACAGTAATAACTCGAACCGCTCTGGAAATATATCGCAGCTGTACTGAAAACTAAGGCCGGTACCGCCATGTATTTATAGTCCCGCTCACACACCAGAAGCTTCCAAACTGCGTCTTATCTCTCCTGTGAACTACGTAATTAACTACAGCCTTGATACAGTCCGCACAGCTGGCGACATCGAGAACTTTCTCGTAGATACGTCTACAAGCATGTACGCCACACGCTTACATCTGGATCTCTCTGAAACGTTCGATAAACACGTAGATGTTTATGTCCCCTCCTTAAGCCTGTTTGTCCCGAACTGGCAAACCATCTCTGAAGTACTCGACCAGCCGATCTAGGTGGACATCCTTGCGAAGGATAATTTTCCTGTTCTTCGAATTCAGTCTCGTGTGATCCGAACATCACGTTCCCAGGAATGCGAGTCTTTCACGCAACCACTAGTTTCGCTGAAATCACTCCCGTTGCGTCATGTATTGATCACCTAAATACTACTGGCTGATCCAAATGTGTTTGGTTCTCGTCAACAACCTCTTGCGTAACCTCATCTTCAGCCACTTTGCCCTCGGGCGCTTCTATCAGCTCAGGAACAAGCAAGAGTTTTGCCTCAACACCCATAGTTGGCTTTCCAATCACTTCTTTTGTCGTTATACTTATTTGTACTTCCTCTGCTAGTTCTTCCGCTTGCAACAGGGAGGGTTCCTCTTGACTAGACTTGTTGACTTTTTCTTCGACTAATGACACTCGCTTAATCGAATGGTTGGTAGACCCTGACATTTAGCCATGCAAAGCTTTAACTTCTCTTGGCCAACCTTCAGGACATTCTCTCTTAAGTCCACAACGAATCCGTAGGCATTCATAATGTCCGTGCCAAGAATCACTTCATCGACAATGTTTGCAACGAGCATTTGGTGGCTAAACTCGAGAAGACCCAGGCGTACACGTACGTCTACCTTTCCTAGCACCTTGACGGGGCTTCCAGTCATAGTCTGTATTGTACAAGAGCTAATTAGAGGCTGGCGGTTGCTGACTAAGTCAATGGACACTGTTGCGCCTGTGTCAGCTGTAAATGATGTTGGTTTACCTTCCGCAAATCCATTAACAATCAAGTTTCCACTGGTCTTATGTAACGTGGAAACTGTGTGCTGTTCTGGGGCTTTACTTCTCCAATTGGTGCGATCACTCTCTTCTCTCGGTATCTTCTTCTCTCAGCAGTCTACCTGTAGATGACCACATTTTCCACAGTTGTAACATTTCGGTCTTCTGTCTTTTTCAAATCGTTGAGACTCTCTTGAACTTTTGAATTGTTTGTCCGACAACATTGTTTTTCTGCACCCATCATAATGGCAATATGATACAGGGATCTTCTGACTGCAACGTGATGACACAAACCCATTAATGTAGCTGCTGACTTGGCAGCTTCAAACTCTAGGGCGTGAACAAGAGCTTCTGAGCTATCTCGGTGTCTTGTCATTCGTAACACTTCCTGAAGTTCACAATCTCCGATGCCATCAATAAATGTCTGCACCGCAAACCTTATTCAGAAGTTTTCTGGTGCTTCAGGATAGGCCAATCTAATCAATCTGTCGATACTTGCTTCAAACTCTTGAAGACTCTCCCCGGAACGTTGTCGTCTTGTACTCAACTGAGCATAGTACACCTCTCGCAAACGTTTATCACCATACCATAATTCTAAAGTTTTTATCAACTCGGCATAGATGTTCTGGCTGTTAGGTGGCACTTTCTGTAGTAATTCTGCCGCAGGTCCTTTTAATGAGAGAACGAGTGAAACTGCCTTGTCTTTCTCCGTCCAATTATTTGCGCATGCAGCAGCTTCGAATTGGTGTAAATACGTCATCCATTGCGTGCTTCCATTAAAGGTTGGGGCCTTGACATGAACTGTCCCAACCACAGGTGAGGTGACCTTCTCTATTGACTTATTTTCTGTGTCTTTCTCTGTCTTTATCATTGGTACAGTGTGTTTACAAAGTTGTTTTGGTTGTAACTTCAGGCACTGCTCGACTTCATTTTTATCTTTCATATTTGTATCTTCTATTTTTGTTGACATAGCTTTTTCCACACTCAAGACAGATTTTTCTACTTCAGCTATTATTTTTGACATAGATTCTTCTACGTCAGATGTTCTGGTAATTTGATTGTTAAGCTCACCTCGTAATTCACCTACGTCACTACGTAGGAGACCCAATTCTGCTGTAGTATGTTCTTGCATCTGCTTTTGCTCTTGAATTAATGCTTTGATGTCACCTGCTTCACGTTTACGTTCCTCTGCCTCCTGCTTACGTTCTTCTTTTTGTATTTCTTCTGTTTCAAGCATTAGTGCTTTCTGACGATCCTCAGCCTCTTCTCTTTCCTGCCTGCGTTTTGCATCCTGTCGTTTTTCTGCTTCTTCTCTTTCTTGTCTCTGTTCTTCTTTTTGTCGTCTTTCTGCTTCTTCCGCCTCCTGTCTGTGTCTTCCCTCTGCTTCCAGCACGAGGGTTTTCTGTCTCTCTTCCGCTTTCTCTGCATCCTGTCGTCGTCGTTCTTCTGTCTGCAACAACAGCGCCTGGAAATTTTCCATCATCTGACTGGCATCCATTGTTTTCCGATTAATTACGAATGACACTCGTCTTGTACAAAATGTCCACTGGTGTTTCCACTGTTAACTGTTCTATCCCAGTTCTGACACCACTGTTACGACGGTCTACTCGATCGTCATAGGTACAGTGGAAACAAAATAAGTACAAGACACCAATTAAGTCACTAATCACACCTTTAATTTTTACAGTAAAACAGTTGGTAATTAACGACACAGTCTCTTCAACAAATCAAATGAAAATTGTTCACACGCAATAAAATGTCCACTATTATTAAAACTCAATTGTATTACAATTATACCGCCCGATTATAAAACTCAACACTTCACTAATAACTACTTGAACGTACACAGTAATAACTCGAACCGCTCTGGAAATATATCGCAGCTGTACTGAAAACTAAGGCCGGTACCGCCATGTATTTATAGTCCCGCTCACACACCAGAAGCTTCCAAACTGTGTCTTATCTCTCGTGTGAACTACATAATTAACTACAGCCTTGATACGGGCCGCACGGCTGGCGGCATCGATAACTTTCTCGTAGATGCGTCTACAAGCACGTACGCCACCAGCAGTTGGCAATCCTGTGCCCATGGGCACAAGTGTGCTTGTCAATAAGGTTTGACGCACCCGCAAACTAATTTGTAATTTTCTTTTCTTCTGAACGAAGGAACGCACCCGCACTGTACCTGCTTCGAAGTACAGTATTATAAAACAAGTACAAGCCATATACTGAACCATGCTACATCTTCCGCCAATCAGATTGTTGAGCTTGTCACCCAGAGCCTGTAAAACACCTTTCTCCCCAAAGTGATTTTTTCAAGTTTTATATTTCTGTCCACTTTATGAAAATAAATAATGTTATTGTGGTAGGTTCTTTAAAATTTTTATTAAAAATGTTTTCCTGTGCGTGTGTGTGTGTTTTCCTGTAGTTTTAAAGTGCGTGTGCATGACGACAAATTGTTGATGACCACATTAATATGATACCCTTCCAATGCAGTGCAGAACACTAATCGCAGCGAGGCCTTCCTCATAGATGTTACACATATAACACAGATTATTGTTATCTATCTTCTGGTAACAATAATTTATGTAAAATTTTTACCTTACAGCCTGAACCATATTTCACTTATTACAAGCTTCGTCAGAGGCTGCCACTGTCCGTCTTGTTCTTCGTGACGGCACCATCGTTTGAAAGATCGATGTGTCCAGTGTGATATGTTCGAATAGTACATGTGATTTGAATTGTGTTTGTTAGTTTAGGATGTCGTTTGTATGTGTTTTTGTGTGTTTGTACATTTCTAGTTGTTGAAGAGTGTTTAGTTTTCTATTTTTCGGCCTTTTGTGTGTACGCGTAGAATATCCATGTTGCTATTTATGTTTGTGTATGTGTGGTTAGCAAAGGTGGATTAACTTTTTTACATTTTACATTTTTACCAATAAAAAACTTAGTGTTCCGAGTCAGTAGTATTATACTTATAATTAGTTAATCAACGGAATACATCATGGACAACAAAATCCAAAAATAATCATTTTTATTTACGGTTCTAATTTTTGGTCAAATATTGGGGGGGGGGATGGGTTCCCAATCCCTCGCCCATGACGTCCTTGTGTGAGACAAATGTATTTCTAATCCCAAATGTAATATGAATAGTTACTTGTTGAAGAAAATAAATATTTACTACTTTAGTTGTGAATAATTATATATTCAATAGTTCCCATATACTTAAACTCAAAGGACATCTTAATCTGAAAACAGAAGTCAAGTCTGCAGTATGTGTAAAATGTAGAGGAGAACAGTGAATAGAATATATTCTGAAATACTGAAACATCCAAAAACAGAAAAATACAATTTTTTATGAGGTTATGAAGATTTAAATCCATCTATTTTACTGGAATTAATGTTTAATGATCGCCAAAATCAGAATGTATGTCTCTGTTTAATAGACATTATTCTTGGCAACAAAATGAATGTAAACCATCATGGTAAAACTATTATAAAAACCTTGTAAACGCTTACAACCATCAAAATTCATGTATATTCAAGATGTGAAACAGGAATATCAAAACAAGAAAGCCTAGTTGCAGCTCTGATTTCCTGAAATAAAACGTATTACCTTATACTGACTGCAAAAGCAGATTAGAGCGAGCACAGCATACCAAGTGACTAAAATGATATAACCACAGCTCTTTTGCTGTCGTGTTGAAGATGGAATGAATGCAAGAGGACTTACAGAACAGGACTGTTTAGACCGGCGCCAATGGTAGCTAGGATGTGAGAGGCGGCGCCAGCCGTAATTAAATCGCTAAAAAAAAATAATGAAATAATGTAAACCAATAAAAGGAAAAAATTTGTAAATTAAAAATGAATTAAAAAAGCTCAAGTTAATGTCTTAATCAACATAAATGGAATAACACTGCACGGACAATATGCTATGCAATTATGTACCCCTTGTAATATAATAATCTAGGCTCTCAAATGACACAAAAATATTATTTTGTCTCCTTCACAAGACACACTTTGGTTGATCTGAATGAACAATTAATTGTTTACATCTCTAACTAGTAACTGCTTAACTTTTATATTCAGGGTTGGTGGCAAGTAATGGTGTTGAAAATGTCAACAATTTATGCAGTCTATTTTATATTCTAAATTACTTAATTAATTTTTTTCAGGTCGTTGTAAAGAATAATATTGTAATACAGTCCCAACGAGAATAGATTTTTAACAAAAAATCAATCATAAAGATGATACAAGACTTGAATTGAAATTGAAGCAACAAGCACACACCCAGGGATGAAAATTGCGATATACAGGTAAACTGTTTTCCACTAAGCAAGTTAGAAATTCAAATATTCATGTGTGTAACATTATGTGACATGTGGGATTCAAGACCAGCGCAGAAGCTTCTTACAAAAATTTGCATTTACAATGACAATAAATTGCAACAGTATGAAAAGAAAACCTGTGTAATTTAATATTGTTGTACACAACAATAAGACGCCGTTGATGTTAGACCACCAAATTAGAATTAAACTGAACATCCTGTTGTATTTGAAGTGAAGAAAGTATGCAAACTACTCAACTGAGGAGCGCAGCTCCCTTACCCAGTGTTTATGTCACCAAGCACATGCAAATGACTCCCCCTCTGATCCTGGTCTCCAGAAAAACCTGTTCCCTACAATAAATACCAACACAATGGTGTCGGCAAATTCTCAAACAGAATCTTAACATGCAGCAATGCAAACTAAGCCCATTGTGTAGAACCAAGGCAATATAAAGTCTGAAAGACCTATTAACTCTTTCTTCCTTAAACACTTTTGTTGTCTGATATTATCTGGCAGCATTATCGTGGAGTTCCGTTTTGTGGTTTGTGAAGTATTGGTAATGTGAGCCTGGCAAAATGTTGGGGCAATAATGGTTTATTGAAATGTATGCATATTAGAATGAAAAGTTCCAACAGTGTAAGCCAACACCTGGAGCGGTACATGATTGGTAGATTGGAAGGCAAAATATATAATAATGTATAAAATTATCTGGTCCACTGTGTGATTTTCTTACTGAAAAGTCAATATGTCAATAAAGTAATTTCGGAGCTTACTATTCCAACACGGAAATCAGTCCTGTGTCAAACAGTGTGTCGCGAACTGTCGGTGAGTGTACACCCAGGGTGGGTTTCATTTTGTGTGTTGACTTGATTTAACATGATACTGATTTCCAGAGAGACTGATTTCTGATGATGCAGCTGTAACCTCCAAAATATATACATCAGTATTTTCAATAAACAAGTTATACGATGGATCAGAAAATTTTATATATTATCAAACCACATGACTTGGGTACAAATAGCGTAGCACCAACTTTGTCACTACTTATTGCCACACTGCTAAATACTTCGTTCTTGACGAGGCCTTTCGGTGTCTCCACCATCTTCAGGTCTCCACACTGAAAGGCCTTGTCAAGAACGAAGTATTTAGCAGTGTGGCAATAAGTAGTGACAAAGTTGGTGTTAAAATGGCTGCTAATAAAACTAACAAAACTGGACAAATAACGTAGTCTTAAAAAATACATAATGTTTACTATTTATATTCTAGGACAGAAAAAAATAAAAGGAAACATCCCAAAAGACTATTAAACTAACATATATTATTGCTAAGCATATGTTATTGAAATTTAAAATGCATGTTGGTTCTTGGTATCCAAGTCACGTAGGAATAGTAGATTATAGATAAATAAATCACCTTTTATCCGTCGTGTGACTTCGTTGTACATCGATTAAAATGACACGTTTCGAAATATATGCTCCATCATCAGATTAAATCACTCTATTGAGGTCGTTAACAGTTAAAATCACATGTTACACATAATTGTCAACTAATGTAACTCACTCGCTTTCTAAATGGTGCACACCACAGCGAAGCCGACTGGACACTGAATTATTATCTGAGTGATTATGCCTAAGCAGGTTCAATGCTGTATCGTATAGCAGGTTGGATTTAAAATTTAAATGGTCATTCAATATGAAGTCTCGGCTGTTTATGTTATTATATGCTTTGTATATTTCGAACTCTTCTATTACGTCCATGTAACGGCCTTTGTTGCACACATGTAGGGGTATCAAATTAGATTTGAAATCGGTATAATTATGATTGTGTAAGATTAAGTGGCGGGCAAAGTTGGACTTGATATTATTTAACAGAGTGAGATTAGTTAGGTGACGTTTTGGTGTGTGCTCTTTAAATCGTTTGAGGAAACCTCTCCCCGTTTGACCAATGTAAAAACTGTTGCAGTCGTTACATGATAATTTATAAATGCCAGATTTCTTTTCTAAAGGTAGGGGTTTTCTGTGACGTAGTATTTTTAATAGACTATTGTTTGTTTTGAAGGTAGCGGTAATATTCAATTTATTAAATGTGGAGGTTAGAATCTTTGGCATTATATTTGTGGTAGAAATAAACGTTATTTTTGTATCCTTATCTACTTGGGGCTTGGATTTTCGAATTTTATGTTTCTTGATCAGATTATCAATTAACGTGTTTTTGTAACCATTAGCTAAAGCTATATGGTTAATGGTATTCAACTCCTCACGGTAATCATCATCACTGAGAGGCACTGCCAACAATCTGCGGACAAAGTAATTATAAGCTTCCAACTTTTGCGAAAAGGGATGATAAGAGTCAGCATGTATCGTCACATCAGTGGTGGTCGGTTTTCTATAAATATTAAATTTCAGTTTATCTATGTGTTTAATGACAGATAAATCTTAAAAATTTAATTTATTATCCACTTCGGTTTCCAGCGTGAATTGAATGTTTTTATTGATACTATTCATATAATGTTTTAGGTTTTCGACCTGTCGTACAGTACCATTGAAAATAAGAAAGGTATCGTCTACATAACGTGCATAAAATATTATATCATTTTTGTATTTGTTATGTGAGAGCAAATGAGAGTTTCCATAAAAATTCAAGTAAACGTCGGCCAATAGACCAGAGAGAGGTGAACCCATGGCCAATCCATCATCCTGAATGCAAAAATTGGTTATTGAAAGCGAAGTACAGTTATTTTGTTCTAAAATAGTTTCAAGTAAACCAATTAACTCGTTTATCGTCTGTGTATTTAATTTATTATTCTCTAATAAATTTTCTTTTAAGATATTTAGTGTTTCCTTTACTGGTATGTTGGTATACAAATTTACTATATCAAACGATGCTAACTTATAATTTGGTAGTAGATCGACATCTTTACACTTATTAATAAAATCCGTGTTGTTTATGACACTATGATTGTTCTTTAAATTTATTTTTTTTTGATTATTTTGACGAGTTTCTTAGCTGTTTTTTATGTTCACTAGCGCTTATTTTTATTGAGTTATTATTACTTTAATATGATTAATTTCAATGTTATTACACGTTTTTCAGTCACTGTAAAGACTGTAATATTAATTAGTCTTAACTTTTTTTTCTTTTGTATGAATCCGACTAAACGGAACCCCCCCCCCCCCCCAAGGACCAAATTCTAGACTCGCTAATGGACATCAACAAACTACTCCCCAAATTGCAAGCATTAGTTAGCGCAATATTGTCACGTATGTGGTTCCCTAATAAAGAGACTACACTTGCGGCTGTTTTTTCCATCGAAATAGTGTGAAGTGTGCGTGTTTCTCCTAAAAGAAGACGCATAAAATAGGTAAAAAAAAAAAATCTTTTTTCGTCGTGGGTTTTTCATTGCATGTTTTTTTATTTTGGAAAAACGACTGGCGCATGCGCAGAATATATATGAGGTTCAGTCCCGCATGAGAACTCCCACAGTCTCCTGAGGAAGTCAGTACCGCACACAAAATCCCACCAAACATAACTCCGAACTCGAACTGTCCTGAACGGCTGTCTTAGCTGTTTGTGGCCTCGGCAGGGCTGTCTCATGTTAGTTGTCCAAGGGCATTCTTTCATGAGACCCCCGCCCCGGATACATGAGCTGATGTGGGCAGACCACCGCTGAGCGGTCAGGGGGGCAGCAGCGCTGGCCAACCGGTCCTAAAATGTACCGGGAGGTATCTTCACTGTTAAACGGACCCGTCTACACTGGTTTATGGCAACGCTACACCAAAAACTATCGGCTGAGTACCTCACATCTTCTCCCCCTACCTACAAAACAATAGGAGCATACCCATCTATTACCACATGACCTTGAAGAACCTAACGCCCTTGAGAGAGTACGATTCTTGCAGTCATCGGAGGAGTCATTCCGGACGCTGCTTCTATGCAGGGCTTGAGCCTCGTCCCCCCACCCCTTCAGATACAGCTACAGAGAACCCTTTTCGCAACAGTATAGTAGAAAAAGAATAACAGATATTTATTTAAAATAGGCGTCACGGATATTGTCCAGCATTACGCTAACGTGTATGAATAGCTCACTGAAAAAAAAACATATTGTCAGCACGAATCCTTAAAGCAGTTTTAAAATCAATGAGATCAGTTCTGAATCCTACAAAGTGCTATGCGTTAAAAGTGATGTCCTATGAAGTCTGATGAAAAGAATTCATCTGAAAAATATTAGTAATGTGCAATATACGAGTGCATAGTACCAGTAATCAGTGGCGTATTTAGAATTTGGCCTGGGGGGGGGGGGGTCCGGGGTCGGATCGGTTTCAAACAAAAGAAAAAACAAGTTAAGACTATCAATATTTCTATATTTAACGTGGCCGAAATCAATGCCGTTATTAAAGTAAACGGTAATAACATAATAAAAATACGCGTTATTGAAACATTGTTAACAAGACACTTATTGACTGAATTGATTTTCCTATATTCTATGTTTCAAACGTATACACCGATGCTGTGTAATAAACCTGCTATTTGTATATTTAAAAAAGTTATTACTATATTGGCGTACACAGCTGGAACATAAATAAAACAGCCTAAAAATTAAGAGATAACAAAATTCGACATCTTTTCCGACCTTCTGGGGGGGGGGGGTACCGTTCGTCCCCCCCCCCTTAAATACGCCCCTACCAGTAATACCAGTGTCGAATGCGGCACTGTAATACGTTATTGGTTTTGTAATTCTTAGTTAGGCCTACTGCCTTGTACTTTGGTCGGCTGGTGTCTAAGACTTCGTTATTTGAAGTGCGGTCACGTTCCGAGTAGAGGTGGGGCGATATAGTTTACCTATAACAGGTATTTTGGAACGATATTTTTGTGGTACGGATATAACAGAGACTGAAAAGTTTAAATACCTGTTCCGATTCAACGATAACTGAAAACTGAAAAGTTGAAATACCCGTTCTGATTACTCGCGGCCTCGCGGGACCCCCCTACACAACTAACGAATAAACAAGTAAACGAGTACTAGGAGTGCACGAGTACAAAGCCACTTTTTGGTGCTGAATACTTCATTCTGCGCATGTGCCGATTGCCATACAAGTACGAAACGAAACAAAACAGCGAGGTTCAGAATATCTCTATGCCAAAGAGACGAAGTTGTTTTTAATAAATGAAAAAATTCATACTGATGTTACATTTATTCTCGTGCGTTATGCAGATATATAATACAGATTATAATAACAAATTATATTTTGGTAAATTTTGAAAAAGCGAAGTATATGCCTATTGTGTTATAGAGTGGCTACAGGGCATATAGTACTTTTTGTTAATGTGATTTCGGAGATGATTGTAACTTCACTGCACATCTCATGTAAATTGTTTTGACATTCTTTGTTGTGCTATTACGTCCACTATAAATTTCATTGCCTGAGTTTCGCAACTGATTTGTTGTGAATGGAAAATGGAATCATTAATTTAATACTAAATCTATGTCAGTTTGTTTACTCCTAGTGAAAACTTAAATTAGAATTCCCAAAGGGAGACAGACGTATAAATTTTCTTGTTTCTTGTTTTCTTCCAAAGAGTAACAACTTAATAAAGTCACAATGCAATGTAACACTGTTAATAATTTTAGTTTCAATTATTTCTTATATAATACAGGTATGTGTATAATACGTATATAATAACAGGTATTTGTAAGTGTTATTCTTTTGGAACGGTTTCGTTCGTACCTGTTATTTTCAATAGGTACTAGTTTAGCACACCTCTATAACAACGCACTTCTGGACTGTTTACTGCCAGTCTGACTGTGGTAAAACTTTAGTTGTAATAATTATTATTAAACCTGAAGGAGCTCGTAACCGGCTATGCTTACCGTGTTAAATTCATCAACTTTGAGACCCATTATCTCTGAACCTGCAAAAGATAGAAGTCTAAAATTTTAGCACGTGGGTAAGCATATTATACACTACAAACGCTACTACAATTACAATTAATAACAGGTATTTGTAAGTGTTATTCTTTTGGAACGGTTCCGTTCGTACCTGTTATTTTCAAGTAGTTTAGCACACCTCTAGTTCCGAGTTGGTGATTCAGAAATACAGCAACTTTATACGCTCGAGGGGAAATAACGTAAAAGGCCGTATCAGCGGCGACCGGTAACCAGTGAATTCCATTCGCGTGCATAAGCCGAGTTATGCTGTGATTCTTACGTAGGCCGCCGAGTCCAGCGTCTGCTCTCGGCAACATAAGTTTCTGTGTGAAAACCACGCGCGCGATTATCGTGGTATTGTGTCCGTGTCGAAACCTTTATACTGCGTCTAGACCTGGTTGCATAACGCTGCTGACACGCAAGGCCATTGTTCCCGAACGCGGGTTCGCCGCCGCCGTTAATGGATCGACATTTACGTTACGGACTTGTAAGCGGTGTAAAAGGCAAGCGCGTGTGCGTAGGGTAGGCCTATACGTTTTGAAAGGAATAACGCGAAAGTCCGTCATTGTCACCGGTGACGCGCGCGCTCGTGTGCGAGCCTGAAGGTATGCTGTACTGTTGACACAGAGTGTGGCACGTCTCGTACAGTCGTGCCGACATAAGTGGGCCTCTCCGGTCTTGTACAGTCGTCGCCGACACAAGTGGGCCCCGCAGCAACGTGTTTGTAAACCTCGCCGCGTATTTTTGTGAATTAGCATATTGATTGTTTTGTACGAAACTGGAAATTTTTGAAAATAAATTGGGTCTTCTGCGTGGTTTTCACCGTAAAATATAAACACTTTTTCAGCGGAAATATGTTAATGCACGATGGTGGGAACGTGTGTAAATAATTACGCACAATTTCGTGGCAGACGCACAAGAGTTTTAATGGTATAAAACATAAAATAACGAAGAATACATTTATCAGTCTTATCTACGGTACATTAAAGAAAAACAACTGTTTATGTTTTTGGACTGCAAACTGCTTTACTATGCACGAATCGCGAATAGTGATACCGGACGCAAGACCCATTTAATATTCTATACACTACTGTACAGTATAAAATAATGCCATCGTATACAACGACCATATTTTCTTATAATTTAAAAGAAAATTTCGTTTATTATGACAATGAATCGTCCAGTTTTTCGGGACGATCGCACGTTGCTTCAACCGAAATTCTAGTGCAGCTGCTGTAAGCAGTGGCGTATCTAGAATTTGAGGTGAGTTCCGGCGTCGGGACGACTTTATACAAAGGAAGAAACAAGTTAAGACTAATCAACATTACCATCTTTAAAGCTGGAAAACGTGTGATAACATTATGAAATCAGTTCCATTAAAGTAAACGGTAATAACACAATAAAAATACGCGTCATTGAAACATTGTCAAAAGATACTGACTGAACTGATTTTCGTATATTCCATATTTCAATCGTATACTCTAATGCTGTGTAATAAACCTGTTTGTATATTTATAAAGGAGCTACTACTATATTAGCGTGCGCAGCTGAAAAAAAAAACAGCATAAAAATTAATAGATTAAACAAAATTCGTCAACTTATCGACCCTCTGGGGAGGGGTTCCGTTCGCTCCCCCGTAAATACGCTCCTGTCCCTACGGGACCGCCATTCCCTTGTTACGTCTACAATGTCTATTTCGATGCACTTTTTAAAAAGCTGCTGCTGTTGTAGCCAGTACTGAATGACTTTAATTTTTTGTTTCAAGAAATTCCAAATGCTCGAGGCTTTGAACACGGTCACACTGTTGAAGGAAAATCCCCACCAATTACACACATCGGATTTTGAGCCTTCAAATTTCACCACCGTGGGGGAAAATTCCCACAGCTAGCAACCCTGACAGGCAGTCAACACTTACTACAGTATAGTCGTTCAAAGACGATGCAAAGGTCGTCGACCAGTTCTCCGATAGAACAAAACTTGTTACTTTCATCACAGCCTGAAGTCAGCCACCTGTTTGTTCTCGGAGACAGTGGCGTACCCAGACCACTGGAGGCCCGGGGCGGATTTGTTTCTGAGGCCCTCTCCCTTAAGTCGGATGTTTATAATCTAATTTATCTTTAAGTAATAAATAGCAAAAAGACTTTACTGTTATATATTTATTGTCTAATTACTGTATTGATACATCTAGTTAGGAAACTTTATAAGAAGCTGTAGTAATGTTTGAAATAAAAATCCACTTTAATTTTGTAAATACAAATTTTACAGAAATAACAGAGTAGTCTTATTTATAGAATGCACTAAATTTATTACAATACCTTATAATATCTGTACAGTTGTACGTGCTGTTTTCTTCGACGTCACTCACCGTTTAGTTCACTCACACAGTATGTGATGCACTTTTTTGTGAATTCGTTCGTTCGAGTAACTGACCCGATTTCCGTAGTCCGAATTATACACTGTTCGGTAAAAATTCAGACGAGAGATTTTAAATAAATTGTTGGCGTCCTGAAATGTTAAATATTTTGCACTGGTGAAATCTCTTTTAGCGTAGGTCCCACATGTTATCGCCCGGTATTTCAATCCACCGTTAATATTTTCGTACCGAGGCACGGCCTTCTTGAGTCGCTGTCGCTGCTCTTGCCGTCCGTGCTGTTTGGGTTCAATTTGCGACTTCCGACTGCGTGGTGAGTCATTGCCGCCAATTACAACTGGCGCTACTTTTTTAGCATGAATATACTTCTAATAATAAACCTACCTCTATACAGAGGCGGGTTTAACGGTAAGCGGACTAAGCGGCCGCGTGGGGCCCCGGGATACCGTAGGACCCAGAATTTCGCAGCATTCAATTTTGAAGTGAAAACTTCTTTAGGCGCGCCTGACAAATTTTTTGCATGAGGGAAAAATTACAATCTCGTTACGCTACCTACTCGGTTCGAGAGCCGATTATACCCGAACGTCGGCGAACCACTCCGGACTATTACTCATTGAGTTATTTATGTTTACGAAGATCCATTTCTTACTTTATAGATTTTATAGTCACTGTATATTTCAAATACAGTAGGTATAGTTTTTATTAATAGCTTAGTTAATTTCGTAGTTGGTACTTCTTCAAACAGCGAACGTTTTGGAATCAAAATTGTACAGTTGTTGTCTCGATAAACTTATTTCGTTATAAATAGTAAAGTGAGTCCTTCGAAGCTTGTAACGAATTTTTATACTTAAAAATGTAAGTTATTATAGGATGTTGTAAATAATTTTAACAGAATTTAAGTCAAACCCATAATCGTTAGCAGTAGCTTAGTTAGGCTTTTTGGCGCCCACTAGTATTGTGACATAACCAAAAATCAATCTACATAACCAAGTCGCACGTTGATTGTCGTACATAATAGAATTAGCAGTTCTATAAGTCCACATAGATAAAAATTACGCTTGTAGTTTTTAGCAACTAGTATAAATTATTCGTACAGAATTTGCATATATTGGGAGTTGATTGTAAACCCTGTATAACAGAAAATTTGATCACTTGATAATTTTACTAAATAAACTATGCTGAAAGCAAAAAGAAGGGTGTGTTTTAGAAAGCGGGGAGGTAGTGAGACGCCAGTACCGTAAGGCGGCAATAGTTGAAAGAAAATTAACTTGTAAAAAGTCTGTAAAGTAAAGCGGTAAGTTAATAACGCCGGCGCTGGGGCTGACGAAAATAATGAATGTACTTTTATGTTAAGTCACGTTTTGGGACACCACTGTCATAAAATGTGTTATTTGCTCAGATAGTAAGGGTGTTTGCCAAACGTTGTAAACTTAAGTGCATATAACAATAGTTACCGTTAGACGAGAGAGAGTGTTGTGTGACAGAGATGACGATAGACGCTAGTTTTTAAGCACGTGGACACGGAAAAACGTTGGGCGAATCAGAAAAAGCGTGATATGTTGCGCGGGAGGTTTTAGTTAAGCAGATTGGGCGAATTTGTATTTAGCGGTAGTTTGAACCTATAGGAAGGTTTTGCTGTAGATCGTAGGTAAGGGAGACTCGAGGCAAGTATATATTATGAACTTAGAAAGAAATAGAGTTAGTCTTCTTTATATCGGCGGAATTATACGAAGAGACTCGCGTACGTTGTTTTGCGTCAGTTATATATTTAATAAGTACGGTAAAGAATAAGTAATTTCTCAGAAGTAACAAAGTACGGGAACGTGATAATTACTAATACTAAAGTTATAAATAAAGTTTCAATAAATCGTAATAAGTCAAAGAGTGGATGATCGGAGTTATAATAAACAATAAGAAGTAATAATACATATGAAGTTCTATTAATTCAATACGTAGTGGTAAATCGCGGAAGAAGGCGAAGGAGTTCGAAGTAAAGTTACAACGGTGTGAATTAGTCGAGCCAAACGCGACGTGAACTGAGTTAAATGCACTTAAGGTCAATTCAGTAATCTTTGTGTCCAGAGTGTAATTATACGACATAGTTATAGGTATAATCCATATGTCAGTGTAGTGCACCTGTGATAAAGTGAATTGTGCAGTTTGCAGTTTTAACCAGGATTAACACACAACGACGGCTGCTGACAACTCACCGATCTACAACATCTTCAGGAACACGCACTTTGGAAGGAATCTTACGCAAGTAACGAATAATGAACATTTAATTCTATGTTGTTGATAAATATATATGTTGTATTCAATATAGTGACTCAATCTGTCATAAAGGACTCATTGCTAATTAATAATATTCAATTTGTAAGATAAACAATTCAAGTCATATAAAGAAATTTTTGTAATGTATAAATGCAAATTGTTCATTAAAAGTTGATTAACATACTTTAATTTGTGTTTATTATTACTGGCGCCCTGAGGTATAATCAAGAGTCGGTACACTGGAATAAGTACTATAAACTATTATATAAATTATTAATATCATATTTGATCAAGGTAGTTTGTGATCTTATTTCTCACATGCTCGTAGGCCAACATAATTTTCAAATAAATAATTTAACTCTTTTACAAAGGCCTATCTAGAAGTGTATTACACCTGAGTATATACCTATATTTGAACAATAGGTCTCGTTTTTGCTAACCTCTTAAGAATTGGACAGAGCCATATTTGTATATTTTGCAAGTTAGTAAAATGTACATTAGTTGGTATTTGTAAATATACTTAATAGCACAGGCTATATATACAAATATATTGCATTCACACTTTTTTATTCATTGTGCATGTGCTATATAAAACTTAAGTGAATGATATATTTTTCATAATGAATGTTGAATTTGTTTGGTAAGGACAGACCCTTGCATTTGTTGTTCCGTGTAATATTCCAAATATAAACGTTAAGCTTTATTTGTTACCCTAAGGAAGTTATTTTTACGGTGTTTGTAGCTTGTTATACTTTTCTCAATGGCCTGTCGTTCTGTGTATAATTTACCGCCGTACGATGTCAATTTATTTACAAAACATTAAAACAAATTATTTCTTTACAGTAAAAAATGAAGATACATCAAAGTGGGGCAGAAAAGCGAAAAAATTAAGAAAAATCTAGAAATTGTTGAAAGCCAAAGAAATGCATTGCATAAGTTTTTAACAGTAAATTCAGAGACACAGGTGCCATCAACATCTACTTCAGATAAATTGTCTGCGCTCGAAACTTCTTCTGAACCACACAGGCCTATAAGTGAAGAAGAGAAAAAAGAAGAACAAGTTGAGCATCAAGAGGTTGAAAATGCTACTGATAAAAGGAAGTGTGAAGACGCAGAAGATACAGATAGTCCAGACAAACACTTGAATATAGACATTGAAGTAATAAATGATATAGCTTTATGGCCAATAATTTTTTCAGATGCTATTATTGACCATATTCTTAAACACAAACCAAAAAATATCGGGAATATAGAGAATTTGAAATCAGTGTATAAAGACAGAGATGAAGTTTATTACAGAGGACTTTCTTATGATCATTTTTACAGAAAGAAATCAAATGGAATTATGGAAAAGAGAACTTGGCTGATATTTTCAGAAACAAGAAAAAGTGTTTACTGCTACCCTTGCAAACTCTTTTCAAAATCAAAGTCTAAATTAATAACTGGTTTGCAAAATTGGAAATCAATTACTGTTATTTTATCGGACCACGAAGTTTCAAAAGAACACATGTCAGCCATGTGTATTCTGTACAACAGATCAACCAAATTTAATAGAATTGATATTTATACTCAACTATTACAGGAAAAGGAATAAGAAGAATGTTACTGGAGAGAAGTGTTGAAAAGAATTGTGTCAACAATAAAATTATTGAGTCGCTTAGGATTAGGATTTAGGGGTCACGATGAAGGCAGAGATTCCAATAGGTAAGGAAATTATTTAACCTGCTTGGAATACCTAAGCAAATACGATTAGTTCTTAAAATTCCATCTACAAAAATATGCCAACCAAGGATGAGGAAATGTGAACTACTTATCTCACAATATTTGTGATGAATTTGTAGGCCTTATTGGCAATCAAGTAAGAGCTGAAATAATTGAAGAAATCAAATCTGCGACTTATTATACTATAATTGTTGACTCCACTCCCGATATTTCTCATGTCGACCAACTTACTTTTGTGATAAGATATGTTTCATCATCTGGTAATATAAAGGAAAGTTTTTTGGGAGTCATTCCCATAGATAAACACAACTCTTCATACTTGGAACAAAAAGTTTTGGCAACTTTAACAAAATTAGGAGTGGATATTAAAAACTGTCGAGGACAATCTTTTGATAATGCTTCAAATATGTCAGGAAAGTACTCAGGTTTGCAAAGACGCATTAAAGAACATAGTCCAAGTGCGGTTTTTATTCCGTGTGCTAACCATTCTTTAAATTTAATTGGAAATTTTGCTGCAGAAAGTTGTAACGCTGCAGTTCAATATTTTATGTTTGTGCAGAAGTTATTCACATTTTTCTCTGCGTCAACTCATCGCTGGAAAATTTTAACGAGTAAACTAGAAATGTGTAAAGATAAACAATCCGTCTCACTGAAAAGAGTTTCTGATACAAGATGGTCAGCAAGAGCAGACGCTGTATTAGCTATAAAACTTGGATTCGCCCGTATAAAAGAGGCTTTAAATGAAATTTGTAATGCAGAAGAATAAAAACAAGTTACGATAGTGGAGGCGACTTCACTTCAAAAGAAAATGGAGAAATATGAAACCGCCCTAATGACAGTGATTTGGAATACTATTTTGCAAAGAATAAATGCTACTAGTAAATCACTGCAATCAGTAGAGTGCGAACTATTCAAAGGATCTATCCTACTGAAGTCATTAGAAAATTTTATCAATAATTTCCGAGAAGAGTATGAAAAAGTAGAAAAAGAGGCAACTGATTTATCAGGGCTATTATTTAGTGTGGAAGATGAACAAACTCGCAGACGACGAAAGAGAAACGTGTTTTTTGAGGAAAACAAAGAAGTCGGACATGAATTCACAATTACAATTAGAGAAGATTTTAAAGTCAATTCATTTTATGTCATATGTGATAACACTAAGGCACAACTATCTCAAAGAGCTCAGAACTATGAAGTTGTTCTAGAGCCTTTTCGTATATTTTTTGACTGGAAATTGTCAACAGAAGAAAGGAAGAAAGCATTAAAAAAATTGATGGATATGTACAAAAATGACATTGATGTTTGTACTTTGGAAGATGAATTGGACCATTTCTTAATATTTCTAAAAGAAAACGAGGACACCATAAAAGCCACACCAGACAATCCAGACATCTTAGGTTTCTCGTGTGATAGTGGTGTCGAATGTGTCGATAGATATCACATCTATCGAGCCGCCAAAGAAATGTCTTGCACATTTCCGAATATTGAAATATTATTGAAGATTTTTCTAACAATTCGCTTATCTAATGCGTCCGGAGAAAGATCATTTTCTGTTTTAAAGAGAGTAAAATATCGGTATGGAGAACCATACATGACTTCCATATTCTAAGATTTATATTTAAAATCATTTTCAGCCAAACAGCCAGGGAAGGAATTTTAACAAAAAAATACTTCTTTGTTGTTGCCAATAACGTAGTACACATATAAAAAAAAATTATCCCCTCCCCCTTCAACTATAATTTTGATTTATAGAAAATTACCCCCAGCCCGTTCAACTAGCCTCTTCATTTATAGATATTTCATCTACGTTTCTACAGTGGATTATTAAGATCTTATCAGGATACTTTATCAAAATTAAGTACTTTACTCATGTTACAACAAAAAATGTTTCAGGTAAACTGCCCTTTCCCCGTAACCGATCTTCACCAAAATCAACAGACATTGAGTTCTCTATAGCTCAGGCACATATGTAAAAAATTATTTGATTCTGTTTGAATTTACGGCAGTTATGGTTCGTCATATAAAAAATTACCCATGTTAAAACATAAAACATGAGATTTATAAAACATATCTAAGATTTATATTTAAAATCATTTTTGAAATAAAATATTTTCATAGAACCTACTAACGCTGGGGAAATCTGAGGAGCCAATCAGAGTTGGGCCTACCTGTCACTCTGCTGAATTTAGTGGAAAGCCCTGTCACTGTCGTCAAAGTATCAGCCTTGACAGGGTCCTCTTTTTCTGCAAAATGGGAGAGGCTTGAGATGGAGTGAGTGACATGGTCCCCACCTCAATGAAGAACCCATTGTTTTATAAAAATATATTTAAATTTTGAAAACTGAAAATTCTTTTCTTGTTGTAAATATTTATATTTTATAATCAAAATGACTTTATTTTTGTTACCTGGCAACAAAATTATTTTATTTTCAACAATTACCATTGTTTCAAAAAGTTTAAATAATTTTACTTCCATATTCCTTAAGGAATGGAAGTATGGTGATGGCAAAATATCGGTATGGAGAACCATACATGACTTCCATATTCTAAGATTTATATTTAAAATCATTTTCAGCCAAACAGCCAGGCTGTGTCTTACCTGCCTTTTTATTGCTGTATTAAATGAAAAATATTATATTACATTAAAATGAAAAAATTATAATTTTATTGCCTGGCAACAAAATTATTTTATTTTTAACAATTACCATTGTTTCAAAAAGTTTAAATAAATTTTCAAGTACTTTACTCTTGTTAAAACGTAAAAGGTTGCAGGTAAACTACCCCTTCCCCTTAACCGATCTTCACCAAAATCGAAAGTCATTGAGACCTCTACAATTCAGGGACGTATGCAAAAAATTATTTGATTCTGTTTGAATTTTCGGCTGTTATCGTTTGCCATAGAAAATACGCTTGATAAAAAAACGTTGCAGGTAAACTACCCCTTCCCCTTAACCGATCTTCACCAAAACCAATAGGTCTTGAGTACTCTACAAATCAGGGCTGTATGCAAAACATTATTTGATTCTGTTTGAATTTGCGGCTGTTATCGTTTGCCATAGAAAATACCCTTGTTAAAAAAACGTTGCAGGTAAACTACCCCTTTCCCACAACCGATCTTCACCAAAAACAATAGGTCTTGACACCTCTACTATTTAGGGCTGTATGCAAATAATCTTTTGATTCTGTTTGAATTTGCGGCTGTTATCGTTTGCCATAGGAAATACCCTTGTTAAAACATAAAACGTTACTGGTAAAATACCCCTTTCCCTTAACCGATCTTCACCAAAAACAATAGGTCTTGAGTACTCTACAAATCAGGGCTGTATGCAAAACATTATTTGATTCTGTTTGAATTTGCGACTGTTATCGTTTGCCATAGAAAATACCCTTGTTAAAAAAACGTTGCAGGTAAACTACCCCTTTCCCTAAACCGAACTTCACCAAAAACAATAGGTCTTGAGAACTCTACAATTTAGGGCTGTATGCAATTAATCTTTTGATTCTGTTTAAATTTGCGGCTGTTATCGTTTGCCATAGGAAATACCCTTGTTAAAACATAAAACGTTACAGGTAAACTACCCCTTTCCCTTAACCGATCTTCACCAAAATCAACAGATCTTGAGAACTCTACAATTCAGGGCTGTATGCGAAACATTATTTGATTCTGTTTGAATTTGCGGCTGTTATCGTTTGCCAAACAAACAAAATTACCCTTGCTAAAAAAAAACCGTTGCAGGTAAACTACCCCTTTCCCTCAACCGATCTTCACCAAAAACAATAGGTCGCGAGTACTCTGCAAATCAGGGCTGCATGCAAAAAATTATTTAATTCTGTTTGAATTTGCGGCAGTTATCGTTTGCCATAGAAAAAAATCTACAGACACACAGACAGACACACACACACACAGACAGACAGACAGACACACACACAGACACTTTTCGGAAAACGACTTTTTTTCATGTTTTGAGTGTAGTAGAATCAGAATCTGCAATAATCTCGAACACGATTTTTTTTGCCATCACCATACTTCCATTCCTTAAGGAATATGGAAGTAAATAAACTACCCCTTCCCCTTAACCGATCTTCACCAAAATCGAAAGTCATTGAGACCTCTACAATTCAGGGACGTATGCAAAAAATTATTTGATTCTGTTTGAATTTTCGGCTGTTATCGTTTGCCATAGAAAATACGCTTGATAAAAAAACGTTGCAGGTAAACTACCCCTTTCCCTTAACCGATCTTCACCAAAACCAATAGGTCTTGAGTACTCTACAAATCAGGGCTGTATGCAAAACATTATTTGATTCTGTTAGAGTTTGCGGCTGTTATCGTTTGCCATAGAAAATACCCTTGTTAAAAAAACGTTGCAGGTAAACTACCCCTTTCCCACAACCGATCTTCACCAAAAACAATAGGTCTTGAGACCTCTACTATTTAGGGCTGTATGCAAATAATCTTTTGATTCTGTTTGAATTTGCGGCTGTTATCGTTTGCCATAGGAAATACCCTTGTTAAAACATAAAACGTTACTGGTAAAATACCCCTTTCCCTTAACCGATCTTCACCAAAAACAATAGGTCTTGAGTACTCTACAAATCAGGGCTGTATGCAAAACATTATTTGATTCTGTTTGAATTTGCGACTGTTATCGTTTGCCATAGAAAATACCCTTGTTAAAAAAAACGTTGCAGGTAAACTACCCCTTTCCCTAAACCGAACTTCACCAAAAACAATAGGTCTTGAGAACTCTACAATTTAGGGCTGTATGCAATTAATCTTTTGATTCTGTTTAAATTTGCGGCTGTTATCGTTTGCCATAGGAAATACCCTTGTTAAAACATAAAACGTTACAGGTAAACTACCCCTTTCCCTTAACCGATCTTCACCAAAATCAACAGATCTTGAGAACTCTACAATTCAGGGCTGTATGCGAAACATTATTTGATTCTGTTTGAATTTGCGGCTGTTATCGTTTGCCAAACAAACAAAATTACCCTTGCTAAAAAAAAACCGTTGCAGGTAAACTACCCCTTTCCCTCAACCGATCTTCACCAAAAACAATAGGTCGCGAGTACTCTGCAAATCAGGGCTGCATGCAAAAAATTATTTAATTCTGTTTGAATTTGCGGCAGTTATCGTTTGCCATAGAAAAAAATCTACAGACACACAGACAGACACACACACACACAGATAGACAGACAGACACACACACAGACACTTTTCGGAAAACGACTTTTTTTCATGTTTTGAGTGTAGTAGAATCAGAATCTGCAATAATCTCGAACACGATTTTTTTTGCCATCACCATACTTCCATTCCTTAAGGAATATGGAAGTAAAAAAATCGTGTTCGAGATTATTGCAGATTCTGATTCTACTACACTCAAAACATGAAAAAAAGCCGTTTTCCGAAAAGTGTCTGTGTGTGTGTCTGTCTGTCTGTGTGTCTGTCTGTGTGTCTGTCTGTCTGTCTGTCTGTCTGTAGATTTTTTTCTATGGCAAACGATAACTGCCGCAAATTCAAACAGAATCAAATAATTTTTTGCATACAGCCCTGATTTGCAGAGTACTCGCGACCTATTGTTTTTGGTGAAGATCGGTTGAGGGAAAGGGGTAGTTTACCTGCAACGGTTTTTTTTTAGCAAGGGTAATTTTGTTTGTTTGGCAAACGATAACAGCCGCAAATTCAAACAGAATCAAATAATGTTTCGCATACAGCCCTGAATTGTAGAGTTCTCAAGATCTGCTGATTTTGGTGAAGATCGGTTAAGGGAAAGGGATAGTTTACCTGTAACGTTTTATGTTTTAACAAGGGTATTTCCTATGGCAAACAATAACAGCCGCAAATTCAAACAGAATCAAAAGATTATTTGCATACAGCCCTAAATTGTAGAGTTCTCAAGACCTATTGTTTTTGGTGAAGTTCGGTTGAGGGAAAGGGGTAGTTTACCTGCAACGTTTTTTTAACAAGGGTATTTTCTATGGCAAACGATAACAGCCGCAAATTCAAACAGAATCAAATAATGTTTTGCATACAGCCCTGATTTGTAGGGTACTCAAGACCTATTGTTTTTGGTGAAGATCGGTTAAGGGAAAGGGGTAGTTTACCTGTAACGTTTTATGTTTTAACAAGGGTATTTCCTATGGCAAACGATAACAGCCGCAAATTCAAACAGAATCAAATAATGTTTTGCATACAGCCCTGATTTGTAGAGTACTCAAGACCTATTGTTTTTGGTGAAGATCGGTTAAGGAGAAGGGGTAGTTTACCTGCAACGTTTTTTCATCAAGCGTATTTTCTATGGCAAACGATAACAGCCGCAAATGCAAACAGAATCAAATAATGTTTTGCATACGTCCCTGAATTGTAGAGGTCTCAATGACTTTCGATTTTGGTAAAGATCGGTTAAGGGGAAGGGGTAGTTTACCTGCAACCTTTTACGTTTTAACAAGAGTAAAGTACTTGAAAATTTATTTAAACTTTTTGAAACAATGGTAATTGTTAAAAATAAAATAATTTTGTTGCCAGGCAATAAAATTATAATTTTTTCATTTTAATGTAATATAATATTTTTCATTTAATACAGCAATAAAAAGGCAGGTAAGACACAGCCTGGCTGTTTGGCTGAAAATGATTTTAAATATAAATCTTAGAATATGGAAGTCATGTATGGTTCTCCATACCGATATTTTCAAGTACTTTACTCTTGTTAAAACGTAAAAGGTTGCTGGTAAACTACCCCTTCCCCTTAACCGAGCTTCACCAAAATCTAAAGGCCTTGAGTCCTCTACAATTCACTGACGTATGCAAAAAATTATTTGATTCTGTTTGAATTTGCGGCAGTTATCGTTTGCCATAGAAAAAAAATCTACAGACAGACACACAGACAGACACACACACAGACACTTTTCGGGAAACAACGTTTTTTCATGTTTTGAGTGTAGTAGAATCAGAATCTGCAATAATCTCGAACACGATTTTTTTTGCCATCACCATACTTCCATTCCTTAAGGAATATGGAAGTAAAAATTATTTAAGGAATACAATGGGAGAAGAAAGACTAAATAACTTGGCCATTTTGTATATAGAGCAGGAAATTTTAAACCGCATTGACAATGACAAAATAATTTATGATTTTGCAAGAAATAAAGCAAGACGGAAATTCATAATTTAAAATATCGGTATGGAGAACCATACATGACTTCCATATTCTAAGATTTATATTTAAAATCATTTTCAGCCAAACAGCCAGGGAAGGAATTTTAACAAAAAAATACTTGTTTGTTGCCAATAACGTAGTACACATATAAAAAAAAATTATCCCCTCCCCCTTCAACTATAATTTTGATTTATAGAAAATTACCCCCAGCCCGTTCAACTAGCCTCTTCATTTATAGATATTTCATCTACGTTTCTACAGTTGATTATTAAGATCTTATCAGGATACTTTATCAAAATTAAGTACTTTACTCATGTTACAACAAAAAATGTTTCAGGTAAACTGCCCTTTCCCCGTAACCGATCTTCACCAAAATCAACAGACATTGAGTTCTCAATAGCTCAGGCACATATGTAAAAAATTATTTGATTCTGTTTGAATTTACGGCAGTTATGGTTCGTCATATAAAAAATTACCCATGTTAAAACATAAAACATGAGATTTATAAAACATATCTAAGATTTATATTTAAAATCATTTTTGAAATAAAATATTTTCATAGAACCTACTAACGCTGGGGAAATCTGAGGAGCCAATCAGAGTTGGGCCTACCTGTCACTCTGCTGAATTTGGTGGAAAGCCCTGTCACTGTCGTCAAAGTATCAGCCTTGACAGGGTCCTCTTTTTCTGCAAAATGGGAGAGGCTTGAGATGGAGTGAGTGACATGGTCCCCACCTCAATGAAGAACCCATTGTTTTATAAAAATATATTTAAATTTTGAAAACTGAAAATTCTTTTCTTGTTGTAAATATTTATATTTTATAATCAAAATGACTTTATTTTTGTTACCTGGCAACAAAATTATTTTATTTTCAACAATTACCATTGTTTCAAAAAGTTTAAATAATTTTTCAAGTACTTTACTCTTGTTAAAACGTAAAAGGTTGCTGGTAAACTACCCTTTCCCCTTCACCGATCTTCACCTAAATCTAAAGGCCTTGAGTCCTCTAGAATTCACTGACGTATGCAAAAAATTATTTGATTCTGTTTGAATTTGCGGCTGTTATCGTTTGCCATAGAAAATACGCTTGACAAAAAACGTTGCAGGTAAACTACCCCTTTTCCCTTAACCGATCTTCACCAAAAACAAAAGGTCTTGAGAACTCTACAAATCAGGGCTGTATGCAGAAAATTATTTGATTCTGTTTGAATTTGCGGCTGTTATCGTTTGCCATAGGAAATACCCTTGTTAAAACATAAAACGTTACAGGTAAACTACCCCTTTCCCTTAACCGATCTTCACCAAAAACAATAGGTCTTGAGAACTCTACAATTCAGGGCTGTATGCGAAACATTATTTGATTCTGTTTGAATTTGCGGCTGTTATCGTTTGCCAAAAAAAAAAAAAAATTTCCCTTGATAAAAAAAACCGTTGCAGGTAAACTACCCCTTTCCCTCAACCGATCTTCACCAAAAACAATAGGTCGTGAGTACTCTACAAATCAGGGCTGTGTGCAAAAAATTATTTGATTCTGTTTGAATTTGCGGCAGTTATCGTTTGCCATAGAAAAAAAATCTACAGACAGACACACACACAGACACTTTTCGGGAAACAACGTTTTTTCATGTTTTGAGTGTAGTAGAATCAGAATCTGCAATAATCTCGAACACGATTTTTTTTGCCATCACCATACTTCCATTCCTTAAGGAATATGGAAGTAAAAATTATTTAAGGAATACAATGGGAGAAGAAAGACTAAATAACTTGGCCATTTTGTATATAGAGCAGGAAATTTTAAACCGCATTGACAATGACAAAATAATTTATGATTTTGCAAGAAATAAAGCAAGACGGAAATTCATAATTTAAAATATCGGTATGGAGAACCATACATGACTTCCATATTCTAAGATTTATATTTAAAATCATTTTCAGCCAAACAGCCAGGGAAGGAATTTTAACAAAAAAATACTTGTTTGTTGCCAATAACGTAGTACACATATAAAAAAAATTATCCCCTCCCCCTTCAACTATAATTTTGATTTATAGAAAATTACCCCCAGCCCGTTCAACTAGCCTCTTCATTTATAGATATTTCATCTACGTTTCTACAGTGGATTATTAAGATCTTATCAGGATACTTTATCAAAATTAAGTACTTTACTCATGTTACAACAAAAAATGTTTCAGGTAAACTGCCCTTTCCCCGTAACCGATCTTCACCAAAATCAACAGACATTGAGTTCTCAATAGCTCAGGCACATATGTAAAAAATTATTTGATTCTGTTTGAATTTACGGCAGTTATGGTTCGTCATATAAAAAATTACCCATGTTAAAACATAAAACATGAGATTTATAAAACATATCTAAGATTTATATTTAAAATTATTTTTGAAATAAAATATTTTCATAGAACCTACTAACGCTGGGGAAATCTGAGGAGCCAATCAGAGTTGGGCCTACCTGTCACTCTGCTGAATTTGGTGGAAAGCCCTGTCACTGTCGTCAAAGTATCAGCCTTGACAGGGTCCTCTTTTTCTGCAAAATGGGAGAGGCTTGAGATGGAGTGAGTGACATGGTCCCCACCTCAATGAAGAACCCATTGTTTTATAAAAATATATTTAAATTTTGAAAACTGAAAATTCTTTTCTTGTTGTAAATATTTATATTTTATAATCAAAATGACTTTATTTTTGTTACCTGGCAACAAAATTATTTTATTTTCAACAATTACCATTGTTTCAAAAAGTTTAAATAATTTTTCAAGTACTTTACTCTTGTTAAAACGTAAAAGGTTGCTGGTAAACTACCCTTTCCCCTTCACCGATCTTCACCTAAATCTAAAGGCCTTGAGTCCTCTAGAATTCACTGACGTATGCAAAAAATTATTTGATTCTGTTTGAATTTGCGGCTGTTATCGTTTGCCATAGAAAATACGCTTGACAAAAAACGTTGCAGGTAAACTACCCCTTTCCCTCAACCAATCTTCACCAAAAACAATTGGTCTTGAGTACTCTACAAATCAGGGCTGTATGCAAAAAATTATTTGATTCTGTTTGAATTTGCGGCTGTTATCGTTTGCCATAGAAAAAACCCTTGTTAAAAAAACGTTGTAGGTAAACTACCCCTTTTCCCTTAACCGATCTTCACCAAAAACAAAAGGTCTTGAGAACTCTACAAATCAGGGCTGTATGCAGAAAATTATTTGATTCTGTTTGAATTTGCGGCTGTTATCGTTTGCCATAGGAAATACCCTTGTTAAAACATAAAACGTTACAGGTAAACTACCCCTTTCCCTTAACCGATCTTCACCAAAAACAATAGGTCTTGAGAACTCTACAATTCAGGGCTGTATGCGAAACATTATTTGATTCTGTTTGAATTTGCGGCTGTTATCGTTTGCCAAAAAAAAAAAAAAATTCCCTTGATAAAAAAAACCGTTGCAGGTAAACTACCCCTTTCCCTCAACCGATCTTCACCAAAAACAATAGGTCGTGAGTACTCTACAAATCAGGGCTGTGTGCAAAAAATTATTTGATTCTGTTTGAATTTGCGGCAGTTATCGTTTGCCATAGAAAAAAAATCTACAGACAGACACACACACAGACACTTTTCGGGAAACAACGTTTTTTCATGTTTTGAGTGTAGTAGAATCAGAATCTGCAATAATCTCGAACACGATTTTTTTTGCCATCACCATACTTCCATTCCTTAAGGAATATGGAAGTAAAAATTATTTAAGGAATACAATGGGAGAAGAAAGACTAAATAACTTGGCCATTTTGTATATAGAGCAGGAAATTTTAAACCGCATTGACAATGACAAAATAATTTATGATTTTGCAAGAAATAAAGCAAGACGGAAATTCATAATTTAAAATATCGGTATGGAGAACCATACATGACTTCCATATTCTAAGATTTATATTTAAAATCATTTTCAGCCAAACAGCCAGGGAAGGAATTTTAACAAAAAAATACTTGTTTGTTGCCAATAACGTAGTACACATATAAAAAAAAATTATCCCCTCCCCCTTCAACTATAATTTTGATTTATAGAAAATTACCCCCAGCCCGTTCAACTAGCCTCTTCATTTATAGATATTTCATCTACGTTTCTACAGTGGATTATTAAGATCTTATCAGGATACTTTATCAAAATTAAGTACTTTACTCATGTTACAACAAAAAATGTTTCAGGTAAACTGCCCTTTCCCCGTAACCGATCTTCACCAAAATCAACAGACATTGAGTTCTCAATAGCTCAGGCACATATGTAAAAAATTATTTGATTCTGTTTGAATTTACGGCAGTTATGGTTCGTCATATAAAAAATTACCCATGTTAAAACATAAAACATGAGATTTATAAAACATATCTAAGATTTATATTTAAAATCATTTTTGAAATAAAATATTTTCATAGAACCTACTAACGCTGGGGAAATCTGAGGAGCCAATCAGAGTTGGGCCTACCTGTCACTCTGCTGAATTTGGTGGAAAGCCCTGTCACTGTCGTCAAAGTATCAGCCTTGACAGGGTCCTCTTTTTCTGCAAAATGGGAGAGGCTTGAGATGGAGTGAGTGACATGGTCCCCACCTCAATGAAGAACCCATTGTTTTATAAAAATATATTTAAATTTTGAAAACTGAAAATTCTTTTCTTGTTGTAAATATTTATATTTTATAATCAAAATGACTTTATTTTTGTTACCTGGCAACAAAATTATTTTATTTTCAACAATTACCATTGTTTCAAAAAGTTTAAATAATTTTTCAAGTACTTTACTCTTGTTAAAACGTAAAAGGTTGCTGGTAAACTACCCCTTCCCCTTAACCGATCTTCACCTAAATCTAAAGGCCTTGAGTCCTCTAGAATTCACTGACGTATGCAAAAAATTATTTGATTCTGTTTGAATTTGCGGCTGTTATCGTTTGCCATAGAAAATACGCTTGACAAAAAACGATGCAGGTAAACTACCCCTTCCCCTCAACCAATCTTCACCAAAAACAATTGGTCTTGAGTAGTCTACAAATCAGGGCTGTATGCAAAAAATTATTTGATTCTGTTTGAATTTGCGGCTGTTATCGTTTGCCATAGAAAAAACCCTTGTTAAAAAAACGTTGTAGGTAAACTACCCCTTTCCCTTAACCGATCTTCACCAAAAACAATACGTCTTGAGAACTCTACAATTTAGGGCTGTATGCAAATAATCTTTTGATTCTGTTTGAATTTGCGGCTGTTATCGTTTGCCATAGGAAATACCCTTGTTAAAACATAAAACGTTACTGGTAAACTACCCCTTTCCCTTAACCGATCTTCACCAAAAACAATAGGTCTTGAGAACTCTACAATTCAGGGCTGTATGCGAAACATTATTTGATTCTGTTTGAATTTGCGGCTGTTATCGTTTGCCAAAAAAACAAAAATTCCCTTGATAAAAAAAACCGTTGCAGGTAAACTACCCCTTTCCCTCAACCGATCTTCACCAAAAACAATAGGTCGTGAGTACTCTACAAATCAGGGCTGTATGCAAAAAATTATTTGATTCTGTTTGAATTTGCGGCAGTTATCGTTTGCCATAGAAAACAAAATCTACAGATAGACACATAGATAGACAGACAGACAGACACACACACAGACACTTTTCGGAAAACGACTTTTTTTCATGTTTTGAGTGTAGTAGAATCAGAATCTGCAATAATCTCGAACACGATTTTTTTTGCCATCACCATACTTCCATTCCTTAAGGAATATGGATGTAAAATTAGGGGCTTACAAGATTCTTTAAGTAACCAATAGCTAGTGTATCTGTAAATAATAATTACATATTAATTTGTTCCTCTGCATACTGAAAGTGAAGTGAAGCTGTCCTGTCTGTGTTAAATAAGACATTTTTGTTTTGCATAATCAAACGAATGTTTGATTTTTGATATTTAAATGTTAAGTATATACTTAAGTATAAGTAAATGTTAAGTATATCCATGTTCAGTAATACTCTGTGTTTTATATCTTACATTTAATATAAACGTATTGTAGGCCTAATTAATAAAAAAATAATTATTTAACAAATGTGTGTAATCTTTCTGAACTTTCCGTATGTCAGGGAAATTTCTTGAATCCGCCAGGGTATGTCAGGGAGTTATACCACACTACGTTCCAGATATTTTGAATACACCATCAATGTTAAAAGTGTGAAAATACCTAATGCTTTCATGTGTAAAGTTAGGATTATTTTGGGTTTTAGTAAATTTTGTAAAGAAAGCAATACTCTATTTGATGAATGTAAACATATAATAATTTAACTAAAAGATTGCAATACAGTGATATTAAAAACATAAAAATAATGGTTTATAGTTTTAACACATTAACAAATGAAACACGGATTTGAAATAAATGAGTGTAATTGTAAAACACTTATTTATTTAATGTGTAACAGTATGACAATTTTTATTACTTTTCTTTTTTGTTGATAAGTTTATGAGGGTTTTCTTGCAATTTCTATTTCTAACTTGAGTTTGAGGCCTCCACCCGCTTGAGGCCCGCTTGGGGCCTCCACTTGACTTGAGCCGCCTCTGCCTCTATAACTTATTTCTAGTATCTGTAAACACTTTACGAGGCAGGGTTGTGAGGTAGATTTCAAAAATAATATGAAAAATCGTTGGAATCGATCAATTCCGTTCTGGACCTCTCCTAATATTGCGTTTCAGGACGTGACAATAGAACATTTGACATAGAACACAAATTTTAAAAATTACAAAAAAACTGAATTTTCCAAATCTAGAGGCCCCCTACTAAGTGGGTCCCGGGGCGTACTTGTAGCCCCCACGCCCCCCTTTAGTCCGCTACTGCCCGGAGAGCCGTACTAGTCCCAAATCTCACGAATTCCGTAACTCTTTTTCCTCGCTACTGTACGCGCGCGCGGGGGCGCACACCCAACACAAACAGCTGTTAGCAAACAAAAATGTAAAACGTAAATTAAAAAATTCTTAAAACCAAAACTCCAAGCAGCTAGTTAGGCGTATACCATTAATATGCGCGCTCCAAATTACCCGCCTACACTGGTCCTTATTTATATTTACACTGTGATAAATTTCTTCCCACCAAAGGCCGTATTATTTATCGTCTGTCATAAATAAGTCGAGCAAATGAGACGGTTTCTCGTTTCGGTGGCGTGGAAAACATGCGTTCGTCTCCGGCGTTTTTAAAGTGGGAGTTTCACGTGGAATCTTCCTGCAGGCTTCAGAACTACAGCGCTAGAGGTGGGCCGATATACCTATAACAGGTACTTTGGAACGATATTTTTGTGGTACGGATATAACAGTGACTGAAAAGTTGAAATACCTGTTCCGATTCAACGATAACTGAAAACTGAAAAGTCGAAATACCCGTTCCGAACACTCGCGGTTCTGAGTCGCGGGACACCCCCCTACGCAACTAACGAATAAACAAGTAAACGAGTAAACGAGTAGGAAGCCACTTTTTGGTGCTGAATACTTCATTCTGCGCATGTACCGATTGCCATACAAGTACGAAACGAAGCAAAACAGCGAGATTCAGAATATCTCTATGCCAAAGAGACGAAGCTGTTTTTTAATTAATGAAAAAAATTCATACCGATGTTACATTTATTCTCGTGTGTTACGCAGATATATAATACATATTATAATAACAAATTATATATTATACTAGTCACCACTTGGTAAATTTTGAAAAAGCGAATTATATTGTGCTATAACCTACAGTGTGGCTGATAGGCCGTATAGTACATTTTGTTAATGTTATTTCGGAGATGATTTTAACTTCACTGCACATCTCATGTAAATTTTTTTGATATTCTTTGTTGTGCTATTACGTGCACTATAAATTTCATTGCCTGAGTTTCGCAACTGATTTGTTTAACTAAAATGGAATCAATAATTTAATATTAAATCTATGTCAGAGTGTTTACTCCTAGTGAAACTTAAATTAGTATTCCCAAAGGAAGATAGGCCTATAAATTCTCTTGTTTCTTATTTTCTTTTAAACAGTAACAGCTTAATAAAGTCACAGTGTAAAGTAACACTGTAAATACTTTTAGTTTCAATTTATTTCTTATAACAAATTATATAATACAGGTATACTGTATGTATAATACGTATCCAATAACTGGTATTTGTACGTGTTATTTTTTTTTTTTAACGGTTTCGTTAGTACCTGTTATTTTCAAATACTAGTTTAGCACACCTCTGGTAAGCAGCGTAATACACTACAAACGCTACTACAATTACATGGATATCTCAATTCCTGATTTCTTAGATTTTTAATACGTTTTTCTCTACAACAAGCATACATTTATTTTTTACGTTTTTATTCTTCAGTGAAACGTTTTTATTCTTGTTCTAGTAGTGTAGTTATATCTCCATTAATTCAATAGCCACAAAAAATATTCAGCCTAATAGTTCACTTGGTTTCTGAAATAATGGGTCATTCATCCTAAAAAAATATAATAAAAACGCATTTAAAGTTTTTAAAACTAATTTTTGTTTTCTTCTTCTTACTCTATGGCGTCACAGTTCGAAGTGCAACTTTAGCCTCCATATCATCCGCCTCCATTTTTCCCTGTCCTTGGCGATCGATGTCCATCGTTTTATTATAAGTAAATTATCAGCTTCCCTCGCCACTGCGTCAATCCAGCCTGTCTTGGGTCTTACGACAGGCCTTCTACCCTCGATTTGACTAAACAGTGCCTTCCTAGGTATTCGGTTGTCTTCCATCCTAATGATGTGTCCTGCCCGTTGCAATCTATGCAGTCGGATGGTGGTGACCAGATCATTGTCTTTATACAGCTTGTATAGCTCCTCATTGGGACGTTTTTATTGTTTTAGCTCATTTAAAATAGTCCATCACCATACTCAGGCTTTTCAGTTATGTCCATTTGGTCCTGTAGTCTTCACATTTCCAGTCGACTGTCTAACATCGCTTTCGTTAACCGGCCAAACTATAGTTATGGTTGGAAATAATAAAACAAGAAGGCGAGCTGGAGTGGATATAGGACGTTACAGAAACAGTGAGATAAAGCTATATACACACTGAGAAATCTCTGGTGGCAAGGACCGTTAATGAAGGCCGAATAAGAATAGAGATAAGTGGAGGAAAAAGGCTGGAGCGCCGGCAGACTCTGTGCGCGCGCTCTGAAACCAATAAAGGCTTTACTTAGTTATTTAATAAAAATGGAGTTGCTTTGAAAGACGGATTCTAAAAACAATATTTAAGAGTACAAGAAAATGGAAGGTGACGCACGCGCTATAATTATGAACTAAACCATCTTTACAAACAGCCGCACATTGTCAAGGTAATCAAAATATACAGACTAAGGTAAGTAGGACCATAGACAGAATGGAGGAAGGACAGGCTACGAAACATATGTTCTACCAGAAAGCAATGGGTAGTAGAGCAAGGGGAAGACTCCGAAGTAGATTCAAAGATCAGATATAGGAGGACATAAGAAAGCTGAACATAAGAAACTGGAAAGCCAGGGCACGCAATAGTTAAGAATGGAGTCGACTTTTGGAGCAGGCCAAGACCTACCACGGGTTGTAGAGCCACGGCTGATGATGATGAATGGCAGTATATCCTGAGGCATCCTTCGAAAAAAGTCACACTAATTTTTTTTTTTGTTTCTTTTAATCTTTTATTTGACCACGGCTGGTGATGAATAAAAATGCAGTACAAACGCTCCGATAAGACGCGTTTCGATTTTTTGCATATGTGCCTGAGTTGACTCAAGGCCTATTGAATTTGATGAAGATCGGTTAAGGGGAAGGGGTAGTTTACCTGCAACGTTTTATGTTTTAACAAGAGTAAAGTACTTCATTTTGATAAATAAAGTATCCTGAAAAGAAGGTCATAATAATCATTGTAGAAAGGCAGATGTAATATCTATAAATGAAAAGGGTTGTTGAAGGAGGAGGAGGTAATTTTCTATAAATGAAAATGATTGATGAAGGGGAAGGGGATAATTTTTTATATGTGTACTACGTTATCGGCAACAAAGAAGTAGTTTGTTATTAAAATTCCTTCCCGGACTGTTTGGCCGTGGTCCAATGTTTTGTGCAAAACCAGACGTTTCGACAGTGTCATCGACTGCCATCATCAGTGAAAATCGAATGCGCTAACGTGAGGTGGTATACGTTAGTGACCACAGTATTGTGGTTAAGGCTGAAGCAAGAAGTAGAAAGGAGTAGTTTCTATGGAAATATTTTATTTCGAAAATGATTTTAAATATAAATCTTAGAACATGGAAGTCACGTATAGGAGGGGATAATTTCCTATAAATGAAAATGATTGATGAAGGGGAAGGGGATAATTTTTTATATGTGTACTACGTTATCGGCAACAAAGAAGTAGTTTCCGATATACCTCCATACCGATATTTTTGTATCGTACTGTGACACGCATGTGCACAATGATTTAATTTGCCGCCAACAGTGACCAGTCACGTATTCGTGTTTACGAACAAAGGATACTCGGAAGTGTAACAACGTAAATGGTTAATAACAAAATAATTTCAGCGACCCAGTGAGTGGTAGACGCTGCGTCGCACGCACGCACGCACGCATGTGGAATGCAGCAAAACAAGGTGTTCAATGTGCGCAGCAATTCATTCCCACAGCCAACAACTAGGGAGCGTTTGTTTTTGTAACTAGAATCTGTTTAAATAACAAAGTGCAAGTAAGTCGCTGCATTACTTGCAGGGTGTAATGTCACGGACACGTACCGTCGTGAAAGAATAGGTTCGAGCACAACGTTTCGACCGTTAAAATCCGTAGCCGTCATCCGGTAGTCCGGATAAATAAACGTGTACAGTGTATATAAGAACAACAAACTAAAAGAAAGCAAACCTTTCATGTAACGATTTTTTTTTTTACATCCATGTTCCGTAAGGAAATGGATGTATGGTGATCGCAAAAAAAACGTGTTCGAGATAAGCGCTGATTCTGATTGTACTACCCTCAAAACATGACGAAGTCATTTTCCGAGAGAGAGAGAGAGAGAGAGAGAGAGAGAGAGAGAGAGAGAGAGAGAGAGAGAGAGTGTGTGTGTGTGTGTGTGTGGAATTTTTTCTATGGGGAACGATAACTGCCGCAAATTCAGACAGAATCGAATAATTTTTTGCATATGTGACTGAGGTGTAGAGGACTCGAGATCTATTATTAATCAAGACCTATTGATTTTGGTGAAGATCGGTTAAGAGGAAGCGGTAGTTTACCAGCAATGTTTTACGTTTCAACAAAAGTAAAGTACTTGATTTTGATAAATAAAGTATCCTGAAAAGAAGGCCATAATAATCCACTGTAGAAAGGTAGATGAAATATGTTTAAATTAAAAGGGTAGTTGAAGGGGGAGGGGGTAATTTTTTGTATTGATGTTACAAATTTATTCCACTGAAAACTTAATAAACCGATCTTCAACAAAAACAATAGGTCTTGAGAACTCTACAATTCAGGGCTGTATGCAAAACATTATTTGATTCTGTTTGAATTTGCGGCTGTTATCGTTTGCCATAGAAAAAAATCTACAGACAGACAGACACACACAGAGACACTTTTCGAAAAATGACTTTTTTTCATGTTTTGAGGGTAGTACAATCAGAATCTGCAATAATCTCGACCACGATTTTTTTTGCCATCACCATACTTCCATTTCCTTAAGGAACATGAAAGTAAAAAATTATTCCCACCCCCCTCAACTATCATTTTCATTTATAGAAAATTACTCACTCCCTCTTCAACTACCCTTTTCATTTATAGATATTTCATCTACCTTTGTACAGTAGATTATTATGACCTTCTATTTAGGTACGGTACTTTATTTATCAAAATTAAGCACTTTGCACTTGTTAAAACATAAAACGCTGCTGGTAAACTACTCCTTCCCATTAACCGATCTTCACCAAAATGAATAGGCCTTGAGTCCTCTACGACTCAAACACATATGCAAAAAATCAGGACTGTATGCAAATAATTATTTGACACTGTTTGAATTTGCGGCTATCGTTTGCCATAGAAAATACCCTTTTAAAACATAAAACGTTGCAGGTAAACTACCCCTTTCCCTTAACCGATCTTCACCAAAAACAATAGGTCTTGAGAGCTCTATAATTCAGGGCTGTATGCGAAACATTATTTGATTCTGTTTGAATTTGCGGCTGTAATCGTTTGCCATAGACGAAATATCGGTATGGAGAACCATACATGACTTCCATATTCTAAGATTTATATTTAAAATCATTTTCAGCCAAACAGACAGGCTGTGTCTTACCTGCCTTTTTATTGCTGTATTAAATGAAAAATATTATATTACATTAAAATGAAAAAATTATAATTTTATTGCCTGGCAACAAAATTATTTTATTTTTAACAATTACCATTGTTTCAAAAAGTTTAAATAAATTTTCAAGTACTTTACTCTTGTTAAAACGTAAAAGGTTGCTGGTAAACTACCCCTTCCCCTTAACCGATCTTCACCAAAATCGAAAGTCATTGAGACCTCAACAATTCAGGGACGTATGCAAAAAATTATTTGATTCTGTTTGAATTTGCGGCTGTTATCGTTTGCCATATAAAATACGCTTGATAAAAAAATCGTTGCTGGTAAACTACCCCTTCCCCTTAACCGATCTTCACCAAAAACAATAGGTCTTGAGTAAACTACAAATCAGGGCTGTATGCAAAACATTATTTGATTCTGTTTGAATTTGCGGCTGTTATCGTTTGCCATAGAAAATACCCTTGTTAAAAAAACGTTGCCGGTAAACTACCCCTTTCCCTCAACCGATCTTCACCAAAAACAATAGGTCTTGAGAACTCTACAATTTAGGGCTGTATGCAAATAATCTTTTGATTCTGTTTGAATTTGCGGCTGTTATCGTTTGTTTCAAAAAGTTTAAATAAATTTTCAAGTACTTTACTCTTGTTAAAACGTAAAAGGTTGCAGTTAAACTACCCTTTCCCCTTAACCGATCTTCACCAAAATCGAAAGTCATTGAGACCTCTACAATTCAGGGACGTATGCAAAAAATTATTTGATTCTGTTTGAATTTGCGGCTGTTATCGTTTGCCATAGAAAATACGCTTGATAAAAAAACGTTGCAGGTAAACTACCCCTTCCCCTTAACCGATCTTCACCAAAAACAATAGGTCTTGAGTAGTCTACAAATCAGGGCTGTATGCAAAACATTATTTGATTCTGTTTGAATTTGCGGCTGTTATCGTTTGCCATAGAAAATACCCTTGTTACAAAAACGTTGCAGGTAAACTACCCCTTTCCCTTAACCGATCTTCACCAAAAACAATAGGTCTTGAGAACTCTACAACTTAGGGCTGTATGCAAATAATCTTTTGATTCTGTTTGAATTTGCGGCTGTTATCGTTTGCCATAAGAAATACCCTTGTTAAAACATAAAACGTTACAGGTAAACTACCCCTTTCCCTTAACCGATCTTCACCCAAAATCAACAGATCTTGAGAACTCTACAATTCAGGGCTGTATGCGAAATAGTATTTGATTCTGTTTGAATTTGCGGCTGTTATCGTTTGCCAAACAAACAAAATTACCCTTGCTAAAAAAAAACCGTTGCAGGTAAACTACCCCTTTCCCTCAACCGATCTTCACCAAAAACAATACGTCGCGAGTACTCTGCAAATCAGGGCTGCATGCAAAAAATTATTTGATTCTGTTTGAATTTGCGGCAGTTATCGTTTGCCATAGAAAAAAAATCTACAGACAGACACACAGACAGACAGACAGACAGACAGACAGACAGACAGACACACAGACACTTTTCGGAAAACGACTTTTTTTCATGTTCTGAATGTAGTACAATCAGAATCTGCAATAATCTCGAACACGATTTTTTTTGCCATCACCATACTTGCATTCCTTAAGGAATATGGAAGTAAAATTAGGGGCTTACAAGATTCTTTAAGTAACCAATAGCTAGTGTATCTGTAAATAATAATTACATATTAATTTGTTCCTCTGCATACTGAAAGTGAAGTGAAGCTGTCCTGTCTGTGTTAAATAAGACATTTTTGTTTTGCATAATCAAACGAATGTTTAACTTTTGATATTTAAATGTTAAGTATATACTTAAGTATAAGTAAATGTTAAGTATATCCATGTTCAGTAATACTCTGTGTTTTATATCTTACACTTAATATAAACGTATTGTAGGCCTAATTAATAAAAAAATAATTATTTAACAAATGTGTGTAATCTTTCTGAACTTTCCGTATGTCAGGGAAATTTCTTGAAACCGCCAGGGTATGTCAGGGAGTTATACCACACTACGTTCCAGATATTTTGAATACACCATCAATGTTAAAAGTGTGAAAATACCTAATGCTTTCATGTGTAAAGTTAGGATTATTTTGGGTTTTAGTAAATTTTGTAAAGAAAGCAATACTCTATTTGATGAATGTAAACATATAATAATTTAACTAAAAGATTGCAATACAGTGATATTAAAAACATAAAAATAATGGTTTATAGTTTTAACACATTAACAAATGAAACACGGATTTGAAATAAATGAGTGTAATTGTAAAACACTTATTTATTTAATGTGTAACAGTATGACAATTTTTATTACTTTTCTTTTTTGTTGATAAGTTTATGAGGGTTTTCTTGCAACTTCTATTTCTAACTTGAGTTTGAGGCCTCCACCCGCTTGAGGCCCGCTTGGGGCCTCCACTTGACTTGAGCCGCCTCTGCCTCTATAACTTATTTCTAGTATCTGTAAACACTTTACGAGGCAGGGTTGTGAGGTAGATTTCAAAAATAATATGAAAAATCGTTGGAATCGATCAATTCCGTTCTGGACCTCTCCTAATATTGCGTTTCAGGACGTGACAATAGAACATTTGACATAGAACACAAATTTTAAAAATTACAAAAAAACTGAATTTTCCAAATCTAGAGGCCCCCTACTAAGTGGGTCCCGGGGCGTACTTGTAGCCCCCACGCCCCCCTTTAGTCCGCTACTGCCCGGAGAGCCGTACTAGTCCCAAATCTCACGAATTCCGTAACTCTTTTTCCTCGCTACTGTACGCGCGCGCGGGGGCGCACACCCAACACAAACAGCTGTTAGCAAACAAAAATGTAAAACGTAAATTAAAAAATTCTTAAAACCAAAACTCCAAGCAGCTAGTTAGGCGTATACCATTAATATGCGCGCTCCAAATTACCCGCCTACACTGGTCCTTATTTATATTTACACTGTGATAAATTTCTTCCCACCAAAGGCCGTATTATTTATCGTCTGTCATAAATAAGTCGAGCAAATGAGACGGTTTCTCGTTTCGGTGGCGTGGAAAACATGCGTTCGTCTCCGGCGTTTTTAAAGTGGGAGTTTCACGTGGAATCTTCCTGCAGGCTTCAGAACTACAGCGCTAGAGGTGGGCCGATATACCTATAACAGGTACTTTGGAACGATATTTTTGTGGTACGGATATAACAGTGACTGAAAAGTTGAAATACCTGTTCCGATTCAACGATAACTGAAAACTGAAAAGTCGAAATACCCGTTCCGAACACTCGCGGTTCTGAGTCGCGGGACACCCCCCTACGCAACTAACGAATAAACAAGTAAACGAGTACACGAGTAGGAAGCCACTTTTTGGTGCTGAATACTTCATTCTGCGCATGTACCGATTGCCATACAAGTACGAAACGAAGCAAAACAGCGAGATTCAGAATATCTCTATGCCAAAGAGACGAAGCTGTTTTTTAATTAATGAAAAAAATTCATACCGATGTTACATTTATTCTCGTGTGTTACGCAGATATATAATACATATTATAATAACAAATTATATATTATACTAGTCACCACTTGGTAAATTTTGAAAAAGCGAATTATATTGTGCTATAACCTACAGTGTGGCTGATAGGCCGTATAGTACATTTTGTTAATGTTATTTCGGAGATGATTTTAACTTCACTGCACATCTCATGTAAATTTTTTTGATATTCTTTGTTGTGCTATTACGTGCACTATAAATTTCATTGCCTGAGTTTCGCAACTGATTTGTTTAACTAAAATGGAATCAATAATTTAATATTAAATCTATGTCAGAGTGTTTACTCCTAGTGAAACTTAAATTAGTATTCCCAAAGGAAGATAGGCCTATAAATTCTCTTGTTTCTTATTTTCTTTTAAACAGTAACAGCTTAATAAAGTCACAGTGTAAAGTAACACTGTAAATACTTTTAGTTTCAATTTATTTCTTATAACAAATTATATAATACAGGTATACTGTATGTATAATACGTATCCAATAACTGGTATTTGTACGTGTTATTTTTTTTTTTAACGGTTTCGTTAGTACCTGTTATTTTCAAATACTAGTTTAGCACACCTCTGGTAAGCAGCGTAATACACTACAAACGCTACTACAATTACATGGATATCTCAATTCCTGATTTCTTAGATTTTTAATACGTTTTTCTCTACAACAAGCATACATTTATTTTTTACGTTTTTATTCTTCAGTGAAACGTTTTTATTCTTGTTCTAGTAGTGTAGTTATATCTCCATTAATTCAATAGCCACACAAAATATTCAGCCTAATAGTTCACTTGGTTTCTGAAATAATGGGTCATTCATCCTAAAAAAATATAATAAAAACGCATTTAAAGTTTTTAAAACTAATTTTTGTTTTCTTCTTCTTACTCTATGGCGTCACAGTTCGAAGTGCAACTTTAGCCTCCATATCATCCGCCTCCATTTTTCCCTGTCCTTGGCGATCGATGTCCATCGTTTTATTATAAGTAAATTATCAGCTTCCCTCGCCACTGCGTCAATCCAGCCTGTCTTGGGTCTTACGACAGGCCTTCTACCCTCGATTTGACTAAACAGTGCCTTCCTAGGTATTCGGTTGTCTTCCATCCTAATGATGTGTCCTGCCCGTTGCAATCTATGCAGTCGGATGGTGGTGACCAGATCATTGTCTTTATACAGCTTGTATAGCTCCTCATTGGGACGTTTTTATTGTTTTAGCTCATTTAAAATAGTCCATCACCATACTCAGGCTTTTCAGTTATGTCCATTTGGTCCTGTAGTCTTCACATTTCCAGTCGACTGTCTAACATCGCTTTCGTTAACCGGCCAAACTATAGTTATGGTTGGAAATGATAAAACAAGAAGGCGAGCTGGAGTGGATATAGGACGTTACAGAAACAGTGAGATAAAGCTATATACACACTGAGAAATCTCTGGTGGCAAGGACCGTTAATGAAGGCCGAATAAGAATAGAGATAAGTGGAGGAAAAAGGCTGGAGCGCCGGCAGACTCTGTGCGCGCGCTCTGAAACCAATAAAGGCTTTACTTAGTTATTTAATAAAAATGGAGTTGCTTTGAAAGACGGATTCTAAAAACAATATTTAAGAGTACAAGAAAATGGAAGGTGACGCACGCGCTATAATTATGAACTAAACCATCTTTACAAACAGCCGCACATTGTCAAGGTAATCAAAATATACAGACTAAGGTAAGTAGGACCATAGACAGAATGGAGGAAGGACAGGCTACGAAACATATGTTCTACCAGAAAGCAATGGGTAGTAGAGCAAGGGGAAGACTCCGAAGTAGATTCAAAGATCAGATATAGGAGGACATAAGAAAGCTGAACATAAGAAACTGGAAAGCCAGGGCACGCAATAGTTAAGAATGGAGTCGACTTTTGGAGCAGGCCAAGACCTACCACGGGTTGTAGAGCCACGGCTGATGATGATGAATGGCAGTATATCCTGAGGCATCCTTCGAAAAAAGTCACACTAATTTTTTTTTTGTTTCTTTTAATCTTTTATTTGACCACGGCTGGTGATGAATAAAAATGCAGTACAAACGCTCCGATAAGACGCGTTTCGATTTTTTGCATATGTGCCTGAGTTGACTCAAGGCCTATTGAATTTGATGAAGATCGGTTAAGGGGAAGGGGTAGTTTACCTGCAACGTTTTATGTTTTAACAAGAGTAAAGTACTTCATTTTGATAAATAAAGTATCCTGAAAAGAAGGTCATAATAATCATTGTAGAAAGGCAGATGTAATATCTATAAATGAAAAGGGTTGTTGAAGGAGGAGGAGGTAATTTTCTATAAATGAAAATGATTGATGAAGGGGAAGGGGATAATTTTTTATATGTGTACTACGTTATCGGCAACAAAGAAGTAGTTTGTTATTAAAATTCCTTCCCGGACTGTTTGGCCGTGGTCCAATGTTTTGTGCAAAACCAGACGTTTCGACAGTGTCATCGACTGCCATCATCAGTGAAAATCGAATGCGCTAACGTGAGGTGGTATACGTTAGTGACCACAGTATTGTGGTTAAGGCTGAAGCAAGAAGTAGAAAGGAGTAGTTTCTATGGAAATATTTTATTTCGAAAATGATTTTAAATATAAATCTTAGAACATGGAAGTCACGTATAGGAGGGGATAATTTCCTATAAATGAAAATGATTGATGAAGGGGAAGGGGATAATTTTTTATATGTGTACTACGTTATCGGCAACAAAGAAGTAGTTTCCGATATACCTCCATACCGATATTTTTGTATCGTACTGTGACACGCATGTGCACAATGATTTAATTTGCCGCCAACAGTGACCAGTCACGTATTCGTGTTTACGAACAAAGGATACTCGGAAGTGTAACAACGTAAATGGTTAATAACAAAATAATTTCAGCGACCCAGTGAGTGGTAGACGCTGCGTCGCACGCACGCACGCACGCATGTGGAATGCAGCAAAACAAGGTGTTCAATGTGCGCAGCAATTCATTCCCACAGCCAACAACTAGGGAGCGCTTGTTTTTGTAACTAGAATCTGTTTAAATAACAAAGTGCAAGTAAGTCGCTGCATTACTTGCAGGGTGTAATGTCACGGACACGTACCGTCGTGAAAGAATAGGTTCGAGCACAACGTTTCGACCGTTAAAATCCGTAGCCGTCATCCGGTAGTCCGGATAAATAAACGTGTACAGTGTATATAAGAACAACAAACTAAAAGAAAGCAAACCTTTCATGTAACGATTTTTTTTTTACATCCATGTTCCGTAAGGAAATGGATGTATGGTGATCGCAAAAAAAACGTGTTCGAGATAAGCGCTGATTCTGATTGTACTACCCTCAAAACATGACGAAGTCATTTTCCGAGAGAGAGAGAGAGAGAGAGAGAGAGAGAGAGAGAGAGAGAGAGAGAGAGAGAGAGAGAGAGAGAGAGAGAGAGAGTGTGTGTGTGTGTGTGTGTGTGTGGAATTTTTTCTATGGGGAACGATAACTGCCGCAAATTCAGACAGAATCGAATAATTTTTTGCATATGTGACTGAGGTGTAGAGGACTCGAGATCTATTATTAATCAAGACCTATTGATTTTGGTGAAGATCGGTTAAGAGGAAGCGGTAGTTTACCAGCAATGTTTTACGTTTCAACAAAAGTAAAGTACTTGATTTTGATAAATAAAGTATCCTGAAAAGAAGGCCATAATAATCCACTGTAGAAAGGTAGATGAAATATATTTAAATTAAAAGGGTAGTTGAAGGGGGAGGGGGTAATTTTTTGTATTGATGTTACAAATTTATTCCACTGAAAACTTAATAAACCGATCTTCAACAAAAACAATAGGTCTTGAGAACTCTACAATTCAGGGCTGTATGCAAAACATTATTTGATTCTGTTTGAATTTGCGGCTGTTATCGTTTGCCATAGAAAAAAATCTACAGACAGACAGACACACACAGAGACACTTTTCGAAAAATGACTTTTTTTCATGTTTTGAGGGTAGTACAATCAGAATCTGCAATAATCTCGACCACGATTTTTTTTGCCATCACCATACTTCCATTTCCTTAAGGAACATGAAAGTAAAAAATTATTCCCACCCCCCTCAACTATCATTGTCATTTATAGAAAATTACTCACTCCCTCTTCAACTACCCTTTTCATTTATAGATATTTCATCTACCTTTGTACAGTAGATTATTATGACCTTCTTTTTAGGTACGGTACTTTATTTATCAAAATTAAGCACTTTGCACTTGTTAAAACATAAAACGCTGCTGGTAAACTACTCCTTCCCATTAACCGATCTTCACCAAAATGAATAGGCCTTGAGTCCTCTACGACTCAAACACATATGCAAAAAATCAGGACTGTATGCAAATAATTATTTGACACTATTTGAATTTGCGGCTATCGTTTGCCATAGAAAATACCCTTTTAAAACATAAAACGTTGCAGGTAAACTACCCCTTTCCCTTAACCGATCTTCACCAAAAACAATAGGTCTTGAGAGCTCTATAATTCAGGGCTGTATGCGAAACAGTATTTGATTCTGTTTGAATTTGCGGCTGTTATCGTTTGCCATAGACGAAAATTACCATTGATAAAAAAACCGTTGCTGGTAAACTACCCCTTTCCCTTAACCGATCTTCACCAAAAACAAAAGGTCTTGAGTACTTTACAAATCAGGGCTGTATGCAAAAAATTATTTAATTCTTTTTGAATTTGCGGCTGTTATCGTTTGCCATGGAAAAAATCTCCACACACACACACACACACACACACTTCGAAAAATGACTTTTTTTCATGTTTTGAGTGTAGTACAATCAGTATCTGCAATAATCTCGAACACGATTTTTTTGCCATCACCATACTTCCTTTTCCTTAAGGAACATGGAAGTAAAAATCGGTATGTAGAACCATACATGACTTCCATGTTGTAAGATTTATATTTAAAATCATTTACTTGAATTCGGTTCGGTAATTTCTAATAAAAAACCCCCATCTTGTAAATCGAGTTTTATGTTTGACAAATTGAATGAAATATTTCCATTAGAAACTACTTCTTTGTTGCCTATAACGTAGTACACATATAAATAAAATATCGGTATGGAGAACCATACATGACTCCCATGTTCTAAGATTTATATTTAAAATCATTTTCGAAATGAAATATTTCCACAGAAACTACTTCTTTCTACTTATTGCTTTAGCCTTAACCACAGTACTGTGGTCACTAAAGTATACCACTTCACGTTATTGCACTCGATTTTCACTGATGATGGCAGTCGATGGCATGGCCGAAACGTCTGGTTTTGCAGTAAACATTGCACCACGCCAAACAGTCCGGGAAGGTATTTTAACAACAAACTACTTCTTTGTTGCAGATAACATAGTACACATAACATATAAATAAAAATTATCCCATACCCCTTCAACTATCATATTCATTTATAGAAAATTACCCCCACCCCGTTCAACTAGCCTCTTCATTTATAGATATTTCATCTACGTTTCTTCTTATATCATCTACGTTTCATCTATAGATATTATTATGATCTTATCAGGATACTTTGTTTATCAAAATTAAAACATAAAACGTTGGAGGTAAACTACCCTTTTCCCGTAAGCGATCTTCACCAAAATCAATGGGCCTTGATTCCTCTACAACTCAGGCATATATGTAAAAAATTATTTGATTCTGTTTGAATTTACGGCAATTATCGTAAGTCATAAAAAAATTACTCTTGTTAAAACATAAAATGTTGCAGGTAAACTAGCCCTTTCCCTTAACCGATCTTCACCTTATCAACAGGCCTTGAGTCCTTTACAATTTAGGAACGTATGGAAAAAATTATTTGATTCTGTTTGAATGTGCGGCAGTTATCGTTAATCATAGAAAATAAAAAGTATTTTATTAGAAATGTTCAGCTTTGAATTATATGTGTTCTGATTTTTAATCAAATCAAACAATTAAATTCAATTTTCTTTTATTTTCTATAGATTAGCTCGGTAAAGCTCTTGGATTCACAACATGTTTTACGGGTCACAGGGTTGATTTTACAATTTATAATTAACATGATTTATTCTAAACTTATTTTTACTTGTCCCTGATGTACATAATTAATTTCTAGGGATAATTCCACTAGTTATAAGTATTGGACACATTGCTTAATCTTATTAGATTAGTTACATAGTTATTTTATATAAATTACATGTGTTACTCAATGTTTATATTATAACAAGATATATTTCCTAAACAATTTTATTTCACAATATTCTGAAAACTTATACATTGGTTTTTAACATTAATAACTGTTATTATCAATATTTTCACTTTTGTACATTAGGTAGTTGGTAATTATGGGTTTAATATTATTTTAATTGCTTTTTTACTTCCATGTTTTAAGGAAATGGAAATATGGTGATGGAAAAAAAATCGTGTTCGAGATTATTGCAGATTCTGATTGTACTACACTCAAAACATGAAAAAAGTCGTTTTTCGAAAAGTGTCTGTGTGTGTGTCTGTCTGTCTATGTGTCTGTCTAATTTTTTTCTATGGCAAACGATAACAGCCGCAAATTTAAACAGAATCTACTACTCTTTTGCATACAGCCCTGAATTGTAGAGTTCTCAAGACCTGTTGTTTTTGGTGAAGATCAATTAAGGGAAAGGGGTAGTTTACCTGCAACGTTTTATGTTTTAACAAGGGTATTTTCTATGGCAAACGATAACAGCCGCAAATTCAAACAGAATCAAATAATTTTTTGCTTACAGCCCTGAATTGTAGAATACTCAAGACCTATTGTTTTCGGAGAAGATCGGTTAAGGGAAAGGGGTAATATAATTATAATAATTAATATTTATTACCAATTTTCCTTTACATATAATAAAAATTATACAATAAAGGACCTATAGGGGGCATAAATGCCCGTACATAGGTTGGTCCTTAGAATTAATATTTATATACTAATACTAATTGTGAGTTTTACCTCACCGATCATAGTAATATATTAAAAATAAATTATTTTTCAATTTTAACAAAATTTTAGTTTGTACTATAATACAATTCAACAAATAAATGAAAAAAAAAGAGAAAAAAAGGTCCATATCATAATAGACTGTTTTTTTGATTATTCAATAACAATGTTCCTAATGGTAACATAGTTTACCTGCAGCATTTTTTTATCAAGGGTAATATTTTTTTGGCAAACGATAACAGCCGCAAATTCAAACAGAATCAAATAATGTTTTGCATACAGCCCTGAATTGTATAGTTCTCAAGACCTTTTGGTTTTGGTGAACATCGGTTAAGGGAATAGGGTAGTTTACCTGCAACATTTTATGTTTTAACAATGGTAATTTTTTCTATGACGAACGGTAACTGCCGCATATTCAAACAGAATCAAATAATTTTTTGCATACGTCCCTGAATTGTAGTGATCTCAAGGCCTTTTGATTTTGGTGAAGATCGGTTAAGGGGAAGGGGTAGTTTACCTGCAACCTTTTACGTTTTAACAACAGTAAAGTACTTGAAAATTCATTTAAACTTTTTCAAACAATGGTAATTGTTAAAAATAAAATAATTTTGTTGCCAGGCAATAAAATTATAATTTTTTCATTTTAATGTAAATCATGTATGAGAGAAAATATATCGTTCGTGGCAGGCAAGCATATCTCAATTATGTAATGTTTACGTTTCCATTTTATTATTATGATTACTGCAATAAAAAGGCAGGGAACACACACACACACACACACGCACGCACGCACACACACACACACACACACACACACACACACACACACACACACACACACACACACACACACACACACAATTCGCGTTATTTCTAGCCTCACTCATGTTTATTTTCTTACATTTGCACGCTTTTTAAATGGGAAGTGCCGAAACCCACACCAACATAACGCGTGCAAGCCGAAAAATTGCCCAGCGTGGATAGCGATTTGCTTCCTGTGGATCGCTGGGCAGTGTAACTGCACGTGTTTACAGAGGAACGATTCATAGACAGAATTTTCGTCTTTAGGGAATGAACCCTCTGCAAGATGCTGAGGGTCCATGAGTGACTTCGGAGCGCTCCTTCTTTTCCGCGTGTTTGTTCTGTGAAACGTACACTGTAGATTCGCAGCTTTACTCTAAGCAACGCTCAATAGGAAATGTTGAAAATTTTTGTCCACGGTGTACCCTCATACACACTAAACCTGCTCTGATGTTTTAATTACGGACATCATAATATTAAAACTTTGGAAACTTGAGCACTACTTAATGGAGATCAAACATTAACTTATACAAGCCATTAATTTTATGCATATTTTTTATATATATGTGTACAACGTTATCGGCAACAAAGAAGTAGTTTTTGTTAAAATTCCTTCCCGGGATGTTTGGCCGTAGTCCAATGTTTTCTACAAAACCAGACGTTTCGGCAATGCCATCGACTTCCATCATCAGTGAAAATCGAGTGCGATAACGTGAGGTGGTATACGTTAGTGACCACAGTACTGTGATTAAGGCTGAAGCAGTAAGTAGAAAGACGTAGTTTCTATGGTAATATTTCATTTCGAAAATGATTTTAAATATAAATCTTAGAACATGGAAGTTATGTATGGTTCTCCATACCGATATTTTATATTACTTATAGTCTGTAGTAAGATTACATACAATAACTGTTCAAGGTTCGCAGACCACTATATAGTTTGATAGGCTCATATCATAACAAATGTTTTCTTACTTAATTACTAAGTAATAGATCCTGAGCATCTTGTAGAGGGTTCATTCCCTAAAGACCAAAAGTCTGTCTATGAAATGTTCCTCTGTAAACACGTGCAATTACACTGGCCAGCGATCCACAGGAAGCAAATCGCCGTCCACCTTTTCGGCTTGCACGCGTTGTGTAGGTGTGGGTTTCGGCACTTTTCATTTAAAAAGCGTGCAAACATAAGGAAATAAACATGATGAGGCCAGAAATAACGGGAATTGTGTGTGTGTGTGTGTGTGTGTGTGCGCGTGTGTGTGTGCGCGTGTGTGTGTGTGTCCTGCCGGCCTTGTTATTGCGGTAATCACAATAATAAAACTTTGGAAAAGTAAACATTACATAATTGAGATATGCTTGCCTGCTAGGAACGATATATTTTCACTCATACGTGATTTAAATTAAAATGAAAAATATAGAATTTTGTTAAAGTGAAATGAAATGTTTCCATAGAAACTACTTCTTTGTTGTCATTAACGTATTACACATATAAAATTCATAAAATTTACTTCCTCCATCATCAGCTACCATTTTAATTTATTAAAAAAATTACCACCTCCCCCATTCAACTACCCTTTTGATTTATAGATATTTCATCTACCTTTCTACAGTGGGTTATTATGACCTTCTTTTCAGGATACTTTATTTATCAAAATTAAGAAATTTACTCTTGTTAAAACGTAAAACGTTGCAGGTAAACTACTCCTTTCCCTTAACCGATCTTCACCAAAAACAATAGGCCTTGAGTCCTCTAAAATTCAGTGCTGTATGCACACAATTATTTGATTCTGTTTGAATTTGCGGCTGTTATCGTTTGCCATAGAAAAAATTCTACATACAGACTCGCACAGATACTTTTCGAAAAATGACTTCTTTTCATGTTTTGAGGGTAGTACGATCAGAATCTGCCGTTATCTTGAACACGATTTTTTTCGCCATGACCATACTTCCATTTCCTTATGGAACATGGAAGTAAAAAATTCTCTCCTCCCCGTTAAACTATCATTTCATTTATAAAAAGTACCCCCTTACCTTTCAACTAAGATTTTCATTTATAGACGTTTCGTTTACCTTTCTATAGGGGATTATTATATGACCTTCTTTTCAGGATACTTTGGTTGTCAAAATTAAGTACTTTACTCTTGTTAAAATGTGAAACGTTGACGGTAAACTACCCCTTCCCCTTAACTGATCTTCACCAAAATCAACAGGTCTCGAGTCCTCTACAACTCGGGCATATATGCAAAAAATTATTTGATTCTGTGTGAATGTGCAGCAGTTATCGTTTGACAAAGAAAAAATTCTACACGCAGACACTTTTCGAAAAATGACTTTTCTTCATGTTTTCAGGGTAGTGCAATCAGAATCAGCCCTTATCTCGAACACGATTTTTTTTCGCCATCACCATACCTCCATTCCTGATAGAACATGGAAGTAAACTTCCAGTTTGGTTTTGTTTAATTAGTATAGAAATATAATGTGAAAATTTTATTGTTTTTCATACAAAGTTACATTACTACTATGATGTGTAAAAAGTCTGGCTACTCTCTAAAAAATTGCAGATTCGAGCCATATATAAAAACAGACATATTTGTCAAGAGGACGCATTTCTTATACTTTTATTTTTGACTACTACTTCGTGTTATTTAGTGATGATGGCGCCGCCTGGGGAAGCTTCTCGTTCCCCACCTATGTGTTGCCGATGGCTACCTACGCGATCCCCGTTTGGGGCTACTTGGCCAAGACCCATAAGCGAAAGGTTCAGTGTCTCCTTGGCCGAGGATTGCGCTGGCGTTCAAAGCCCACTATCTGACAGCGAATAAAACCATCCGTGAAGCCCTGCGTGTCCTGGACGCCACTATACGGACACTGTCCCGGAAATTATATCGCCGCACCGCCCGATTTCAGGGCAACCACCTCATTAGCGCCCTCGGTCGCTACCAATCTGTGCCAGGTGAATCTTGAACCCGGCCTCGGCGCACCCTAACCCTCAATTAAATAATAAATTGAATCCCCACGGCCGGTAGCAGGCCACACCCTACACATCCAGCCCTATCTATTGTCCCTACGACAGGAGCTCTACTTGAAGCTCGGGACTCAGCATACGAGCGGGCGACGGGCATGTCCATCGTCCCGCACAGCCCCCCAGATCGTCAGTGATGATGAATACTAATAGGCCTATTTGGCGGTATGACTCCTTCCTGTTGCGGTGGTCAAGAGTGTACGATATTGTCTAGAATTTTATCAAACAAGTCAGTTCCCTTGTTCCTCTTCTTCAACATAAATTTGCATAAATACGAGTCGAGTGGCTTTCTAGATTTACAGTATTCTTTGAGTGTCTCCTTCCAGCTATGGCCAACAGACTTTCTATCATGTTCGTGTGAGCACCCCACACACGAATTGATAGAAATGAGCAGAATGATAGATCGTTTCATGCACAGATTGCCCAAATAAAAAAAAAATCAATGCAATAGAAGTTTTCGTTCGTATTCGTTCGCGGGTGTTAGTGATCTGTGTTCCCGCACCACTGAAGATGTTCATCATCGGTACGGACGAAACGTCTGGAACTGTTTATAGACAATCTACATCATGATCTAACAGGCTGGAAAACTGTGACAAAATACTCCTGTTGTTTCTGAACCTAAAGTTCTCACAGTTTAATCACGTGTGTGGAACAGTAAGAATACTGAATGGAAATGTCAGAAGAGATACTCTTTGAGGCTTGGACACTGAACGCAAAGACCCAAAGCCGGATACAGGCTAGTGAAATGAGATTTTTACGATCAGTACTAGACGTATCCCGGAGGGACCGGCTAAGAAATGACGATATAAGGAACGTCCTTGGAATATACAACTAAACGAAAGGATAAAGCAATACAGACAGGATTGGACAGATCGCGTTAAAGGGACGCATAAGAACAGGATACCAAAACAAATTTTAGTTTATAATCCGAAAGGACGGCGAAATATTGGAAGACCAAAGAGAAGACGGTGGGAGCAAGGAGTGCGCAACGTATTTAAGGTAAGGAGGAGGGGAACAAGTTCTACAAAACAGTTATGTAACCAAGATCTAGAGGCTCCGGTATCTGCACTTCCGGTTAAATGTCCCTGAATTTAATGAGAACATAAGCAATATGAACACAAGATTGATATAAAAGTGTTTAGAAGAAACCAAAACCAACGTGAAGCGTGAACGTTTCGTTCGTCAAAACGTAATGTCACGAGCGGTGAGTCGATCTGATAACGCGGTGATGCAATAGAATTTATCGACCTCTCTCTTCTTTCTCGCGACAGGTTCGCGCGCGCGTGTGTGTGAGAGGTAAACTAACAGTGGATCGCGTGTGAAGAAGATTAAAAAGGGAGCAGCATCAGCATCAGCAGTAGTCGCGTGTTGAGGGCGTACGCAAGACTTGTGCTCCGAACGAGTATCAATTACGTGCACGCATTGGATTCTTACTGCGTGACTTGCGCGCCCTGATTAGCCCCCCCCCAACCCCCCTTACTCATCACCAGTCAAATCACTCAATTCATTAGCCGACGTTCTGCGTTATTCCTCCACGTATATGTGAAACCACTTTCTATAATTATATGTTAATGCACGATGGAATGACTTGGCAGGACAACGATAGACGCCTTCTTAAAAGCCTTACAAGTAATTTTATTGGGCAAAAAGAAAAACATTTATCCCTTTACACCCTTTGTAGGGTTTTAGGGCCGGTGTAGGTCAGGCTGGCAGTAAAAGAGTTCATATGTCTTGGCTCCCAGATAAACAGCACAAACGATACCAACACTGAAATAAGAAGAAGAATATATCTCGCAAATAAAACTTATTATGGATTAAAAAAGCACCTGGCATCTAGCTTCATCTCAAGAAGCACGAAATGCAAAATTTACAAAACACTTATCAGGCCATTGCTGACATATGCTTGAGAAACCTGGACAATGATAAAAAATAGCGAAAGACATCTAGGTTGCTGTGAAAGACTGATTCTAAGGACAATATTTAGAAGAGTACAAGAAAATGGAATGTGGCGCAGGCGGTATAATTACGAACTACACCGTCTTTACAAAGAGCCGGACATTGTCAGGATAATCAAAATATACAGGCTAAGGTGGGTTGGACACATAGAGAGAATGGAGGAAGGACAGCCTACGAAACCGTATTTTCTAGCAGAAACCAATGGGTAGTAGAAAAAGGGGAAGACGTGAAGTAGAGTTAAAGACCAGATAGAGGAGGATCTCAGAAAATTGAACATAAGAATCTGGAAAGCCAGGGCACGCAATAGGGAAGAATAGAATCGACTCTTGGAGCAGGCCCAGACCCACCAAGGGTTGTAGAGCCACGGCTGATGATGATGATGATGTAGGTCAGGCTATTTTATTCAGGTTCGTACGGTACACGGGCAGGAAGATCTGGCTAGGCTTTAATCTCCACATCTGATGAGACGAGGTACCGTTTAGCTTTGGATGGGCCGAGAGTCCAGCTGAAAGTTGTGAAAGTAGTTCCACGCTAAGGTCGATTCGAACCCATAACACCTCGTTTCGGAAGATCACCGCTTCGCCATACGGATTTCAAAAATTACATTTAACATAACCGTATATAAATCAACCGGAAAGAGGATGACTGTGCTTCAGAAGACCGACATGGCTTGACATCATAAATTATTTGATAAGGTATGTCAGTATGAGGGTCAGTCGAGAAGTTCGCGGAGCGACATCTATAACTTAGCGGTAGAAATATAATTTTTTGTGTATCGTAAGATTCATATTTCGTTTGAACACCTGTTAATTTCCAAATCTATTTATCAATTTATTCATTGTTCATTGGCTCTTTGAAATTTACGTGTCATGTGTGTTTTGAAAAAACGGACAAAATCACGAATTCTTTTATAAAAAGGGTCTATCGCCAATGGAAATTAACAACGAAATGACAAATGTGTTAGGAAATGCTGCACCTTCAAAAACAATGATAGTTCGTAGGTGGGTTTTCGAGTTTAAACGTGGTCATACAAGCGCTTAAGATTATCTCCGCGTGGACACTCCAAAAGTGCAACAACTCCAAATGCACAAAGGTTTGTCATACCAAGTCCTTGACTTAAACTATGATACACACGCTAATGTAAAATGCAGATTAAAATTTATTACCTTTTTATCCGTCGTGTGACTTCTTATTGTTTTTTATTTAAATTACGCATTTCGATGCACAAGGCCTCATCTTCAGATTTCAGTCCCGTGTGGACGTCGTTATCACATTAAAATTAAACTAAACTAATGTGTTTAAACGCATGAAGACATTGGGCGAACCTGTTGGACACCTAGATGCTTCGGACCTCCCTATAAACTAATGTGATAACGACGTCCACACGGGACTGAAATCTGAAGATGAGGCCTTGTGCTTCGAAACGCGTAATTTAAATAAAAAACAATAAGAAGTCACAGGACGGATAAAAAGGTAATAAATTTTAATCTGTATTGAAACGTGACTTGGATACCAGAGAACATGAGTTTAATGTAAAATGCTTGTGACGTTAGCAGTGCCATCTACTACCAATCGCCAGGCATGCATACGGCATTGTTTTTAACGATAACTGGAGTTGATGCACTTTTTGGTTGTCCACCGCGGGGATCATCTTCAGTGCTCGTATGACCACGTTTAAACTCGAGAACCCACTTACAAATATTGTTTTTGAAGATGCAGCATCTCCTAACACATTTGCCTCCTTGGTTGTGAATTTTCATTGGCGCTAGACAGTTTTTAGCCAAGAATTCAATCACAGCACGACGTTTGATTTTGCCCATTTTTTAAAACATCCGTTTTAAAATTTTTATAAATTTCGAACATCTAATAAGCAATGAATAAACTGGTGATAGATTTGGAAATTAACACTGTTTATAAGAAATATGAATCTTGCAACACACGAAAATATTTAGTTCTATCGCTAAGCTACAGATGTCACTCCGCGAACTTTTCAACTGACCCTAGTATTCGGCCTCTTCCATAAACGATCATACAAACAAGCGTTTAATATTGTTCGGATTTAAAATTATTCAATAACTAAATTGTTCATTCTGTGATATAATTAATATTATTTTCTCTTATTACCCGTAGATAATAAGAGAACAGCGGCAACAGCGGACGCCACGTACTGCTTGGGAAGATAAAGTAGTATTTCCCTCGATACAAGCAAATGTGTACCTATTTTCCTACCTACGGTATATTATGGTATATAGGCTAGAAAAATTTCGCGAAAGGCGAAAACAAGTACAAGTACCAGGTACAAATTAGGTGAAAGTGTAAGTGCCTCTTGGGCGGGATCTCTTATTGATTCTTTTGTCTTCCACTGGTCCTACACACGAGAGTTCAAGGGGAATATGTCTCTGTATCAGTGTGATTTTCAGAAATAACGATTTGGTTTGATTCGACATGTCGAACACCAAGGGAGTATTTCGGGGGGGGGGGGACGTAACCGGACCACTCTCTAGAGGGTCGAAAAAGTTAACGAAATTTGTTAATCTCTTAATTTTAGGCTGTTTTATTTATTTTTATTTTTTTCAGCTGTGTAAGTTAATATAATAGTAGCTCTTCTTTAAAAATATAAACAGGTTTATTATACAGCATTAGGGTATAAGTTTGAAATATGAAATATAGGAAAATCAATTCAGTCAATAAGTATCTTTTGACAATGATTCAATAATGCGTTATTTTTATAGTGCTACTGCAGTTTACTTTAATGGGATTGATTTCAGGATGTTATCACACGAATTTCAGCCACTGTAAAGATAGTAATGTTAATCAGTTTTAACTTGTTTTTTCTTTTGTACGAAGCCGACCCAACCTCGGACCCCCCCCAGGCCAAATTTACACCGGTTGTTTATAATAACAATACGTCATTGATTACTGGTACTATGCACTCGTTTATTGGACATTACTAGTATTTCTCTGATGAATTCATTTCATCAGACTTCATAGGACATTCCTTTTAACGCATAGCACTTTGTAGGATTCAGAGTTGACCTTATTAATTTTAAGACTGCTTTAATGAGATTATTTCATGATGTTATCGCACGTCTTTCAGCCACTGTAAAGATAGTAATGTAGATCAGTTTTACTTGTTTTTTCTTTTGTATGAAGCAGACCCTCCCCAAACGCCAAATTCTAGATACGCCACTGACGAACACAGACTCGTAAAACAAATGTTGAAGTCCACTGGCAGACCACGGAAAGCTGGAGAGAAGTAGACGATGAGAATACAGCGACTGAGGAATTGGAGACTGGAAATCGGCGTACGTTAATGACGTTCTAAACTGGTCTGCGTATACGATAAAATCAGTATTCATAAAATTTTATAATTTTTATGGAGTACTATAAAACGAGCATGCCTTAGAACTAAAACGTCGCACCGAACGTACGTAACACTTACATAGAGCTGAGATGCGCAGAAACGTGCCTGGAGACATTTAAGGACAGCGTCCTCTGTGAGAGGCCCAGCGAGATGAATGAGGTCATCGAGTTCAGCACAACCAACTGGGCGCATTGCCGTCGTAGGGGCTGAGGCGGCTGTACCTAGCACTTGCTGCTGCTTCTCCTGTTGCACTCCTTGTTGTCTGCACTTGTGCTGCACTTCTGCGTAACACACACCACAATACATGTTAACTACGTTCTGTCTGAATAATATAATTTAATATTTCTAATATAAATACACTAAAAACTCGATTATCCGAAAAAATTTTAAGTAAATTTTAAAAATACACAAAAGCATTTTCCTGTCGCCGTAATCTATATTTAATAGCGTAGACAAGCGATTCCACGTGATATAAAGTAGAAAGTGAATAATCAGAACTAATCGGGATAAGGGGTACTCCGAATTTTTGATTTGTTCGTATTTTTGAACATAAAGTATTATGTTCATATATTGTAAACATAAAGTACTGTATACTCTTATGTATTATAACAGTACATTTCTCTGCTGTTTTATAGTTTATTGTGTCATATTCACTGTAAGTAACTTTTAAATTATTATTATTAAATAAAGTTACTGTACTTACATGTGTATTAATATTTAAATAGAAGTTTCGTTTTTTGAAATTTTGTTTATCCGAAACTGGCGCGGTCCCATCAAATTCGGATAAACGAGTTTTTAGTGTAAATATAAATAATTAATATTTATTTTTAAAATATTTATAATATAAATATTATAAAATTATAAATATTCTAAATATGAATAGTATCAGTTTATTATTATTATTATAAATATTATTATTATATCACGACAAACATCAAAGCAATATCCAAGAAAATGAAAACTCGATACGAGCAAATCTATGGAACTAACAAATTCCAGTATCTTGGAGAAGTTGTTGAACACAATATCTCAGAGAAAGAAGCCATTAATAAGATGAAAGTTGCAGGAAGTCACAGGAAGGAAAATATTAAGAACAATCTTGGGGTCAATAAAAGATGAAGAACAGTATAGAAGATGCCACAATAATGAGCTGTACACAAGTGTGGAGAAAATCACAGACGCAATTAGAAAAGAAGAATTACTTTCTATAGACATGTTCAAAGAATGAATCCTGACAGACTAACAAAGCGAAGCTTTTTAACTACTTCAAAAAGCTCAAAATGTCCAATACGAGGCTCAAAGAAACAGAAAAAGACATAGAAGAACTCCAGATTACTCAGAACTCCAGATTACTCAAGAAGACAATGAAGAATGCTTGCCACTCAAAAAGAAACTAAAAAATGCCCAAGGTTTTCAGGAAAATCGCAAAAAGAGGACAGGTACCATCTGGACTGACGGAAGGAGGTAGAGACAACGAAAAAGAATGAAGGAGATATGGGAGAGGAGGAAGAGAGAGGAGAAGAAGGGAGGAACCAGATTAACCAAATGTAGTCCACAGTGGCTCACGCAAAAAAAAATTTCAGTTTATTAAAACACATTTCCAAATGTCCAAAAATGACCTTTTGGGAAAATTTAGAAGTATTTGAACGTAAAAAAGTAATAAATTAATACCAGAAGAAATTCAGATTAATACAAAAAATTATAATATTTTCAAAAATTACAAATTTAATAAAATAATAAAGGTTTATATTATATTTTACAAATAATTATATAACCTATTTTATATACACATATAAAAACATTAAATTTAGTCTACATATAAAACAGCTGTTTTGAACAATAGATTAAAAAACTGTTTGAATTTATTATTTTATAACTTATGATGATAGTTGGATTACTATCGAAACGTATGTAATTTATAAAATAAAATATTGTAAAAAGTTTTATTATTAATTATAATATAAAATTTATAGTGTTTCAAACCGGATGGCACATAAGGGATTAGAAGACCATTTTCTCACACGCGCACTCACAACCTGCTCGGCCCGGCCAGGCACGACCGTAGGCCTATTACAAGTATACGGTCCAATTCGAAACTATAAAATTTGTAACTTAACTTATAGTCCAAATTAAACTATAATTTTTGTAATCTCCGTAAAACAGTGAGAAAAATTAGTCCAAACAACACATAAATGCGATAAAGGATTTCTAAACCAAACGCAGAATTGGAGTACTTAATTAAGATTTTATTGTAAGTACGTTGGTGATACGCTTGATGATTATAAACAAAAATGTATTTAGAATTTACATTCATGGTGCAAAATTACGTCGGTAATATGAAAATTTGTATTTTTTTCTACAATCACAAATGTCTTGTATGGTAATATTCATAGAAAAGTATTCATCTAAAATAAATAACAACCACGTCGTGTTTGGTGTCATTTTCTTTAGAATTTTATGCAGATTAGAAGTATGCTAAGCTCGTTTGTTAAAATATCCATATGATAAAAGTTGTAGTTACGTAGTGGTGGACGCCCCACGTAGTGAGGGATTCATACCCCACGCGTGCGGGCCAGCTGCGTTTGTGTGTGTGTTAGTAAAGGTCTCCTAATCCCACAAGTACCATGCAACTTGGAACGCCGTATGACAATTATTATGCTGGTAGCCAATAGGCTACACCATGAAACGGAGAAACGACCCTTTGGGTAAAGTGAATTATGAGCATCGTTTTAATGTTTGACGTTTGAATGTCATATTATTATTATTATTCTTAACGCCTGTAAAACATTGCCACAGGCAGGTAATTGGTTGTTTCATTATGACTGTACTGTAACGTGTTTTACGGTGACATACTTGTTAGAGTGTACCAAATTGTATTGTGTAATAACTGTTACAGTATAACCAGTTTTATAGTATAATGACTTTTATAGTGTAACGAGTTTCATAACGATTGTTGTAACGACTTTTACAGTAGCCTACAGTGATTGTTATAATGAATTGTATAGTGCGACGACTGTTATATTGTAACGAGTTTACTGGTAGGCCTATACATGTATTCTTTTACAATAGTTTAAATTATGATGATTGTTAAATTACAGTGAATATTATATTCTTCATGTGTTATGTATTTTTTGTTACTTTTACTATGTCCAAATTACTAAAATGGCTGAAAAATATAAAAATAAATTTTACGTATGTTATTAAATATAGTTTCTTCTGCAAGTAGTTCTATTATACTTTTATCGCTTCAATTCACCTAATAAACTGGTTATAAGAATGAGTTACATCACCTTGTATGGTGTTTTTGTCCATCATTTTCTATACACGTAAGTTGAAAGTTTCTTGCAGTAATTGTATAATATTATGTATATTATTCAATATAATTTCTTCTGCAAGGAGTTGTATTATATTTTTATCGTTTCAATTCACCTAATAATAATACTAATAATATTACAACTACTTGCAGAAGAAATTATATTTGATAAAATACATAAAATTATACAATTAGTGCAAGAAACTTTCGAGTTACATGTATAGAAAATGATGGATGAAATACTATACAAAGTTACGTAACCCATTCTTATAACCTGTTTATTAGACGTAAAAAACCAATTAATTAATTGTTTTGGAAACATATATTTCAACAGCAAATGCCTAAAGCTTAAAAGTAAATTTATTAAAAGGGGTCGGTTATTATTTACAGCATGTCAGTGTTCAATATACTACAATTTATTACGTGTGCTGTCAACGGAATATGGCTTTATATACGAGCGCCCGTGCACACACGAGTAGGTTCCTGACAGGCCGTCTCTGCGAGAGGATGCTGCTATGAATCGCTGGCGTCTTCACAAGAGTTCATTATGTATATTTTAGAGTAGGAGGGGAAAGGATGACGGTTTGTATTCACAAGCGTTAGTCAAAGGCTGGTAGAAGCTTGTTGTCTAAGACGTTGGTTCTCATCCGGGGGTCCGCGACACATGGGTACGGAGTCCGCAGAATGAAGGTAGATACAGCTTTACTAACAGGTAAAAAAAAAAAAAAATCTTAATTTCCTTGCCTTTCATACTCAAAACGTTATTAATTACGTAATCCGTTAAACATACAAATAATATGTTGAGGAATAATAAATAACATTTAACTTAGGTACGTAATAACGATACAACGTTTCAGTGGTGATTATTTGTCGCCTAAGGGATATTTCGGGCAGGTAAAAAACTGTTCATATTTATTACTTTTTATTAACTACTTAACGCTTTATGTTTATTGTATTTTTTACGAGTATACGGTAAACTGTTTTACAGTGTTTGCACCTGTAAAGAATGTTATAACTATTGTTGTACAACTATGTTTCTTAACGAATTTATACTTTATCACAGAAAAATACAGAAAAATAAGTCTCACGTGCCTTGACATTTCGAAAGGTGATCATCGTACATTAATTTTTAAGAAAATTGCTGACCGTGAGTTTAAAAGTGTTTCAGATATAAAGAATACAGGAATTCGAAATAGTTTGTTGTTAATATATTGTTTAATTATTCATATACACTTATTTACATCATTTAACTGATATCGGTATAACCGTTAATGCGTAGGCTATATGCTTGATTATACTGTATGAGTAAGGAGCAGAGGGAGTCCGCGAGGAAAAAGTAATTTTCTTTTAGGAGTCACCATTACAAAAAAAGGCTGCGTAACAATGGTCTAAGACAGTGGTTCCCAAAGTGGGATCCGCGACAATGTTTCAGGGGTCCGCAGACGCTTTTAAAGGAAATTAGAATATACCGCAATTTTTTCCGATTTTCTTTATGCTCTAAAATCTAAATTTTAGAATCTTAAAACAATTAGTAGAAGATTCCAGTATTTGGGGGGGGGGGTTCAAACTAATTGTAATTGTAAAAGTAATTTCAAACTAAGGGCTTTAATAATCTCTTTAAATCGTGTCGTGTAGCAGACCTGTTTGTCAGCCGAAACTAGACCTCTCTCTTACAGTACAAAAAGAAGACCCATTGGCAAAACTTTCAACTTACAGTTTTTTGACATTACAGTATTAACTGAACTTTGATATTCACCTGAAATTTCAGTTTGACATTAAAATTAGAGAGTTTTCGCAATTACAGCTAGCTGACTTCTGGTTATATGTAATGACTGGCTATCCTGAACTTTCAAAAAAAATTTTGAATCCTTTAACTGTGTTTCCCTCTACTTATCTGTGTGAAACCGCATTCTCATTGCTCACGTAGTTGAAGTCGAAGTTAAGAAATAAACTTGATGTCGAGAGTGACTTAATAGTAAAATTATCATACACTAAACCCAATATTAAACTATGTTCGATATCATTAATATTATAATTTTGCAAGTTAAGAGAATTTTGATTTTAATTAAAATATAAGACTTTTATCATATTTAATTAAATTTTTAATTAAATTAATTCTATCACACTTACTGTTTGTTTTATTTCACAACTCAGACGGAGTCCGTGAATTTTTAAATTATTTGGGGGGGTTCCGCGGACTGAAAAGTTTGGGAACCACTGGTGTAAAAGATCGAAAACGCCCTTAAGATATTAAGGGGCGAAGCAAAATATGTTTTCCATAAATAACAGAAAATAATAAAGAAAACAACACTAAATGGAGCAGGTTTACAAAAAGAGTAGTTACGCTGTCCGATTGGAGAAAATCTGAAGGTAGGCGGTTGCAGTGAAGACAGAACAGGCTGTAAGGCTATACTGTGGAATGAAGAGGACGGCGTCTTTTGCCCGAACTGGTGGACCATTTTGTCCAGAACGCGGACGGATGAGGATAACGATGACATCTGTTATATGCTTCGGAAGTTAGACGAAGAATACCTAAAATGGGGCTTAACAATAAATACAAATAAGACTGAATATATTGTCGTCAGAAATACATGCAGAGATATACCTACTGTTGAAACGGAGAATTTTGGAGGGACTATTATCTGTATACACTAAGCCCCAGGTAGTCGCCGGCCCAGACGCCAACCTAGTGTATACAGATAATAGGTTCATACAAATACCTTGATGTCACGGTTACAAAAGACGGCACAAGTGTAGTAAAACACTTGTTTTGTACAGGACAACAGAAACAAGTGACGAGACAACTACACTCAATTTTACGGACCAACAACTAACGCCCGAAACAAAAATCTAAATATGTAAGACAACATTGGAAAGTATTGTAACAAATATAAAGTATTGTAAGCGTGGGAAACTACAGAATATACGAGGAAAAGATTACGATCCATGGAAATGGGATACTGGAGAATGTGCTGTAGACTTACACTGCTGAATAAGGTAAAACATGAAGAAATAAGGGTAAGAATGAATGTACGTGCCAATATAAATGACACAATTGACGTTAAAATATAAAGATGGTACGGGCATCTGTGCCGTATCATAGATGGTCAAAGAAATTACTAGAATATACCTCCTTATGAAAGAAGAAAAAGAGGGAGGCAGGCCGCGACAGACTTGGTTGGAAGGCATAAGGAATGCAATGATACAGAGAAATGTGAAGGATAATGACTGGAAAGATCGTAAAGTTTGGAAGCTAGGACGCGAAAACGATTTTAAATGTTGTTCGAAAATCTCTCTCTCTCTCTCTCTCACACACACACACACACACACACACACACACAATTTTGCGACGTAATACTTATTTCTGATGTATTCTCACAAAAAAGCATTCTTATGGGCTCTAATGACACCGTTTTGGGACATCCAGTGTAACTGATTTTTCTCAAAATTAGCTTTGTAACGACAGTAAATACGACTTACCTGCAGTAACAGTGTTGGCTGTCGAAATGTGCTGAGGAAGAGGAAGTGGTTGGTGCCTAGGAAAGGTGGGCGGCGCGCCAACGGAAGTCGGACTGATCACCCCGGCGGGGTTGGCGGTAGGGTTGGACGTGAGGGCGGGCGGCGTTGCTTGGGTCTGACCGGGGCTCGGGTTCGTGGATACGGCTTGTCCTTGCACGTGCAGACGATTCCGTAGCGTTACCAGTTCTGTACTCAGGCTCCGTAATCTCTGCTGGAGGTGTACTGCTTCATTCGAAGAGGACGCATCTGCAACACAACCACACAACAACTATTAATAATTGTGCAGAGAACATTTCTTTAGCATCTACACTTAAGCAACTCTTAATTCATTTGCCTTTGTCTTGATAAATATCAACCTAACAAAACGGGAACATCTGTGGCGAAATACACAGGATAGTAAAGAAACACTTATTAGTTTCAAAAAATATGCTTAAAAATCGGTAATAAAGTGTACCAACGAAGAGTATAAAAAAACTGCATGTGGGAAGAATTAATTTGCTTTCTCAGAACGAAACAATAAAAAAAAGAAAATTAGTGTGGTGCCCCAGGATATGCTGCCGTTGGTTGTATTAAATTATTGGCTAAATACGTACTATAAAATAACGAAACAGAATTATAACGCTCTGTGTACAGACTACATAAACTGGGACGACAATACTACAACCTAAAGATATCTACCCACACAACGAAAGTTATAGCTCACTACGGATAATTTCCAGTACGCTCAAAGATTATTATTGAATATAAAGTATTGGAACAGACCTGAAATTTTAACTATTTTAGGTTGTAATATAAGTTTTGACGTTGACAAAGATATACAAAATAAAGTCAATAGATTTCAGCACATATGTGGAACTACAAACAGAACACTGAAAATAAAACGAGACGTGACACAAAATTAAAATTCTACAAAACAGTGGCTGTTCCAGTGCTGTTATATGGCAGCGAATCCTGGATTACAAAACAAAGAGATATAAGCAACATACAATCAGCAGAGTTGAGATTTTTAAGAAGGGTTAAAGGATGCACAAGAAGGGATCATATAAGAAATGAAGATATACGGGAAGAATTAAATATATATATATAATCTAAATTAGAAAACTGAAAAATACAGGGGAAAATGGAGACAGCATTTAAGTCGCATGCATGAAAATAGAATACCAGTAATTGCAAACAAGTACAACCCTTCTGGAAGAAGAGATGTAGGAAGATCAAGAAAGAAATGGATCTGATAATGTGAAGTCGGAACAGGTACATTGACTAATCCCTGAAGTGTAGAAGAAGATTATTATTGGCTACATAACTGGAGGGAGAAGAGATGCAAGTAGGCCGAGGGAACGGTGGTGAGTACCAGAACAGTATTAATGAAGCTCACTGCCTATAAGTGAAGAGGGTGACATATAGAGAAACTTTCGTGCCATAGTATTAGATAAAAACAAAGTTTAGAATATGGCAAAGTTCCCATAATTACGGATCTGTATACAACTATATGGGATCGGTACAAAGTCGCCAGGTGCTTTACTAGTGAAATTTCTGAATTTGAATTTTTATAAACAGTAACAGTTACATTAGTAACCGAATCCATGAACGATCAAATGAGAGTGGACATTTCCCATTTCCACTCCCACTGTTATTTGCATTGCAGACTAAACGACAGCTCAGTATGCGCTACGATTCTTGCAGCACAAAAAATGTGGTGTTATGGAATGAGCGAAGCGAGTTCTTAGTTTTAACTTGACCGTTTGGCATTGGTCTGTGTGTCTATACATCCGTCTGTCTACATATTTAGGATACGTCTTGTGATCACTTTTGAATGCATGAACCGACGATTTTCGTGAACCTCGGCATGGCTGTCCATACTTTATTTCTACAGGCCCCCGTATTTTGAGATTGATCCCCCCAAAAAATAGGAGCGGGAGGCAAAAATGCGAGGGAGTCAAAACTGTGAAAAAATCAGAAAAAGTCTATGTGAACAATCAAATTAAAAATAATTTTAACGAAAATTCGAATATAACGTTAAATTTTGGGACTTTCAAAATTTTGGAACGCCGGGGCCAAAAGGCGGGAAAAATTTTGATAAATCGTTAAAATCCATGTGGGGTACCAAATTAACGAGAATTTTAACAAGAATTTGAAAAACCAGTGTCCAGTTTTAGAAAGTTTAAAGTTTGGGAATAACAGGACCCAAAAAAAAGTATTAAAAATGTTTTCAAGTTGTAAAAATTCAGCTGGGTGTCAGACTAAGCTCAAATCCGAACGTAGCGCGTTTACTACGAAAAATTGCTTAATATTCGGGACAGCACGGCCCAAAAATGGAATTCAAATTTTAAGAAAATTATAAAAGTCGATGAAGGAGTTTCAAATAATAAGGATTTTTATTAAAATACAAATACATACGAATGAATTTTCTGCTGTTCATTTCGCGCCCATGGCAAGCAAATACTGTTCTTAAGTGACAGATAAAGCGTTAGTGAAGGAATTCATGTAAATTATGAACCAATATTCCATTATAAATAACTTTATTATAAGAAAGCTTGTCGCGCTAAGATTCAGAACACGGCGCGCGTGACGAAATGTTAACTACTAACAAATCAACACGATAAAACTGGATATTTTAAATCATCATCATCATCATCAAGGATTAAACCAAGGATGGTTTGTTCCGGTCTCAAACAGGCAAACATTACAGCTGGTCACTCCAGCTCTTCCTCGGACGTCGCATACCTCTCCGTCCCCTTGGCTTATAGTTCCATAGTTGTATGGGGATGCGGCAGTCATCCATTCGACAAAGATGTTCCCACAAATTCAGCCGATACTGGGCAATCCTGTCGAGTATACTCATAATATTCAGTTCCTGCCGTATATCTGTGTGTCTTCTATGATCATGGAGAGTATACCCTGCCACGTGCCTAAGAAATCTCATTTCAGCCGCTTGGATGCGACTGGCCTGGCCTTTCGTTAAAGTCCAATTCTCAAACCCATTAAGAAGTGTGGTAAGAGCCATCACCTTGTTGAATTTTAGGCGTGTTCTTTTAGAACACTAAATTCACTATTCACTACTAAATTGCCTCAAATAAGGATATTTTTAATATTAATGAATATCTGTTATGCTCTGATAAATAGCACGGTCGATTTTCAATCGTAGACTTTTGTGGTCGGAACTTTTAATAATAATACTTTTTTTCAGTTGACGACTGCATTTTATCGATATTGTTGAGAACAGCAAACGTTTCGTCCGTTCTGCGATGCGGCATCCTCAGCGATGGAGTTTGCCACTGAGGATGCTACATCAAGGAACGGGCGAAACGTTTGCTCTTCACTACAGTAGAGTACCAATAAAACATAGTCATCAACCGGAAAAAAGTGTTGGTATTAGCATAGTCGATGTTAACAAAACTCTGATTATTAGTTACGAAGAAACTGTTTTTCACATTTAAGGTGAAAATACCAGTTTTATTCAAATTCTTTACGAAACGCTGGAACAGTTTCATCATGTTCATCGCCATTCTCTCTGTCATTTCCTCATTCCCAAGAATGGAAAGAGATCGAAATGGCTCGGACGCTCTTGTTTACGCCCTCGAGTTTAAAGCTGCCAAGTCAGCGTCCCCTATATTAATGGCTCGATGTAGTCACACTGTAGTCAGAAGACCCCAGTAGGCATATTACATTGCCGTTACAATGGAAACAGAAAGTAAATGATACAAAATAAACAATTCAAAGGGCCAAAAGAGCCACAATGATATTAACGATGGGAAAGACACATAAGACCGAAGTGTTACAAATGTGGAAAACGTAGAAGAAAGGTATGAACGCACCAATTGGAGAAATAAAGCTCCATAATAACATTCAGTTTCCACGATTCATAAAACCAGTGGAAAGTTGATTCTCAATGTATTTGTTGAAGGTAAATCAACATCATTTACAGATAATTCTTTAACACTTTGTACAATGTCCTAACCTGATCGAGGAAAATTTAAAACCTGGATAATCATCATCGTCATCATCCTCTGTTAATAATAATTATATATGAATACCACCTGTCACTTTCTGAACAACCTGACATAATTCGTTATAATTTCAGCTAGTTCATTTTCGCTAAAACACTGTCTTCTTAGACGATTTCTTTTTCTACGTTATATGAGTATCGGTTCTAGCATAATGTCTAATCTAATATAATAGTGAGTCTATTATACAACGGGAGTGGGCGTTGTATGTTCTAACAAATGGTCCGGATAATTGTAAATCCGGACTGAAGACCGGATAAATGGAGTTGTACCGTACGTTTCCAAAGCAGTGGTGATCTACCTGCCTTACACTGTAGGATTTAACCATAGGCTACATTGGCTGCAGCCTAGGGGCGCACCACAAACAAAAAGAAAAAAAAAAGGATAATCAACTTGCATACAAATTATTTGGTTCGTGTTTGAGAGAACAGTAGAAGTTACTAGAGGAAAAGGTGGTATTATGAGCCATGTTTAGTTGTATAGGGGGTAGAGGGGGTAAGAGCGCGCACTTAAATTTTAAACTCGCCACAAGCTGCACTCATTGCACTAAGACTCATTATATTTTACAGAAATATCATGAACCCCTTAAGGTTCGATTAAGACCATTTTTTTTATAATTTCAGTACTGTAACACAATTAAATAAATATATTTACAAAACGTGTCAATCCGAACTTCTGCCACCATAGGCGAGGCAAAAGTTTGCGATTAAATTAATTTGAATAAATTAACTTTATTTAATTTTAAACAACTTTATTAATGAGTTTTTCACTTTATTAACATATTTGACCTACCAATTTTCTAATTTATTAACAAATTGTATCTGTGGAACGATTCATAGGTACCTGAAAAATAAAACACGGAAGGATACCCGAATTGAATTTTATAAAACTGTGGCTGTCCCCACATTCCTGTATGCTAGTCAGACATGGACTCTTGGTAAACGGGACGTACAGAGGATTCAGGCAGCTGAAATGAAATTTCTAATAGGGACCCAAGGTTGTTCTCTCCTGGATCGGAAAAGGAACGAGGTATTAGACGCGAATTAAACATTGCATCGTTGCTCCAGAAGATTGAAGACCACAGAAGGAGATGGCGTAAATATTTGAACAGCATGCCTGATATCCGTCTACCCGTGGCTGGCTTGGGTTATCACCCTACTGGGAAGAGAGATGTCGGTAGACCGAGTAAGAGATGGGTTCCGGGACAGGTCTAGGCCCTAGTCCTCGGAGTGGTGATGATGATTAAGGAAACTGTACACATAGCGAAGACGCCAAAGTGACAAACGTTCAGTTTCTGTGGTCACACGACAAAGAGAGCACGGTGGTGTCCCTGTCACAAGCCGCTCTCGACTGGTTTATGCGTCCGATGAAAATTAAATCCCGTCCGCGCCAACTGTACGGTATAAATTACATACAATGTAGCCTATATAATGATACGCTGGACACAACCTTAGCGCTCAACTATGCTGTACCGCCCCGGGCGTATCCACATTTTAAAAAACTGTATAAATATTATTAAACGCCGATGGGACGAGATCTTTTTTACACGTCCTAACGTAATGGTGGTGATCTCGGCTTTTTACACGAATTATCTTAAACGCAACGTCACGAGTATACGTAAATACTGTATGTCTTCTTCTTCTTCTTCATTCCATGATAAGGCGATATCACCTGTTCCGGTCTTTAATTTCAAGCCATCTTTTGCGTACTCGCAACTAACAGTTGTACAAACAAGCTCTGAAGCCTGTGTGGACTTACGGAATTCAGCTGTGGGGCTGTACAAAGAAAACAAACTTAGAAAAGATACAAACCTTTCATAACAAAGTACTCAGAAGCGTAGTGAATGCCCCTTGGTATATAAAGAACGACAACCCAGACAACCTATATAAGGAACGACATAAGAGACCTCAATGTAGAATATGTCAGCGAAGTAATAACAAATTATGTAGACAAACATGATCAGAGGATTCAGATCCACGATAACCCAATAACGCGACACGTGGTGGAAGAAGCTCCACACGTCCTGTGGTGGCTCAAAACACAGAAGCCACATGATCTGCTATCGCAATAGAAAGCAATCAATATGTGTAGATCCATAAAACTCTACGTGAAAGAAAGAAAGAACAATCTTGTGATTAGCCACTGGGCTTCATCCCATCACCCGTGAAGGAAACATGAAGGACAAGTTGGTGGATGATGTTGTTCAGTTGTAGCATTAAGGGAGGTGTTTTTTTTTAGGAACTACGGGGTTCCTAGTGTCTGTAGAGATTTCCACCTACCCTCGCTTTTCCCTTTAGGTGCATGTTGTAAAACGTGTTCAATCTACCTGTACGTTCAATCCATCTCGGCTTATATTCCTCGATTCTTGCATTTACGTATCTCAAGAAGTTCATCACTGGAGCTTGTACATGACTTGCATATTTTTTAGATAATACCCGTGTTTCGGAACCGTATAAAATAGTGGGGACTGCCACAACCTTATAGAACTTTATTTTGAGTTTCATTTCTTGTTTTTCTCCCTAAAGTTCTTTTAACAGTGCCGCAAATCGCCTGAAATCTGTTTGTCTTCCTCTCGGTATCCTCGTCGAATTGATATGTAGTATCACATCCTAGGTGTTGAAAGTGGGATATTTGCTCCAGCACTTTACCATTGATCGTAATTTTTTATCTTATGGGATGTTTGCCTTTGAAAGCCATTACTTTCGTTTTATTAATAGATATATTCAAATTATATTGAATAATGTGATGCCTCAGTTTGTGAATGGCTCTCTGTAAATTATCTTCTATTTCTTGCATAATGAGTTTGGTCATCTGCATATAATAAAGTATTCAAAATAGTATACAATCAGGATCACATCTGTCAATAGAAATTGCGACGAATCAAGGTGTCTGACAAGGATGTAGTTTATTCCCTACCCTTTTTTATGCTTGAAGATTGTGTTTCGTTACCCTACTTCCCACATCTGTCGTTTTCATCGGACATCTGAAGTTCGTATCGTTATCGTCAGAGAAGTACCAGTATTCTTCAGAACGCCTTCAATCCTAAAAATCTGGATTTCGTTTTATTTCCGACTCTTTTTCCGAACTAAACCGGCTAACGATGCCATTTGCAGCGAAAGGACAGGACGGGAATGACGTACGAACATTATGCCAAGCAATGGTGAAGCAGGGGCGTAATGATTCCGTTTGTAGCTGTGGGGGGACGGGGCTCAAGGCCCCTGCATGGTAGCAGCGTCCGGAGTGACTCCTCCGATGACTGCAAGAATCGTACTCTCTCTCAAGGACTAGGGTATACAAGGTCTTGGGGTGGGATGGTATGCTCCTTTTGATTTGGGTAGGGTAGAGGATCTCAGCAACTGAGGTGCTCAGCCTAGCCCAAGTCTGGTGTGTCGTGTGACCTGAAGCCAGCGGCGACGCGTCCGAGTCACAGCGGAGAAACCTCCCGGTACATTTGATTCCGTTTATGAAGTTGTGCGATTTTTATATTGTATGACTTTCAGACATCAGTGCTACCAACCTTCCTGCCTTGCACTAAATCTTGACTGACTAGAATACTTTCTTGGAATATAGGCCTATATATTTCTCTACCAATTCATCGAACGAGGTAAGAGACATTCTAAAATAATGAAAAAACTTATTTCTATCATGTCTCAATTTTCCGTATAGATTACGAAAAGCACCGTGTATACATATTGTGCACGGTTAATTGGACGAACATCATCATCATCATTGGCTCGACAGCCCTTTGTTTTTGCTTTTCAACTTTCCTTTTACCCTCTGGCTTTGCATCAAACATCTTCCCAACAACTCTGGTTTCAAAAGCACGTACAATGTGTCCAGCCCATTCCAAATTATAAAGCTCTGAATTATAATTGGATGAACATCCCATCTTCTTTTCCTTCTCCTCTTCAAAACGAACCGATAAGCGGCATACAACACGCACGGATTCATTTTCAGTACCGATGATGGCAGCGCTGAAGGAGTTTGTTCACACCTACTGCCGATACTTTTGACGCACGGTAGAAATCATAGTCAAATCGGATGCAAAACGTATCGTACGATATAAATCCGATGCATAAAGAAGGGCCTTAGCCACAACAGAAAATTTAATTCACATCACAGTAAACACGCTGTACACCATTAAACACGATAGACTAACATTCCTTTATGCCGTGTCATGTGAAAGATCCATTATATTAAAACATAAAAAATACGCAGCAGAGCAACAATCAACCATTTGTTTAACATTCAAACTGTATACAATGGCGTCTGATATACTCGTTCCGACACGTGTTTGAGACCATAAATATCTGTGAGACCATTAAACTTACTTTAAAGAACAAACAAATCCTGGCTGTACGCACTAAAATCGTTATTGAGTCTTCTATAGATCAGTATCTTTGTGCTGATTGGTTACTGAATCCTGGCTGTACGCACTAAAAACGTTACTGACTCTTCTATAGATCAGTATCTTTGTGCTGATTAGTTACTGAATCCTGGCTGTACGCACTAAAAACGTTACTGAGTCTTCTATAGAACAGTATCTTTGTGCTGATTGGTTACTGAATCCTGGCTGTACGCACTAAAAACGTTACTGACTCTTCTATAGATCAGTATCTTTGTGCTGATTGGTTACTGTATCCTGGCTGTACGCACTAAAAACGTTACTGAGTCTTCTATAGAACGGTATCTTTGTGCTGATTGGTTACCGAATCCTGGCTGCACGCACTAAAAACGTTACTGAGTCTTCTATAGATCAGTATCTTTGTGCTGATTGGTTACTGAATCCTGGCTGTACGCACTAAAATCATTACTGAGTCTTCTATAGATCAGTATCTTTGCTGATTGGTTTCTGATGTGATTAAACGACCGTTTTTGATTTCTAGCTAGCATTGTCCTCCCCGATCAACACGCGGCAAACCTGTGAAGTGGAGGACACACTATAAAAGCTATTTTATTTGTAATTAGTCCGTCACAATCATTTGTTTTTCTTATAATTAATTTAGATCCTGAGTTGTAAAGAAGAAATATATTGCGTATAAGATGTACTTGTAATATACACAAAGTTTATTATAAAATTAACGAAATATAAACAAATATGCGTTAGAACAGTATAAATCATCAGTATGCTTTAAAATTATTAAAGTTTAATTTTTTAAGGTTAATGGTAACAAAACAGAAGTAGAGTGGCGTATCTAGAATTTGGCTTTGGGGGGTGGTCCGGGGCCGAGTCGGTTTCATGCAGAAGAAAAATGAAGTTGGGTTATCAAGAAAGAATACTGCGATTTAAACAATTCAACACTCCACAATTGTTGATTAATAGATTGGTTTTACCGCTAAAACGATTTGATTTTACCTATGCAAACTTTTTACGCCATTTGTTGTTCACAAATGGCGCCGCTTTTCACGTCAACGAGTGTGTTAACTATTAGAATTGTAGGATTTGGGAAAGTGAACAAGGAAACGTAATTCAAGTGTATGTTTGCGATTCTGGACAGTGAAGATGCGATGCAGGTTACTAAACAGGGTCTTCCTTCTTCGTAGTGCAAACTATTATAGGCAACGTTTATCTACACACGCTAGAACTTTGTTTTCTTCAGATCGAAGAAAACGAGACGCGGGCTATTTTCATGCAAGACGGAGCACCAACATGTAACACAATTCTTGTACGCGACATCATGAGGCCCCGTTTCTGATGTCGGCGGCATCAGAAAAATGTTCTTGCTGTTAGGGAGCAACTCGCAACTAACAGCTGAAAACAAACTGCTGTTGTACAAACACGTTCTGAAACCTGTGTGGACTAACGCAATTCAGCTGTGGGGCTGTACAAAGAAAACAAACTTAGAAAAGGTACAAACCTTTCAGAACAAAGTACTCAGAAGCATAGTGAATCCCCCTTGGTATATACGGAACGACAACCTACATAGAGACCTCAATGTAGAATATGTCAGCGAAATAATAACAAAATATGCAGACAAACATGATCAGAGGATTCAGATCCACGATAACCCAATAATGCGACACGTGGTGGAAGAAGCTTTACACGTCCTGAGGCGACTCAAAAGACAAAAGCTACATGATCTGGTATCGCAAATAGAAAGCAATTAGTATGTATAGATCCATAAAGCGGCTGGATGAGCTTGCACAGTTGTAGCATTAAGGGAGGTGTTTTTAGTGGGTTAGAGTCCCATACTACTAGGAACTACGGGGTCCCTAATGTCTATAGAGATTTTCACCTACCCTCATAAAAAGAAAAAACTCTTAACTACGCAAATTGTGTTGACATTATGCCAACAATATGGGAAATTATTCTAGAACCTATGCGGGAACTATATAAGGAACAGCGGCCGGCGTAGAAGTCAGTTATACCTGGCGATATTATTCAGTGCCGATCAAGTGATTGTTGCGGATTAGTGGAAAGTGATTATTGTCTTGTAATTAGTGCAGAACTCTAATAGTTGACTTTATTATTGCGTATGGGCAAATTTAACTTGAATTATTGTGTGAGAGTATCTTGTCGAATTGTTCTTTTGTTATTTGTTATCGAATTCAAATTGTTATTTGGGACCAATTAAAGCTGGTAATTAGTGACTTCATAGGGGTCTGTATTTTGTTTCCACTGTGCAATACGACGATCCGTGAGACCGTCGTAACAATACTATACAGTAATTGTTGATGGGCGTTTCGTACAAGATTCCGATATAACGATGTCACGGATATAGTGATTACAATTTCACTACCCTTCAGCACGTTTGTATGTTAGTGCTATTGTAGTTTTTACAAACCCCGTCTTATCCTGTTAAGGTCTGGAGACTTTCATACAACGAGTGTAAACAACAATCTTATATCGTTTTAAAAAGTTTAAAGCAGACTGCGCTAAATATTAATGAAAATTGTTATGACAGAATAAGCAAATTATTAGGACAAAAATTGTATAAAATCGCTTTGATACAATATTTAAATACGTATCACCCATGTGAGTCAAATTGTGACCGGTAAGTGATGCTATCCGGTCTAATAAGGTCACCGACGCGCTGCCGTTTGAGCAAGTTGCGGGCCCGCGACCGATTTGGCACGGCACAATCCACTTCTCGCGCCACAATCACGGCCGACAGACCGGTTTCCTTTTAAGATCAACACATTAATTTTTTTACGTTCAACTTATTCCCTCGGACAGCTACGTCGTCGTTTCTGGTCTTAAAATTCGATAAAAAATCCGCATAAAGGAAGAACAATAGTTTTCAACAGTTCCTGTACACCTTACGTCATTTGATCTGAATAACGTCCGAACGAATAGAAGAACAAATGTTAAGTGAAAACAGTTGGCGATCCTCTAGTAAAATGAACAATAAAACGATCCTTGAATACTTACACCTTACACCTACGGTGATGTGCTAAAACAGCGCGGCCTGGATTGATGTTGATCATACGGTGCGGCGGACCCGTGGCCGGGCTCCTGTACACTCGCAACGGTACACAGAAAAGACTCGAACCGACGACGACAATTAAAATTAATAAAAGTAAAAAAATAATTAAAAATAATAACAGGCCTAAATTATTACTGATAGACAAAAATGAATGACAACTGTAAACAGTTACATGTAAACAATAATTCAACATATCTACATTACACAAAAATTGATTAATTTATATAATATAAACAATATTAGTCTAACTGAATTAACGGGTCTAACTTTGAATTACGGGTACTGTCCCAATAACCGTAACCGCACTCATTTTCGATATTTCGATTACGCGATGATTGGCATCGATATGTAGTGAATATCGTATATAATTTTAGTTTCATTATATACTACTTTTATTAACAACAAATAAAATAGTTTACGTAAATAGTATGTAAAATAGTAAATGTAAAACATAAATTTCACAGACGATTCTTGATAGAATTCCAACAAAACAAACAATGAAACTATAAATGAAAACGAAGCAAGAACTGTGATTGAAAGTATAGACAAAAAAAAAAGATAAAATAGAAACTGAAATAATGAAATTTGTTTAAAAAAAGGTACTGTCCCAATAACCGTATCCGCATTCATTTTCGATACTTCGATTATGCGATTATTAGCATCGATATGTAGTGAATATCGCATATAATTTTATGTAGATAATGGAAACCGTCAAAATTTATTTGTGTACGTTCCAAAATAGTTTACTGACGGTTCCAATCGTGTTTAATTATAATATTTTTTTACGAAAAATGTTTCTAGCAATAATATAACTCCGATGTGTGTCTGTGACGCCAAAAGTTGACGTTGTTAGTTTAATATGCAAACTAAAATTACACATGGAAACCAATATGCCTTTAAAATAATACTCGCTTTTTGTGAAATCCACAAAAAACAACAAAAAATGGTGGTAACCGACTTGCCTATTACTATACACGTCTCCCTTTTTTTGCGGCAGAACTCCTTTTACACTAATACTCGGTCTTTCACTAATACTTGGGTTTTGTTCAGATCACTGGAAAAGCAACAAACTCGAAGGAAGGCGGGATGCTTTACATGTCTACATTTTTTTTTGTGTTCGCACAAAATTTGCTTCCAGTGAAGTTTTCGAAATTTTCCTGAAAACGCAAAAGAATATTGACCATCTAACCAATAACAAATTTAGTTTTTATCTGTTAATACGTTGTTGTTTTTTGTTTTAATCTTACTACTCAGAAATAATTGTATTTTTCTTTTTACAATTTTGTTGTCGTTTTTGTTAAAAATACGTTACGTTCTCTGATTTTAGTGTTAATCTCTTCCAACCATTGGGGGCACACATTAAACGCCATATTTATCCTAAACATGGCTTTTATTTCTTTAAACAGTAAGTTAAAAACCCAAAAACCATTATTACCTAACCTCGCAATTGAAAACAACACGCATTTTCGCTTTTCATTAAGAAATAGAATAATTTACAAGTAGTACACTTCTTCTTCTTCTTCTTCTTCTTCTTCTTCACATCGTAGTATATCGATACAATCGCATATTCAAATCATCGAAAACGTACTGCGAGTACGGATATATGGATGGTACCAAAAAAAGTATAATAACAAAAGGTGATATTTAAAATAGAAGAAACAAACCTCTTACAAACACAAGACGTAAACTAAAACCAATGGTGTAGTTGCTTCGAACACGCAAGTTGGAAAAGTAAACATAAATGGGAATGGAAACAACTATTTCCATGAAGAACTTTAAACACAAGTAAAACTACTTTAATCAAGTTGCAAAACATGCTTATAAAAATGAATAATCTAAGTACAAATTAAAAAGTCGCTAAATAACTACAAGAAATTTTTAAATATATAATGGAAACCTAATGAACAAATACAATGTTCAAAAATCCAAAAATCGTTTCAGAAATCCAAGCGTTAACAAAAATACAAAATTAATTTGATTTCAACTTTCAGACATGTACACAAATATATTCGTACTCACGGAATACTGTAATTCACGACCTTAGAATGAAAAACGAAAACCACTAATGTATTATATTAAATAATTATTATTTTTATTAATATATAATATTTGTTTCTTTCATACAAGAATATATATTTTTAATTACAATGTTTCGACAGTTTAACTGTCATCTTCAGAATATAACAAAAATAATTAATGAAATTTTATAATATATTAACAAATTGCCGCCATTAGCGTAGCCGGGACGTTTGTATGGTGGGGTCTTATTGTCCAGCATTTTTCTGTGGGAAGTGGTTATAGCTAAGGAGTTTACTGATGACATTCCAGGATAGTAAAGGATACACATTTACTGTATAGAGTATTATGTATATTAGGCGTATAACGGCCGTTAGAGAGCTGGCTGCAACAAATATTTCTTACAAAACCTTATTGACAGCCCCCCGTACCCAGTAACCAACTCCTTGGCTACGCCACTGACTACCGTAATTGCTTTTTAAGATTTAAGATTACCATTACCATTAAGATTTGAACGGACTATAGTATTACTGTACTCGACACCGCACCATCAACGTATTTACGGAAGGGGCCGAACGGGACCCGACCCCCCTCAGAGGGTTGAAAAAGTTGACGAATTTTGTTAATCACTTAATTTTTAGGCTGTATTATTTTTTCAGCTGTGTACGCTAATATAGTACACAATATAGTACATTTCTCTTTTTTAAATATACAAACAGATTTATTGCACAGCACTAGCGAATACGTTAAAATAAGAAATGTAGAAAAATCAATTCAGTTAATAAGTATCTTGTAAACAGTGTTTCAATAACGTATATTTTTATTGTGTTATTACAGTTTACTGTAATGAGACTGAGTTGACTATGTTATCACAGGTTTTTCAACCACTTTAAACATAGTTATGTTGATTAGTCTTAACTTGTTTTATATGGACCCGACTCGACCCTGGACCCTCCCCCAAGGCCAAGTTCTAGATACGCCACTGGGTACCATATGATAGCATTTACTAGTACTTTAGTGCAATAAACAGCATGTTTAATCTGTGTTCTGGAGCAATACGACATCCCCCGTAATGTCATGATTCTCGAGGATGGCACATGCGAACAACTGGTATGAAGCCCTGTTAACATTTCTGATTCTACCTGTACGATTGTGTTTGTTCTTACGGTTTTGCATCGGACCGAACTGAATGCAGAAGGAAGACCAAGGTACTGATGTATAAGGTCCTAGTGAGCCCAGTACTGAGTACATGGACGCTACCTAGATCAGATGAGAGCCAACTAAATATATCTGAAAGAAGGATAGGCAAATTTTTGGTCCAAGGGAAGAGGGGGGAGCCTACAGGAAAAGTTATAATTTAGAGCTCTATAGTTTGTACAATGAACCTGATGTGGTCACCTTTATTAAATTAAAAAGATTAGAATGGGCTGGACTCATTATACGTGCCTGTGAAAGCAGAGTTATTAAGAAGATATTTAATGCAAAATCAGAAGGTATAAGGAAGGCTGAAAGACAAAAACTATGATGGAGGGACGTGGTGAGTCAGAACTCTTGGAATTAGAAACTGGAAGAATATTGTTACGACGGTCTAACTGATCGTCGTATGGTGCAATGGAAAACAAAATACAAGACACCAATTACGTCACTAATCACCAGCTTTAATTATCACAATTAAACAGTTTGTAATAAACAAGATAGTCTCTTACAACAAATCAAATGAAAATTGTTCACACGCAATAAAAATGTCTACTAATATAAAACACAATTGTATTACAATTGTCCCGCACAATTATAAAACACATAACACTTCGCCACAATACTACAAACCGCACTCCAATAAATCTCAACTCAAACTGGCTGCTAAACGCAGCTGTCGTCGTTTAAATAGATATGAGAATTGTTCCCGAATAGTCGATACTACGCATCAGCAATAAAGGGAAAAATAGAGCGTAATTGTTTGTGGTCATGACACAGTGAGCGCGCCCGCGCGACTTCTGACTCAGTCTAGCGAACGCGTTGAGAACCACGTACGCACACACATTACAGCCGGATTCCACCGGAACATTCGAGAAACATGTAGATTGTTCTGTAATGTCGTAACAATATGAAGAATTTGACTACGAACAGAGAAGAATAGCGAAATCTTTGAAGAAGGCAAACAAAGGGTTAATGATGATGACGGTGATTAACTGAATGCAGGCCGGTGTTGGGAATTCACGAGGTCACATCAGCGTTAACCTCCAGTACATTCTGCCTACTGTACTTCCGACACTACAGTGCACTTGAGTGAAAGTCATTTTTTTAATCGTTTAAGCATTAGGCTTCACGACGACCTGCTGTGAGACCGGACCACAGATACATAAATGGTCAAACTGCAAGTTTTTAAGCCGGCCGACATTCCAACGGGGGGTTTCGGCTGGTGCAGTGCAGAGCAGCAGTATCCGTTTCGCCAACAGGCTACTACGCACTCGCCCAGGACGATGTTACCAATTCCGCCGCCCGGCTGGTATTCTGGAATTTTTCACATCCAAGTCGTTTGTATTAATTGTTTACCAAGTCCGATTGCGAGTGCCCCAGGCGTCCAGTACTGAACGGAAAAAACGCACTCCAGCGACTCGAATGTTACGTTTATCACGATGCCTTCTTGCCTCAATATACCGCACGTTCTGTTAAACTGTTATAATTTCAGAATGTGGATTTAGAGATAGTGTAGTTGTATGGTAGGACTAGAAACAGCATTTACAGAATACTTTATAAACATTGATAAAAGAGACAGAAATTTGTTATGGCAAATATTAGAAGAACGGGGATACCCTCAACAAATTATAAGAACTATACAAGGCCTATATCATGGGACAAGAATAGCTGTCAAAAATAATTGTAGGAGATCTCAACAAATATGTGCCAATAAAGATGTTAGACAAGGCTGCAGTATATCACCTACTCTTTTTAACATTTCTATTGACGATCTGGTAAGGAAACGGATACGTCTAGTAAACCCTGTTATTAAGTTATCACGAGACAGATGTTCGGATGTGCTGTTGTTTCCTGGCGACTAGCTAGGACTTGTATGGAGCCAATAAGGCCAAAATTAATGACTGGTGTGATCGAATGCTAGAACAGGTGAGCCACTTTAATTATTTGCGAAATGGTATTGGCCATGATAGGAATTGCGATATTGATGTTAAGTTAGGTAAGTTCCAGACGACCTCTAAGACAATCAATCGTATTTTTAGAAACAAGGTAGGTCGAGATAAAAAATTAAAGTTCTACAAAGTTATGGCAGTCATTGTGCTGTCCTATGGGCGTAAAATACAGGACTCGGAAATGGGATTCTTAAGAGAAGTTAAAAGATGTTGTAAAGTTGACCTATGAGAAATGAGGCCATAAGAGAAGGGTTGCAAGTTTTTAACTTAAATTAAAAATAAAAGATTACAAACAACGGTTGAAAGAACACTCAGAAAGAATGTCGGATTCCAGATTGGCCAAACAAGTCTGGAAATACAAACCTATAGAGGGCACAGGTGTGTGGGTAGAGCCAGGAAGATTGATGAAGGATTTTTGAAGGCGGAACAGGCAGCACCTTGCTTATGCCGTGTTGTGAAGGTGAAGGTGATGATGACTTTACAAACATGAAACGTTTTACAATTCTAATTACAATATCTCACATACTCCACCCACCTGAGTGTGATCTTATTGTCTATGTAGGTGAACTAGTTACTTATAAACTAATATCTATTGTTAGCTTCTTCGTTTTCTTCGTCACTTCAAGGATTCGGTTATATAAACCTGTTCCGGCGCCCATCTCATCCTCGGACGACCCAAGACTCTCCTACCAATGGCTTTATAGTTCAGTGCCGGTTTCGAGAATCCATCCTCTGTCATCCTTTGCAGATGATCCCATCAATGTCTTCTGTAAGCTGAAGTAATTTCATTTATGCTCTCTACTTCTAGTTCTGCTCTCATACCCTCATTCCTTATTCTATCTTGCAACGTATAGTTTAAAGTACTTCGAAGAAACTACATTTCAGCACTGTGAATCTTGCCGCAGTCCTTTTTTGTCATGACCCACGCCTCACTCGCATATGTCACTGTGGCTACTATTGCAATTCTCTTATAAAACTGAATCCTTGTCCTGTGTCTTGTTTTATTTCTAAGACTTCTATGAATCGTACCACAAATATTCCTAAATTTATTAATCTTCTCTTTTATATCGTATTCAGATTCATATCTTACTGCACATCCGGGTCATTTGAAACGGCTCACTTGTTCTAAAGTTCTGTTGTTTATCAACTATCCTATACCTTTAAAAAGGCCACGGTTTTACACTTTCTCACTTAAACTGTCAGTGAGCACAGTTTGCTACTTCCTGCTGCTACATCTCGTAACTGAAACATAGCTCATTTTCAAGCATTTGAAACATAGCATTGTAATTAAAACCATCCACATTTTCATCCTCTGCTGTTTCATCCAATTTTTACTTCCATGTTCCATAAGGAAATGAAAGTACAGTATGGTCATGGCAAAAAAATTGTGTTCGAGATAATGGCAGATTCTGATTGTACTACCCTCAAAACATGAAAAAGTCATTTTTCGAAAGAGTGTGTGTGTGTGTGTGTGTGTGTGTGTGTGTGTGTGTGTGTGTGTAGAATTTTTCTATGGCAAACGATAACTGCCGCAAATTCAAACAGAATCAAATAATTTTTTGCATACAGTTCTGAATTGTAGAGGACTCGAGGTCTATTGATTTTGGTGAAGGTCGGTTAAGGGGAAGGGGTAGTTTACCTGCAACCTTTTACGTTTTAACAAGAGTAAAGTGCTTACTTTTGATAAATAAAGTATCCTTAAAAGAAGGTCATAATAATCCACTGTAGAAAGGTAGATGAAATATCTATAAATGAAAAGGGTAGTTGAAGGGGAAGGGGGTAATTTTCTATAAATTAAAATGGTAGTTGATGAGGGAGGAGATAATTTTTTATAAGTTTTATATGTGTACTACGTTATAGACAACAAAGAAGTAGTTTCTATGGAAACATTTTATTTCACTTTGAGAAAATTCTATATTTTTTTAGGAATTATCGAACCGAATTCAAGTAAATGATTGGAACTGTATGAGTACCCGCAATACATTTCGATGTTTTTAATATGCGATTGTATCGATATATTACGGTGTGGAAAAGAAGAAGTGTACTAATTGTAAATTGCCCTATTTCTTAATGTAAAGCAAAAATACGTGTTGTTTTCATTTGGTAGTTAGGTAATAATGGTTTTGGGTTTCTAGTTTACTGCTAAAATAAATAAAAGCTGTGGTTGAGAAAACATAACATTAAACGTGTAATACAATGCGTATAACAGAGTAACACTTAAAATAAAGAACCTAACGTTTTTAAGTTTACAAATTGGAAAAAACAACAGCAAATACAAAATAAAAAATACAAATATTTATGGTTAATGAAAAAACAAAAAATACTATATTAAGCAATGACAACATACGCTCTACATATTGTACATAATGGATGTTTGTTTTTTGTTAGTCACAAAACGGGTACTTGCCGGAAAACGAATTTTACCAAAAAAACGAGTTCTGCCACAAAAAAGTGACATGTAGCCCTATAATAATAGGCAAGGGGTTGACCCTTGAGCCACTCCCGCCTTACTTCGAGTGAGGTTTTTTGTGGTTATAGGAAAAAAATAGTTTTACATTACACACGTATTGGTTTCCATGTATAATTTCAGTTTTCATGTTAACCTAACATAATCAATTTTTGGTGTCACAGCCAAGACCCGGTGATAAATTACTACTACAGTCATTTTCCATTAAAAAATAACAAACGAAATCAATTGCATTCACCAGCCAACTATTTTGCAACATACAAAATTTAAATTTGTATAATTCTTTCACTACATAAAATTATGTGCGATATTCACTACATATCGAAGCCCAAAACTCGCATTATCGAAATAACTGCGGGTACGCATAGAGGCAGTACCAAATGATTTTATATATAATCTGAGAACATGGAAGTCATGTATGGTTTTCCATACCTATATTTCTTCTGGCGTTACAATCTGGAAAAAAGATGGCGTTAAAGATGGATTTTATCATCTTTAACGATTTTTTTCCATTCAGCCTTCTCATTACATAGTCCACTCCATCTTCTTATTCCCATATTCTCCAGCCCCTCCTCAACATCCTCGATCTAACTCTTCCTTGGCCTTCCTCCTCTTGATCTCCTACCAACTGGTCTCCATTCTAGACTTTTTCCGGGAATTCTGTGTTATTCCGGCCTCGTTGGGTGTCCCGGCCAGGCTATCCTTTTACTCTTTATAAACCTTACTAAGTCAGCTCTCCGTATATTAGATTATTTATTTCATGATTCCTTCATATTCTCCGTGAGCCGTCGTTATTTTGCACTGATCGAAAAATTTTTGAGTATTGAATGTTAGCGATTTAACAATACTCGTCACGTAACCTCAGTTAGTATTCCGCTAAGAAATCCAAACCTCGAGGAACCGTTGGCTTGTTAAACTATTTTCAAGTCGCTACAGACGGCCTACGAGATGGTGATTTGAAAATGGTTCAATCACCGAACTCGCCTTCAAGATTTGAACCACACACGCGCGCGCGCGCCCACACACACAATATGCTAAAAGCATTCGATTGAGTGCCCTATGAGAAAATGTGGCAAACACAAATAGAAACTTATAATGTTGGAGCTGGGCTTATCAAAGCTATTCAAAGGTTTCACAACAACTGCCGCAACTATATCAGAACTTCAAACGAAACCTCAAGCGAGATTAGCACCTCAGCTGGAGTGAGACAAGGGGATATTCTTTCACCTTACCTTTTTGTTGTATTGATGGATGCTATCATCAAGGACAGTCAACAAAGAAGTAGGAAGTATAAGGTAGGCAACTTGAGGCTGCAACCAGTGTATTTCACAGACCTTGCTTTTGCCAACGACATCGTTCTGATTGCCAGCACAGAACAGAATCTGCAGCATAACATAAATGTGTGGGAAGAAACGGTGAGGAGGAAGAATACGATTGTTAGCCCCTCCAAGACAAAGGCAAAGATAATTAGTAGGGAAGCAAGACAACACAAAGTAGTAGTCAACAATAAGGAAATTGAACAAGTGGTGACATTCAAATATTTAGGTGCCGTTTTCAGTGAGGATGGCAGAATTGAGTCAGAGTTAGACATGAGGATCTCAGCTGCAAGCAAGATTTACGGTGCTGTCAACAGGAAGTTTCTGGGGAAAAGCGAAGAGTCACAGAAAACTAAACAGGCAGTATACAAATCTGTATATGCTCCAACATTGACGTACAGTTGCGAGTCATGGGCTCTGAACAACAGACATAAAAAGAGGATACAAACAATTGAGATGAGATTCCTGAAGAGAATTGAAAAGAAAACTCGTAGAGATAGGGTAAGAAACGTTAACATCCGGAAGAATTTGAAGATATTTTGTTTAAATGATAAAACTGTAAGCTCGCAGCTGAGTTGGTTTGGTCACGTCTGTAGGATGGATGAGGAAAGGTACCCGAGAAGAGCATGGAAGGCAAAACCGGAAGGCAGAAGAAGAAGAAGAAGAGGACAGCCCAGAACGAAATGGGAGGATAACATCAAGAAGAGTGTAGAAGGCATAGGAGCGGTTCGGGTCCGAAGAAGAAGAAGAAGAAGAAGAAGAAGAAGAAGAAGAAGAAAAGAAGAAAAGAAGAAGAAGAAGAAGAAGAAGAAGAAGAAGAAGAAGAAGAAGAAGAAGAAGAAGAAGTGCTCCTATATTTTGGGGAATGTTCCTATTGTTACGACATTACAGAACATTTTACGTGTTTCTCGGCTATCCCAGAGGAGTCCGGCTGTAATGTGTGTGTGCGTTCATATTGCTGCAACTTTGAGACGAAGGACAATTACGATTACGTGACACTTTTCACGTGTCCGCAGCCGAGACTTTTCCAGACTTCACCGGTCAGGGCGCGCTGTGTTCAAGGCCGCAAGTAATTACGCTCTAGTGTTTGCTACTAGCGCTGACGCGTAGTATGAATTATTCTGGAATCTCAGCGGGGTTATTCAGCGACGCTTAGTTTCAGTTTTAAGTAACGATTTATTCAAGTGAGGTTCGGAGTTTACTTCGGGCGATTACTCTGTGCGTTCATTGATTATTGTGCGCGACTCTATTAGTTGACATTATTATTGTTGAACTTAAGTTGAATTATTCTACGAGTACAATATTGTTGAATAACGTGTCGATTAGAAACTGTTAATTGTGATAATTAAAGCTGGTTTGTAGTGACTTATTTGGTGTCTTGTATTTTATTTTCCACTGTACCATACGACGATCAGTAGACCGCCGTTAACACTATATATTCCTATATTCCCATTTTCGAGCCATGGGCGAGACCAAACAAGCGAAACACACCGTACATGCGACAAAACAGATAAACTGCGAGTAAAAAAAATAGGCAAAAATCTCAGCGACGGAGTACGGAGGGAGTAGTACTGTAATTTTGATCGTCTGTAACATTATTATACACCGTTACAGAGGACGCAGCGAAGAGTAAGAAGAGGTCAAATGATCGGAGCGTAGTTTCCTCCTATTGTACCGCGGGGGTCAACTACAAAGGTCGCGCTTACACCGTCGTTGACTGCACTTTACACTGCGGCGCACTCTAGCCTATCCGACTGTTACGAAACCTGCCTCGCGCGCGGTACATAATACCGTGTGGGAGGAGCACGTGAACACGACCGACTCACTCGCGTAGTATTATGACAAACAGAAGGCGAACCAATAATAATGCCACAGAAATAAAAACATAATTTTACTTCCATGTTCCATAAGGAAATGGAAGTATGGTGATGGCGAAAAAAATCGCGTTCGAGATAAGAACTGATTCTGATTGTACTACCCTCAAAATATGAAGAAAAGTCGTTTTCCGAAGTGTGTGTGTGTGTGTGTGTGTGTGTGTGTGTGTGTGTGTGTGTGTGTGTGTGTGTGTGTGTGTGTGTGTGTGTGTGTGTGTGTGTGTGTGTGTGTGTGTGTGTGTGTGTGTGTGTGTGTGTTAATTCAGACAGGAAGACAGAGCACAACTGCTAGTGTGGGTCTGATCAATTATGGAGTACGGCAAGATTGCCGTTATCACATGCTCTTTTTAATTTATATATAGACAATATCATACACAATTGGCAGGCGAAACTTCCAGAATATGTTATGATTGATAACTCTGCAGCTCGCACGTCGTTATTTACTGATGTGTCGACGGCTATCCTGACGAACTCGGAAAGCGGCTTGCAGATCGTTGTACACTCAGTGAGTAAAAATCTGCAACGATTTCGGATTACATATCTCCACACTGAAGACCGAGGTGACGGCTTTTCATGGACCTGATCCCACACGAGCAAAAATTGTCGTAGACTGTACTGTTCTGGACCAGGCCAATAATTTTGAATACCTGGGCTGTAATGATCTTTACAAACAGTGATGTGGTGAATTAGCTGCACAAGTTCAACCATATACGAGGGACCAGGGTTTGATTTCAGGGGGGAACGCGCCGGAATGGCGTTCCGGAACCTCTTGGATCCAAAAAAAAGTACCGATAAAATATATAAAAAGGAAAACCTAATTATTACAACAAACTTACTACTACTTTTTAAATTGTGCCCCTCATCAGCCCCACTACAAAACTAAACGTCTGTCAAAATCAAACACCAGCACTAATCTTTATCTTAACTACTATTGTTCAAAAAATGTCCCAATAACCTATGGAGAAAATGAAATAGAAAATTTGCTCAAAATTAAAATTACATGAAAGGCAACTGACTGGGAGATTCCGAGAATATGTACATTCCAGAATTTTTCCGGAGAGTCTTTATATCTTGAAATATACTATTGAATCAATACAAATATGTTCAAGTGAATGTGAGAGGGCTGACTTCTGGCCATCATACGCCATTGGACACAAAGAGTAAGAAAAGGTCAAGAAACAAACGATACGACGACACAATAATGAAACTATGGAAACTTTTTTAAAATGTTCGAACCCCCGAAACCATCACTTAGAGTTTGATTGAGGCTCCGGGATGACGCCATCATGAGTGACATGTTTCGATTGTCGTGCTGCTAAGCTGACGGTGAAGCTCTTTAGAAATATCAGTAAACTTTATTACCTTTTTAGATACTAGTTTATACGTATGTTACATATTTTATAAAGCTTTAAAAATTTTTAAAACTGATACGATAATATAAAATATAAATAAATATATTTGTGTCTGTACAACTTTTGAATTGATGCGTTCCGGCACCAATCAACCACTGTGAGGGAACATCAGAAGTCTAATCAACAAGGAAAGGAACACGTCTGAATTTCTACAAGGTGACAGCCCTCCCCATGGGTCTCAGAATTGGATTTTAACGAAGCCCCCGTCAGTCGCATTCAAGCGGCCGAAATGAGATTTCGCTGGCACGTGGCAGAACATACTCTGCAAGATCGCAAAAGAAATGCCGATGTACGGCAGGAACTGAATACTATATGAGTGTACTTGATAGAATTGCCCAGTGTCTGCTAAAATGGTTGGAACATCTTAACCGAATGGATGACTAGCGCATCCCCAAGCAACTATGGAATTATAAGCCGAAAGGACGGAGAGGTGTGGGACGCCCGAAGAAGCGTTGGAGTGACCAGCTCTATTCTTTGTAGATCAAAGTTTGGTAAGGTTTGTCACTGACTGGACACAATTTTAACACACGTACAGACGTTCAAATAGAGTGAAAATAGGACGAGAAGTGTCCGAGTCGTTTAATATTAGTAAGGAACTGAAACAAGATAAGATTTAGATACGACCGTTCCCCCTCGCAAGGTAATGGCAACCCAGCGAGAGGTATCCTGCCTAGTAGAAACCCCCTCCCCAAAAAAAAAATTGCCGTTCGGATCCGGCGTTAAACTGTAGGTCCCACATACCTGTGGGAGACTCGGTACCACACGCACCACGGGTATATGCGGGGAGGGTACAAACCAGTCGAAAGACTGAAGGACTACGAACTGAACTGAACTGAAACAAGGATGCTGTTTGTCTCCCACTTTATTTAAAGTATATATACAAGGAGCACTGGGGACATGGAAAAACAAGTGCAGCAGAATGGGAATAGAATTAGAAGAGAAGTGTTTATACACTCTTTTATTCGCAGATGATCAAGTTCTGATAGCCAGTGATGAAGAAGATATCACTTACATGATGCGAAAACTAGTAGAAGAATACGATCGATGGGGATTAAACATAAACTTAAAAAAAAAAACAGAGTACTTAGCCACAGGAAGTCGAACATCAGCTCTTCAGTTATCAGATAATACTTCCATCAAGAAATGTGAAAAGTTTTAGGAAGTATGTAAAAGACATCAATTAGTTTTAGGAAAAAGCGCCATACGCCAATTAAACTCATTTTTATGGTCCACCAAAACCAGGCTACCGACAAAGATCCCCTATGGGTCAGAATTTTGGACAATCAACGAAAAGAACCGCACGAAGATTGAAGCTGTAGAAATGGACTATCTTAGACGAGCTTCCAGAGTTTCTCGTCTGGAACGTGTAAGGAATGACGTAATAAGGGAAAGAAGATTGGTATGGACATCTAATGAGAATGAGTGAAAAAAGAATACCTGTGAGTGTGTTCAAATACAGACCTAGCAACAGAAGAAAAAGAGGCAGACCTCGATTAAAATGGATAGAAGGGACCGAAAGGAGTATGGAAGAAAAGAATCTGAAGAATGAAGATACACAGAATAAGTTGATATGGTAACTGAGATGCGGGATGCGGCAGTAGCTGCGGCAGCATACGTAAACGGGCAATACAGATTAATAGGCCTTCATATATAATGCGTGTGCGTGCGTGCGTGTGTGTGTTTCACATAAAGAAAAATAACTATTTCAGATGTACAATTACTCTTATGCTGACAAGATAGGATTATAGTATTCCATAGTATGTGTATTAGGACTCAACAATACTGTATATTAATCACTTTTATATTACAAGCAGAATGATCACTGTTGCACACCACTATATAAAAATTATCCCGATTAGCGCTTTCAAGCCTCACACCTCATCGTCAGATCGGAATTTCTAATTATCTGAATTAGGCTTGAAATCGCTAATCGGGATAATTTTTATATAGTGGTGTGCAACAGTGATCATTCTGCTTGTGATTCAACCACTAACACAACTTTCTTCATTACACTTTTATATTGTCGAATACAGGCGTGGCCGGCTCTAGTAGAAGGCCGGAACATTAAACGTGGCAACGTTGCGTCTGAAGGCTATAAGCATAGTGTAATAAACCAGCTAAAATGAACATGTTATACTTTGATTTAATTTCATAGCATTACTAAAATCATGAACAGGCCTATTTATAGCTAAATCTAAATTATAGGACTGCGCGCACTTAGTACTATACGTTTAAGTTGAAGAAATCAGTGAACTAGTGTTAGGCCTAATGAATTAATTTTGTTCGACTTATTGAATTCGTATCATATAAATGAGTAAATTATTATATTTCTTAAATAATGTAACAGTATTTTACATAATAAACTTTTAATTTGCAAAAAGTAAAGAATTATAAAACTGCTGTTAACCGCCTGTTAAAAATGACGCAATTTGATTATTGAAATACATAAATTAAGAGATCGTCTAGTCGGCCTCAAAATATCAGCTGGTACCAGTGTTGCCACGTTTAATGTTCCGGCCTTCTACTAGAGCCGGCCATGATGATGACAATAATTTAATCGAAAAGTCGATACAAATATTCTAACATCCTGCCTAATCGATCACCGAACGTTACAACAAATTTCATCACTAGATGTTATCAACAAAATTCATTTTTTACAACTGACTTATTGCCCACTTTGTAATTTCTAAATTCCGTAAACCGATTTTGGTCGAATTCACAAAGCTTTATTTTCCTAATACTGTAACCGATATCGATAATGTACATTATTTTCTTAGCCATTCATTTGTTTCTAGTTTTTATTTCATTTGTTAAAAATTCCACTTTTCTCTGCCCAGTGCTTCGATGGACGTGCGCTGCACGTGGGCATGTTCGGCTGTGTGTGTGCGAATGAGAGCGCGCACGTGTGTGAGAAAACTCGCGAAAGGATTACGTCACACACACTTACACAGTGGAACCGAACTTGTGGACTGGCGATATCTAAAATTTTTATCTCTTTGTCTAGATCGACGTGCTGTTAAGTACACCCAGGCCGAACTTAAATCCGGGCCGAAACCGGTTTATGTTATAATCAAAATAAAAAAAAGATACATACTGCTAAGTTCTCGGTGTTTGTAATAATAAATAATGGACCACGCTTCGACGTGTAACCGATAACAATACTAACGCTTACAACATTACCGGACTTTGCGCGTTCCAATTGCAATCAAAATTGTTTAACCTTTGAACAAAGGAGTACGCAATTTCCAACAGTATACATTGTCTGCAGTGTATCTAAATTATTCGCTATTTCACTGCAACGTTTTAACGTTATGAAACTACGCAGAGTTTCTTATTACGTACTCAACAAAATTAAATATGAGGCCTGGAGGCGGGGTACTCTTGTCTACTCGGCTATACGACGCCTGTCTAAAAACTATCGAAACTGAAATTTTACTTCCAAAACGGCGCTGTGGGGCCAAGAATGCAGCAGTTGGTAGGTGTAACGTTTGCTTATACGGTGGGACTCGCTTATAACGAGAACTCACATGTAACGAGCAAAAGTACGAGATATGTTTGGTTTTGTATCTTAGTAATGATAATTAAACTCGCTTTTAACGAGTAGGAACGCATTAAGACTTGGTTGTAACGAGCATTTTATCGCAGGCTTGTTCATCGGTTAAGGTCTAACAAAAGTTCTTTACAATACACCATTTTAAACATTCGTTTAAAATCATTAACGCAATTTAATGAAACTAATAATGTATGTGATGAATTCGTGGAATACTTAAATAAATTACAAAACTGTTTTGACATCTACAGACACAAAATTACTAAACAAACAAAAATAGATGACTTTTTAAGCTTAATTAAGTTCTGTGCGCGAAGTATAATTTTGACGATTCCATTTAGAACGAAGAACTAAAAAACAAATAAATCATAGTGAATTTTTTTTAATTTAACAATAAATATTGTACATGTGGCATGGAAAGTTTGCGTTGTTTGCCAGATAGCCGGCTGATTTTTGGTAAGTTTTTACCATACAGTTACTTTTACTATATTTCGCGAATGCATTATACGCCAATATTCAGCAAAGAATATTAGCGTATAAAAAATGTTTAAAGTCTAAATTTCACTTTTAAGCGTAGAATGTAAAACGTGTTACAATTTTATTGTACAAAGCCTCTTCTATAGTAGACTTTTTTGTTGTGTGTTCGATAACCACGGTAAAAAACTTTAGGCTTGCTAGTCGGGCACCCGGTTTTAACGAACACATTTCTTTCGTTTGAATTTCGTTATAAGCAAGTTCCACTGTAGTTGCAATTTAAAATATTAAAAAAACATTAGTTGCTGATATATCGGTCTACAAAAGTGCGTAAGTTATGAATTGCAGAAGGACATTCTGTGAGGTAAAAAAATGGCAGGAATAACGTTTGTTCATATTAACAAATTGGCAGGTATTTTGTTTTACCCTTAATGTCATGTATTAGGTTGTTTCTACACGGTACGTAACAATTCTGGAATTTTTGTTATTTAAATCAGCAAATATATTTTTCCTTCTCTATACATAGCAAGGAAATTATCTTTTATCTCAACAAATATCTGTCAATCAAGGTGTTAACAGCGGCGGATTATCCATTAGGCCCGGTAGGCCCGGGCCTAGGGGCCGCAGGCTTAAGGGGGCCGCAGGCCTTTTTTTTTTGCTTAAATTATTTTTATAGATTCTTTATTTTTCATAATGTTTAACAAAAGCGTTTTACAGTTGCAAATCGCAATTTCGATCTTATGTTAATTTATAAATTATATAAAACTAAATTAAATGTCTCAAATTCTTCCCATCATTTAAACAACGTTCTCTATTGCGTCACCAGGTGCCACTAGCTGCTAACAGTCATCGAGTATGACGTATGGCATCATTCTCCAACGCTGGTCCCGACCTGTATGTACGACCGTGTGCCTGAACAACAAAGCAGCTGTTTGTTTTGAGGTATTGTTAATGGTTAGCCTAGAAAGTTGGGAACGTTTTAGTTCTACAAGTCTACAAGTGACAAGTGCGTTGTATTAACTAGTGTTGAACGTTTTTGTGTGCGAAGTGCGACTCTGTGTGAGGCTAAACGCTTACAGTAGGCATCTTAAACTCAAACATGTGTAAAAATTTACACACCGCAAGTGGAGCTTACAAACGTAAGTTAAAAAAAGCTAAGGACGATGCTCATTTGAAATCTTTGCAAAAAACAGTTAAGGTAGATAAGTTTTTTACAACTTCAACGATTTTGCAAAGTATTGATTCTGAAAATACTGTTTTAAATGATAGCCCTAGTTGTAGCGTTAACGAATCTGAAGTTACAGATTCTGTAACGGTTTTGCAAAATACAAGTACTGATCCTGAAAATACTGTTTTAAATGATAGGCCTAGTTGTAGCGTTAACGAATCTGAAGTTACAGATTCTGTAACGGTTTTGCAAAATACAAGTACTGATCCTGAAAATACTGTTTTAAACGATATTCCGTTAGATTCAGAAGCACGAGCACAGTCTAACTGTAATGTGCAAGGACAAATTCTTGAATCTGATTTAACGGACCCAAATTTTTGAGGACCATTAACAAATGAGCTAAAAGATAAAACTGTTAAAAGCCTACCACAGGACTTGTCAAAAATAACTGACTGTGATTTTTCGAAATCTAAACGCGTTTATCCAGACAAGACAAGATATGCCAACAAAACTATGTTATTTACTCGTTTGCAAAATGGACAATTACAAAAAAGAGAGTGGTTAATGTAGCCTATTCGAACTCTAAAGGCTGTTTTTATTGTGTACCGTGCAAGCTTTTCCATACAAATGAAAATGATACTGAAAACGCATTTATTCATGGTTTTAACGATTGGAAAAATAGTTCTAGACTTTTACAACATGAAAAAAGTTCTGAACACAGAGTTAACACGCAATCTTACGTTATGAGAGGCAATGTACTTGGAAAAATTGATTATGCTCTTCATCAAAAGTATTTAATAGAAGTGAACTATTGGCACAAGGTTTTAACTCGTGTTGTTCATGTAATTAAATTTCTTGGTGCTCGTGGACTAGCCTTTCGGGGTTCTGAAAATGAAGTTTTTGGATCTCTATCAAATGGCAACTTTCTAGGAATTCTTGGGTAATAGCTGAATACGATGATTTTTTAAAGATCCACATACAAAACCATGGCAATCCTGGGCAAGGAAAGATAAGTTATTTGTCAAAAACAATCTGTAATGAATTTATTGAAACAATGTACAATAAAATTGTTTCAACAATTGTCGAGGAATTAAAATCAAGCAAATACTACTCTATAAATGTTGATTCAACACCTGATATAACTCATCATGACCAATTAACTTTTATTGTTCGCTATGTTTTAAATAATGGATGTTCAACAGAGAGATTTCTTAAGTTTATTAGAATGGAAAACCACACTGCTGCTGGAAGCATTAATTTTGAACACGCTTTCGTCACTAGACATTTCTATTGATGATATGAGAGGTCAATCGTACGACAATGCCGCAAACATGTCTGGGCAATATTCAGGACTTCAAGCTCTAATTAAAAGTCGCAACCCTCTTGCAGAATTCATTCCATGTTCAGCACACTCACTGAATTTGGTGGGCACGCACGCAGCTACCTGCTGCCTTCAACCAACCAAACTATTTATGTTTATGCAAGAGTTATATGTGTTTTTCAGCGCATCAACTTCAAGATGGGCAATAATTGAAAACATGATAAAAGACAGTAACATCAAGAAAAAACTCTTGCCCAAAAGACTAAATATAACCAGATGGTCAGCCAAATGGCATGCGTCAAGAACTTTACTACTTCATTACTGGGAGTTTTATAAAGCACTTCAAAATATTTCTGAAAACCCACAAGAAAAGCCAGAATCCAGAGCTGCAGCAGAAGGATTATGTCATTTTTTTTGGAAGAATAGAAATAGCGATATTACTTGTATTATGGAATGATATTCTGGAGCGCTTTAATGCGGCAAGTAAAACTATGCAAAGCATTAGTACTGACTTAGGAATTATTTGCAATCTATACAAATCCCTTTCAGAATATGTACAAGGATTACGAGAACGATTTGACTATTACGAGATGAAGGGTATGGAATTGTGCAAAAGTGAGGCTGCTGACTACGATCTAGATTCAAAGAGGACAAGAAAGAGAAAAACATTTCATGATGAATCAAAGAATGATAATGATACCTGCAGCACCTGCAGACTTGACGGGAGACAAGACATGATTGTAAATAAATGTTATCCCATAATCGACAACATTTCCAGTGAGCTAAAAAACAGATCGAACATTTATTTCGATCAGAATAAAGTTTTTGGTTTCACATACAAACTTTTTACCTTGGAAAATGAATAAATTCGGCAAAAAGCTTCCGTTTTGGCCCAGAAATATCCTGCTGACCTTACCTCAGATCTTGGTGGAGAATTTGTTCATTTTAAGGTGTTTATCGAGGCTCTTAACTTAAATGTAAAGTATCACCATTTGCCTGCTGAGTTCTTGAAGTTTATACGTGAAAAACAGTTGACAACTCTTTTCCCCAACATTGACACAGCTTTGAGAATTTTTTTGTGTATGATGTCAACAAATACATCTGGTGAAAGATCTCTGAGTATTTTGAAACGAGTAAAAAATTATCTTCGTAACTCAACCACAGATTCCAGACTTTCAAGCTTAACCAGTTTCACAGCAAATGCAGAAATATTGTCAGAAATGAACTTTGATGATATTATTAAGGACTTTTCTTTAATGAAAGCACGGAAAGTTGATTTGTAGTTTATTATTATTTTTTAATAAAACTGTTTTTAGCACATTAACTTCAGCTATTGCTATGTACTTTTGATTTCCTTATTGATCTTATAATGAATTATTAATTAACTGTCTTTACATTTCAATAAAAATATCTTTTATTTAGCAATGATTAGGCTATTTTTTATATCCAATCCAAAAACTATGCTTCAAAGGAAAGTTTCACGATTTGTATAGCTTAAATTAATAAATAATTGATTTTTTTACATAATTTCATAATACTGATCAAATTTTATTCAATTAACACGTAAACTATTTCCTTGTAACTTAATCTGGTGTTGTAATTTTTTAAAATATTTTTTTATTTTTGTTTTCATTTCAAATTTCTATTTAAAAAAAAAAAAAGGTCAATGGAAAAACCTTGTTGTACACGAGGTTTGTGGGGGGGGGGGCGCAGAGCAAATCGGGACTAGGGGCCGAAGGGCGTCTAATCCGCCACTGGTGTTAGATAAGGATGTAGTATATCACCAACTCGTTTTAAAATTTGTATTGATGAACCTTGGAATTAAGTTATCATGGGACACATATTTGAATGTGCTGTTGTTTGCTGACGACTTCTTTGTACTTCGAAATACAGAATCTGATTTCCAAAAATCTGTTTTCAAGCTTCATCAGATTTGCAATATGAAATACATACAATATGAAATCTAGACTCAAATAACATAGCATTCCGAGGTAAGGACCCAATAAGAACAAAAATAATTGTTAGTCATCGAATTCTAGAACAGGTGAGCCACTTTAAATATTTGGGAAATGAAATTAGCTATGATAGAAATTATGATACTGATGTTAAGTTAGGTAAGTTCCAGACGATCTGTGGAACAGTCAACCGTATTTGTAGAAACAAGGTATGTCGAGATACAACATTATAGTTCTACATAGTTATGGCAGTCCCTGTAAAGTCGTATGGGTGTGAATTATGGACAATAACCAGAAAACAAGACAGTAAAATACATGCCTCAGAAATGTCGTTCTTAAGAGGAGTTAAAGGTGTTCTAAACTTGACCGTATAAGGAATGAGGCCGTAAGAGAAGGGTTACAACATTTTAACTTGAATGAAAGGTTAAAATGTTACAAACAATGGTGGAAAGAACACACAGAAAGAATGTCAGATTCCAGACTGGCCAAACAAGTCTGGAAATACAAACCTATAGGACACAGGTGTGTGGGTAGACCCAGGAAGAGACGGCTGGAAGATTTTCGAAGGCGAAACAGATAGCACCTTGCCTATGCCGTGTTGTGAAGATGGTGATGATGAACTTTACCAGAAGTTTATATAAGTTTTTACTTTGTCTCACGTCACAAAAGAGGAGCTCAATTATCACAAATTTTTTAAACATTCACAGTGAACACTATATTCAGATTTTTGTGAAAATTCATTTTAATCTGATAACCCACGCGGATTTCTCAAATTTTTCCTAATTTTTCTCTAACTGTAATATCGACCTGCTCTTTATACGATCAAATTTTGTACCAACTTTAAGACAGTCGCAACAGTAACATTTTACGAGTTAAAAAACACGTTTACGGAGAAGAAGCTATGTCTTAATGTCTTAAGCGGCCCACACTCTCAGTTTTACTGCGCAGTTAACTGCCCTAAGTAACTGGATAACAAAGTGTACAATGAACTGAACTGAAAGTATAGGGGCACGTCAGTTGTTTTCTCAGTTCGTCAGTTCCGTCGCGTCGGGACACATCGTCAGTTGAAGCTCCCAATTTTTCGAATCATTAACTTTCTTTGCTCTTTTCGGAAAGCGGATCGGAGATTACATTTTTTTTCACAACACTGTCCCGCGTCGCGTCAGCCTCAATAACTTTCAATTTTTCGATCAGTACGTATGCAGCAATTTCTTTGACACGGTTAGAATACAAGGGGATTTCGATATCCCACAGCTCGGGAAGCGACCGATAGATTTCAATGAATGCAAGGAGGGCTTCTTTATTTGGTGAGGACAAGGTGATAGCTGAGTGTCAACCACCTGTCAACAGAGCGACTGCACGTTTAACCGAGTGAACTGTGCATTTTATCGTTGCAAAAGAGGGTCCAGTAGCACAGGCCTGCACTGCGCAAACACCTGCCTAACTGCGCAGTTCACTCAGTATCGCTCAGACATGACGTCACACGTGAAAAACTGCGCAGTAAAACTGATAATGTGTGGGCCCCTTTAGATTCAACTTTTAGTCTAACATTTAGTCTAACAAGTTCCCGGCAAAATCATTTTTATATGGCCAGGAAACAGTACACAATGAGCCGTGTTCTGGACGACCAAGTATACCACGAACTGATGCAGATGTATACAAAACGACAGATCTCACCAAGCCTGTTGTTTGGTAGCCTACTATCAATTATTATAGGCTATGAAGTAAATTGTAAATGAAATTTTGGTGCAGATTTTAGTCCGTCCAGAGAGCGCTGACTCCTGAAAGGTCCATGTCACAACACGGTACTGTTCAATGTCACAACATACGTTCTGTGATCACGCACTTGTGAGGCAAGTGTTTAGCCCCCAAAAAAACCTTTTGTTGTTCCCTAGAGCCCCTCTACTCGCCCCGTGTTAATCCATATGATTGTTTTCTGCTTCAATAAAAAAAAACAAATCCGCCATTTTGAAAGTGAGGAGAATATCTAAAAGATTCTCACTCTAAACATGAGAGTCGTCAGTTTACGACTTCCAGTACAGTTTCAATCACAGTGGGTTCAACTAGAGACGGGCAAACCAGTTCATTGAAACGAACTGATCGTACCTAGCTTGGTCATATCAGCGAACTAGCACAGTGAACTAGGTTGCTAGTTCAATCTGTCGGCCCCCTCTTTTCCTAACATTTTTATAGATATTAAAAGTACAAAAACTGACTACAAAACATTCTTTCCTTTTCTGTTTATCTTAGGTTATAAGCTAGGGATAATCAGCCTAATAACACACATCTGAAACAACAAAAATAATTTAATTTACTCTTCACAATTATTGAATAAGTTTAAAACAAGTTATCCTATTCCCAGCATACGATATTCTCTGCTATTTTATTTTATTCATATTTATGTTTTTTTTTTTAAATTATGTACTAATGATAACGTAAAGTAATTATTTAACAGTCTAACAAAATAATTAAAAACATAAAAATATAGAGATTGTAATACTTATACTATAAAACTCAAAAAATAAACTTCAATCAAGAACAGTAAACGAATTAAACAATGGACCGACAGCGGGCAGAAGCACACAGTTCTAACATTCGTTACTTATTCGCGAACGACCTACTGAAAGCGAACGACTGAACTAAGAACGAACTACGGCTGTTTAGTTTTAAAAGTGGCCGATAGGAGCGTGATAGTTTAATGCAAACTACTAACGAACTACTGTTCTGCGGCGCGAACGACTGTAGTCAGCAGTTCACTTGACTGAGTAGTTCTTTTTGGCTAGATCCTTCGCGAACGATCTACAAGTAGGCTCAACGTCTCCCTCGGTGTACGGTTTCCCACGGGAAGTACTTTGAAGCCGACACAACTGTTTTGAACTTAATTTGTTAATAATTCATTCTATACAGTGAGTGCCATTAATTTCTAGTCACACCGCGTACCATCGATAGAGCTGGTGGAGAGACGGTCGAAGAAGATGGATAGATGAGATCGACGGGTAACATAAAAAAGATCTAAGAATAAAATACAACTATAAAATAATATACACGCAGAAGAAGCAATTGAAGGAGAAGTTTTTCGGCCAAAAGTGTTAAAAATGGAGGGAGTCCAGGGTAGGAGAGAGAAAAACCCAGGTTCAAAGTGGACTGAAGACGAAGAAGAGACACAGTGAGAAGATTAAAGAGTATTGGAAAAAAAGAAAGAACAAAGAGTAAATAATTGAAATTGGCATGTGGTCCCTAGATGGCCGATACGGAAAAAAAATACAGCTATAGGAAAAACAAATATGTGCAGATGAAGTGAAAACTGATGGTAACGGTCCACCGGTGGCCAACCACCGGTAACCATTCGTTTTGAAAATCTTAAAATATTATCGCAATTTTTTTTTTTTTTAATGAAAATGATGGATCACTTTAACCAATGATTCTTTTATATACCGCGTGGAATAGGTTGGTTTTTCTAGCATCAAAGACCGGAAGCCCAAAGACAAACGATCTAGTGTTGTATACACCGTTAAATGCAATGACTGTCCGGCCACTTACACGAGTATAATGTCCCAATATGTACACAAAAGAATTTATCACCATCTATATGATACCCCTCCGCGCGCGCGCACACTCTCCAGTAATTGATCTGGTTGTTGTTTAAGTTTCTCTGTTGTCCGTACACATACACATGTCCTGATGACGACAATAATTATTGTCGAAACGTCGACACAAATAATGTAAAGTTCGTGTTACACTTATTGACCGATCCTCGCTAAACCTTCCATAGTTAAACACTTAACAATCGACGGTCACTAATAATTTAAGGATTTTACCCTAAATATATTACCATGACTACATAAGCATCATCATCATCTGCAAGGATTAAACCAAGAATGGTTTGTTCCGGTCTCGAACAGGCAAAGCTTAGAACTGGTCACTCCAGCGCTTCCTCGGACTACCCACACCTCTCCGTCTCCACGGCTTATAGTTCCGTAGTTGTTTGGGGATATGGCAGTCGGCAGAGATGTGGCATTCGGCAGAGATGTTCCCACCAATTCAGCCGTCAGCCGATACTGGACAATCCTGTCGAGTATACTCATAATATTCAGTTCCTGCCGTATATCTGTGTTTCTTCTATGATCGTGGAGAGTATACCCTGCTGAAAATCTCATTTCAGCCGCTTGGATACGGCTGGCCTGGCCTTTCGTTATTCTCAGACCCATACAGAAGCGTGGGAAGGGCCATCATCTTGTAGAATTTTAAGCGTGTTTCTTTTCTTGCTGACTCGTTCCAGGACAGTACTATTTATAACAATTTTTGCCCGTACGGGATCAGTTCCACGGAAAGCCACCACCACCTGGATATTCGTAATCCAGAGTTTCTGGAGAACTACATAATCAATCAGGTAATTAACAAACGTCGCAGTGATTAGGCTATCCCTAATGTTATATATATACTCAATCCAATACACCTGACTCTAATGCTGTCTCGTACTTCTCTACAGCTTATGTTAAAGGGCTGTCAGAAAAACTCAAAACATGTCTACTATGAATTCAAAAACCTTAGCATTTACAAACCAACACAGTCGGATCCCTTTTTTCTGGTATCAAAGACCCGAAGCCCAGAGACAAACGATCATCTAATATTGTGTACACTGTGAAAGGCAATGGACTGTCCGGTCACTTCGACGGGTATAACGTCCCAACATCTACACAAAAGAATTTATCAGCATCGTTATGATTCCCGTAAGAAAACTGAACGATGATAACCCCAACGCTTTAGTTTCACACTATTCGAATACTGGCTATGAACTGGATTTTAATAACACCAAAATTAAACACTACGAAAATATCCTCAAATTCGTAGTGACCGTCAATCAATGAATTTTTCGGTGAAGGGTCTGTGAAGATCGGTCAAAAAATAACACAAATTTTAAATTATTTGTGTCGATGTTTCGACATTGTTTATTGTCATCATCAGGACCTGTATATGAATACAAAAGAAATGTCAAACACAACAGAACAATTACTTGAGTAAAACTGTTTGTGTATGAGAGTGTGCGCGCGCGCGTGCGCGTTTGTATCCCTGTCTATGTGAAGAATGCACACACATATACACTCACATACACAAACACGTTCACCCAAATAATTGTTCTGCTGTGTTTGACATTTGTTTTGTATTCATACACAGGTCCTGATGACGACAATAAACACTGTCGAAACGTCGACACAAATAATTTAAAATTTGTTTTATGTTTTGACCGATCCTCACAAATCCTTCACCGAAAAATTACGAAAATAATTATTTCAAAAGATGTGTACGGTACTTGAAATGATTCAAATAAAAAGTGACCCCACTCCATTAATTTTTGTACGGATACACAAAATCATTCCTCCATCTAAGCTCAACTTATACGATTTCGTAGAAAACGTGAATAGCCGGTGTGTCCCCTACAGGATGCTCATCTTGTTGAAAGTCCCCTGTGTGTTGGTCTTCTTTGTCGGCTTAGCACGTTGTCAAATATTAATTACTGTTCTCTCTTGGAGTTTAAAATCACACCCTAACTGCCTTCTAAACACGTGTTCTTTTAATTACCTTCACAGGCCAAACGAACGCTGCACAAATGTCTTCTGGTTGTGTTTATAAATAGGGCATATGTTGTGTGTTTGGCGTCGCAAAACTCAGCAACAACTGTTAAGTGCCTTACTCATAATATTATCTAGTATCAGTTAGTTTAAAAATACGCGTAATTCATAATGACTCATATTCCATTTGTCTTAAACTCGGTAAAGTTGTCAATTCGCGTCTTGCATATTTTACGCTTACGTAGAATAGAGAATATACGTATATACCTTTCTATGTATGTTTTAGCAAATTTGACTCTAATTAACCTTGTTATGCCCCACGTTCTTTGGGAGCCATTTATATTTGGTGTATATAAACGGAATTGGTAATTAATTGAGTAATTATGTTTGCCGTGCCATTTATATTGAGCGTAATTATGCTAATTATGAGTATTATTGAATTATCCAATTATGAATTAGTAAATTGGGTTTAATTAACTTCGTGTACTAATGGTATGTATTCAAACAGAGTTATAATTGACGTTAATGTTAATACACATATAAAAGTAGTTTATATTTGTCAGATTAGACTCAACACAGTTGTTACATCAATATGATTGTATGAGCCTGTTAATCGGACATTTCAATGGTCGATTTGGTTGTGTCCATTGATAATTAGCGTAACTTTTGAGACTCTTTATGAAATGCTTAGGATGAGATAAATTAATAGTCAAGGTTAATTTGCAATAATGAACGCAAGATTTAAATATAAAATAATTACTTATTTATTATACTGTTAGTTAAGTAAGTTACTATATCCTGCAAATACATAATAAAAAACACATAATAACAAAATACAATAATATTCGTTCGTTGTTTCCTGAAAACACAAACATATGGTACATTCAAATACAACGCAATAATATACATATACAAACAATAAACAATCAAATATATTTTATCCCTATCTAAATGCGTTCATTATGCTCAGATGATGAATTACTTTAATGTTACTTTATAAGATTTATGATTTATATAATTTTATATAATCTCTCGGGAGTAGCTCTTTGAAAAGATGAGACAGTGCAGTAGTATATGTATCACTAAGATTTAATAAACATAAAGGCTTATCTTGCAAAAGGGTTTATCCAACATTCCATCGGCGTAAGATGACATCCGCTGGAGGACTCGTCGTACATCCTAATCACTGTTATGAAGAACACCTCACTTCACTTCACTAATTTTCCACTCTCGTTATGTGTATTGTGTTGTTGTACTCCCGCTGGTGTCGAGTGTTTGGAGTTCAAATATTAAGATGTTAATATTGTCATTAAGATGAATTACTCTTAGAGTTTGCCGTGTGCGTGTTCATAATTAACTGTTTCATCTATCTTGGATGTAGTGTATTCTATGTACGTAATTGTGTTCGGTATAGTTCATTCAGTTCAAATGTTCAACATAGCGAATCATTATGATGTAATAGTGTTTGAATTGTCACCCACTGTTATACTTTTAGAATGTTAATCACTTGTGTTATTATGTTGCGTGTCGGTCGTAGTTTAAAGTCCCGTGCGCATTGATATTTAATGATAGTTATGTTTGTACGCACTGTAGCGAACACATACAATTGTCGAACATACTTTTGTGTAATTGAGATCTAAGTTCACTTATGACCGCGACATGGTTACGAGTTCACCGAGTTAAAAGTTCGGTAAGTCGCGCAAACTATTTCACTTACTAACTGTATTACCGCTCCGACTATAACAAACTGTCTTAGTGTCGTATTAACTTACTGACTTACTTACAGACTTCTTACTGACTTCTGACTTATTAACTTCTGACTGACTGCCGCTCCGCGTCCTCGCAAACAGTTTTTATTAAACATACTACCCAGAAGGCTAAATTCTAGATTTCCACGCCCTTTCGGATTGGCGATAGGTCCTTTAAATTCCTACTACTCTGCAGATCTCGTCATCGGTTTCCCGATTCGTCGTTCGAACCCTTCTTACTCTCTCCACGAGTTCTTTAGGAGATGCCCAATGTTGGTTGGTCGCCGTCATCCCCAGAGTATTCCAGCGACGAACGTGGTACGGATTCTTAGAAACTAGAGCAATTCTCTCGCCTGTCTGTCAACATTTGTTTCGACTTTGTCGAGGTTCTGACTTAGCTTTTGTTAACAGACTGCAGAGTCCTGGTCAATTGTTCAATTTACTCTTCGTTCGTTCCGCCGATTATCAACCCTTCGCTGGAGTCGTCCCTAGTCGAATCCCACGCTTTCTAGCTGTAAATTTTAGTTAGCTGTCATAGTTTGTTTTCATGCTGGGCAGGGCGTACTTTCAGTATTCACTAAGTTTACGTTTTATTGTTTATATGTTTGTCGAGATTTCTCTGTACCCCTTTGTAGCTGGGTGTAGCCTTTCATATTTGTGCTCGTTACAACTCACCCCCACAGCAGGCGTTCCATTTCATTTCTGCGTAACCAGGCAGCTGGACTAAGTCTTTGTTTCGTTCGCTAGGTGCTGTAAATTGTAACAAACTGTGAGCTGTCAACGACGTTCCTTAAATTCTTATTGTGTCGTGTACACAGACGTTTTTTCCTTGTCTTCGCACTGGCGTCGGGTCTGACGTGTCCCTAATTCGTCATTATTTACGACCCGGGCTTGTGTCCGTCAACTCGAGTGTGTGAACGTGCCACTTGATCGAGAAATTAAAATTTTTTAAAATTTCGATCACTATAATGTGTATATATGTGTCTTCTTCTTTTACTTTCAAGCAATAGCTAAACGGCCTGTTGCGCCCTCTGACCACGGTATACCACACATTCCACCACAACCAAACAGAAATCAAGCATTCATCATATAAATGGTCTCCAGATCGCTTATAAGATTCAATTAATTTAAAATATACCTTATCTGATCCGTCAGCGATCTTGTAGTTTAATATTCCACTACATGTTTAGGGAATTAAATTCCCATCATCAGGTAAAACTTCTTCTTCCTAATATATAGGAGTCGTCGGTGAAATTATTAAAAACACATACACACACGAACGAATAAAACAAGCACAACTGTTACAAATGACATAATTACAACACCGTACACACACAGCTAACGAAGACAGTGCGCACTGCCTGACAGTCACATATCATCTGGGCTGATTGCAAAGTTCACCGTTTATCTTTAATACGGTATCATACAACGTGTTCGATCTAAATGAAAGCTGGTCGTTGAGCAACATTTCTTTATGTATTTTAGATGCTTTATAAATTTCGAATTCTTCCAACGCATCCATCAAACGACCTTTGTCAGTGACACGCATGGGTACCATATTCTCCGCAAACCCAGTGTAGTTGTGATTTTCATTAATTAAATGTAATGCAAATTTAGACTTGGCTGATGTGATGTCCTTTTTTGGTAAACGTTCTTTATATCTGTCAATTAATCTCCTCCCCGTTTGGCCGACGTAAAACTTGTCACAATCATCACATTGCAATTTATATATGCCTGAGCAATTTTCTGTTACTTTAGGAGAACTTAACCTGAATATATTCAGGTGACTAACGCAGAAGCGGTTATAAAATGTATTAGAAACCAGGACACTCAGTGTGAAATATCCTCCATTATTAACAACAAATTAAATCGATTAATAAAAACAGACTTCAAAAATAAATATAATGTGAGGTACAAAAAAGAATTTTACATTGCAAAAAGTATAAAACAAAAAGTTGATAGGCATAAGGTTATAATAATTAAGGTTGATTAAGGCAACACTGTAGTCCTCTTATATCAAACAGATTATGTAAAGAAAGGATATGATTTTATCAACAATAACAATATTAAAGTTCTAGACAATGACCGCACAGGTAGTTAACCAAGAATATTAAATTCGGCTGTAAACAAATGTGGCACGTTATTTGACAAATACACTAGACATCACACTAAACAGATTAATGCAAAAGCACCCAAATTCACAGGTTTACCGAAGATACATAAAGAGAATATACCCATACGTCCTTTAATTAATTACACCTCTGCCCCAGGGTACAATATAGCTAAGAAATTTCAACTTATAATACAAAATAGTATTAAATTACAAAATAATCATAGCGTCAAAAACAATTTGGAATTTATAGAAAGAATTAAAAATATCGACGTTTTACCTAGCTATAAATTAGTGTCGTTTGATATAGGTAATTTATATACTAATATACCTGTATTAGAAACAATCGAAATTCTTAAAAACAACCTAATTAAGAAGGCCATATTAAATCGACAACAGATTGATGAACTTATATCATTGTTACAAATCGTATTAAAACAGAACTATTTTACTTACGATAAGAGATTTTTTATAGAAGAAGACGGGTTAGCTATGGGTTCCCCCTTAAGTGGATTGTTGGCTGAAATTTACTTAAACTTCTATGAAAATAAATACCTGTTGTCTAATTGCAATACATTCCACAAAACCATTATTTCGTACACACGCTATGTAGATGATATCTTCGTGGTTTTTGATGGCACTTATAGGCAAATTAACAGGCTACTTAAATACATGAATAGCGTAAACAGTAAAATTAAATTTACAATGGAAGTGGAAAATAATGAAAGTGTAAATTTCCTTGACCTATCTATACGTAAACAGAATCGCTCATTTACATTTAACATATACAGGAAGCCAACTACCACAGACTTAACTATACATGCTAATTCGTTTCATCCTCACACACAAAAAATAGCGCCGTTTAATGCATTAGTCCACAGACTAATGACTGTAACTTTAAGCCGTGAAGACAATCGGAATGAGGTTAAAATTATCAAATACATAGCCATAAAAAATGGTTACAAAAGTGATAAGGTAGATAATTTGATACGGACACACAAGTATAAACAGAATAAGATAAAAATGACAGAGATAAAGTGCAATTTGTATCAGCCGAATTTACTAATGTGCTCCCTAATGTAATAAAAAACGAGTTCAAGAAATTAAATATCAATGTTTCATTCAGAACTGTCAATAATTTAAAAAATATATTCAGGTTAAGTTCTCCTAAAGTAATACAAAATTGCTCAGGCATATATAAATTGCAATGTGATGATTGTGATAAGTTTTACGTCGGCCAAACGGGGAGGAGATTAATTGACAGATATAAAGAACATTTACCAAAAAAGGACATCACATCAGCCAAGTCTAAATTTGCATTACATTTAATTAATGAAAATCACAACTACACTGGGTTTGCGGAGAATATGGTACCCATGCGTGTCACTAACAAAGGTCGTTTGATGGATGCGTTGGAAGAATTCGAAATTTATAAAGCATCTAAAATACATAAAGAAATGTTGCTCAACGACCAGCTTTCATTTAGATCGAACACGTTGTATGATACCGTATTAAAGATAAACGGTGAACTTTGCAATCAGCCCAGATGATATGTGACTGTCAGGCAGTGCGCACTGTCCTCGTTAGCTGTGTGTGTACGGTGTTGTAATTATGTCATTTGTAACAGTTGTGTTTGTTTTATTCGTTCGTGTGTGTATGTGTTTTTAATAATTTCACCGACGACTCCTATATATTAGGAAGAAGAAGTTTTACCTGATGATGGGAATTTAATTCCCGAAACATGTAGTGGAATATTAAACTACAAGATCGCTGACGGATCAGATAAGTATATTTTAAATTAACTGAATAGAAATCAAGCAGCTCTGACCACGGTATAACTCATATTCCATCACAACCAGAGAGAAATCAAGCAGCTCTGACCACGGCATAACTCACATTCCACCAAAACCAGAGAGAAATCAAGCACCTCTGACCACGGTATAACTCACATTCTATCACAACCAGAGAGAAATCAAGCAGGTCTGACCATGGCGTAACTCACAATCCACCATAACTAGAGAGAAATAAAGCAGCTCTGACCACGGCGTAACTCAAAATCCATCATAACCAGAGAGAAATCAAGCAGCTCTGACCACGACATAACTCACATTCCACCAAAACCAGAGAGAAATCAAGCAGCTCTGACCACAGTATAACTCTCATTCCACCACAACCAGAGAGAAATCAAGCAGGTCTGACCACGGCATATCTCACATTCCACCACAACCAGAGAGAAATCGACCAGCTCTAACCACGGTATAACTCATATTCCACTATAACCAGAGATAAATCAGCCAGCTATTAACGACGTGGCCGCACGATGGAGGGGCAATTTAAGTGGTGCGTGTGCGTGTTTAAATATGACTTTGTAACAGATCCGCCTCGGACATGCCAGATAAGACCGTTGTATATGGTGGCATCCAGCGATAGGAATGTGTGGGCAGACCGACTCGTGACCATGGCTCGATTCTACGATTGTTGCACAGACGTTGCGATTATGAGTCGCCTACGATACCACTGTGCCACTTGTTTTAATACATGTTAGAAATTTAAAATCTGCTTTGATAGGTTATTCGAACATGGAAACCGATTGGTTAATCGCTTCGTTTAATCGGTTAATTACACAATCCTAATTATACGTAAAGACCATTCTGTGATTTAAAGATGGAACCGTATTTTCTAGTATTTTGAATTTTCTTTTTATTAATTTAGTTATTTTATTTCATATTTGTAGACAGGGCTACGCAAGTTTTCCCACATGTCGAAACAACGTGTTTTCTCACTGTGTTTTTTATTAGTTTCACACTCCTTATGTCTGGGAATTCGTTTCCAGTCGTTTATGACGCATGCAAACGTGTAGATTTTATGAGTGTAAACACACTCACACAACTTGATTTTAGTCGTGTTTTTTAAATCATCCTGTGTAAATTTATTACACTATTTTATAAAGTCCATTATTGCGTGAGTCGTTATTATCATATTTGTTCTTTTCAATATTTTTTTACTTTTATGTTTTACTCATTGTATACGACATTTATACAATACAGAATAAATATTTTCAGATATTTTATACCACAAACGGCGGTTGGTGTTGCATCAGTTCTTCTTCTTCCAGCACAATAGCCTCTGTGAGTCGGTTTGTCTCACAACAGTAGTCAATTATCTCCTGTTAGTTCTACTACGTCTACATACTCTCTCTCTCTCTCTCTCTCTCTCTCTCTCTCTCTCTCTCTCTCTCTCTCTCTCTCTCTCTCTCTCTCTCTCTCTCTCCCCCCCCCCTTTCTTTCTATCTCCTCTATGATACATCGTCATGTATCTAGACACTCGTTCGACTTTTTATCGGATGCGTTTCCTAGGACACGTCGATATATTTTTGAGTTCGGAACGATAAACTTATCATCCGACAGTGCATAAAACGATCCATTTGTTTCTGTTATTCTACATGTCGTATGAGTTTTTATCGTAGGTTATCGTACCATATAAATCAGATGCATAAAAGGGCCCTTAGTTGTATTACGTCTCCATTATCTCTCTCTCTCTCTCTCTCTCTCTCTCTCTCTCTCTCTCTCTCTCTCTCTCCCCCTTCTTTCTTCCTCATCTATGATACGTCGCCGTGGGTCTCACGGTTCCGAAAGGCATCACTTCACATTAACATTAAATGTATCGCGTTAACAGCAGCTCGCTTGGTAAATAAAGAAATCATGTGACCCTACATAGTAGGCTACAGAAAAATATAGACATGTGTACCTGATAATAAAATTAATTATAACACGTGTAAAAATAATGTAAATGCTATCAAGTGTTCATCTAACGGCGCTTCCCACAATTGAATTTACACAATGTGAGTCGTAAAAGCGTGTTCACAGGTTATGAAGGAAGTATGATACACAACACCTCAATACAAATTCACTCTGCCTTTCACGAGAAGTGTTCAGCGGCATGTTCTTAATACACAGACTGAAAAACGTTTGTATAACTGTGGTTATCAGACTTACTAAATACATTTTTAAACAAATCTGTGTTATTATTGTTGCACTGTTAATAAAAAATAAGGCTACACGAAAATACGGAGTAATCACAATAATTTTATTAAAAAATAGAGTGAGAGAAAGACAGAGGGCCCGAGTGGTTAACGTGAGTGAGAAGGTGTTGTATGAGTCTAGAAAGAGACAAGACGGAGAGAGAGAGAGAGAGAGAGAGAGAGATAGAGAGAGAGAGAGAGAGAGAGAGAGAGAGAGAGAGAGAGAGAGAGAGAGAGAGAGAGAGAGAGAGAGAGAGAGAGAGAGAGAGCATAGTGATAGAGATTATGACCGACATATACAGTATATGAACTACATTGACTATGGTACTCTGTATAGACCAAGTTCCAGGTAAATAACATTGTACAAAATGTAAATACAGTATTAAGTAAAAACCATTTTCATATAATAGATCTGTTATCTATAATGTTGTGTTATAAAAGTTTGTAACCCTTTAATGCAAGTTGGTAAATAATTTCTGTTATCGTTGCATAATTCTCTATTTTATATGGGATGATAGTGTAATAAAAATGGTGAGTGTTTTCGAGTACCAATTGTGGACAAAGACAAGTGAGAGATAGAAAGAGAGAGAGTGAGAGAGAAAGAGAGAGAGAGAGAGAGAGAGAGAGAGAGAGAGAGAGAGAGAGAGAGAGAGAGAGAGAGAGGGGGGGGGGGGAGTGAGAGAGAGTGAATGAAGAGAGATAAGGGGAGAGAGAGAGAGAGAGAGAGAGAGAGAGAGAGAGAGAGAGAGAGAGAGAGAGAGAGAGAGAGAGAGAGAGAGAGAGAGCGAAGGGTGGAAGAGTGAGAGAGGGAAGAAGGGAGACAGTGAGTGAGATGTAGTAAGAGAGGGAGTGGGGAGTGGGAGTGATAGTGAGTGATAGAGCGATTTCAGGTTAGAGTGAGAGGGTGTCAGAAGGACTGGCAGGGGGAGAATGGGTGAGTGAGAAGGTGTGATTGTGGACGGGGAAACATAAATTACATTATTCCATAGTTCTCTTGACTATATTTTACAATATGATTACAATTATTATCCAAGTTTACCTGTTAGTAAAATATACCAGAAACATCTGTTTGCAACCTTTGTCAACTATCTGATGTAAGTCGTAATGCTCTAGTTATTGTGTAAATTGTATGTTTCTAAATTATGATTGTTTTGCTGATACCAGTAGGGAGTGAAACATGGTAAAAATAACTTTTAATAATTACGTAGTGAACATCCCCTAATCTGTTTTAGTTATAGGTAATATATTACTTTACTATATGTTGACTCCTGTAGATATAAACAATTTATGTACCAATCTAATATCCAACTGTTGATTACTGTGTGTTTAATTAATTAAAATATCATTACATTTAGTAATTTAAATTGTAATACTGTATAAATTAAGTTCTCTCATACTATAATTTGCTTGTTTTCTTAAAGATAATTTGAAGATGTAAACAAACTATCATAAGTATTCACATATAAAATGATACATAAATACGCGCGCGCACACTCACATACACCAACACGTTCACCCAAATATTTAATTGTTTCGTTATGTTTGATATTTCTATTGTATTTCATACACAGGTCCTGAAGATGGCAATAAATATTGTCGAAACGTCGACGCAAAATAGCTAAAATTTGTATTATTGACCGATCCTCACTAACCATCCACTAAAACATTCATTGATTGACGGTCACTAGAAATTAAGGATTTATTAAAAAAATTATGCGTTATTGAATATGTTTATTGAATACAGGGAAAAATGTGTGGGGGGGGGTTAAAATGAGGAAAATGCAAAAACCAATTAGGATTATCAAATTACAAGGAATTTCAACCAAAATCTGAATTCAGTGTTTGTTCACTGCAAAAGTGGAAATTTCAAAAGTTTTGTGATAACGGTGCTAAAAAAAATTGGTCAGAATTTTAAAGAAAATATGAAAATCTATATCAAATATCAAACTGAAGGAAATGTCAACTCAAATCCGAATACAGTGCAGTGGCGTAGTGTATTTGGCTCTTGGGGGGGGGGGTCCGGGGTCCGGCGAGTCGGCTTCATACCAAAAAAAAGTCAAGACTAGTCAACATTACTATCTGTAAACTGGCTGAAAAATGCGTGATAACATCCTGAAATCAATCCCATTATAGCAAACGATAGTAACACAATAAAAGTAGGCGTTACTGAAACTTTGTTGAGAAGATACTGACTGAACTGATTTTCCTGTATTTCATATTTCAAATGTATACGCAAATGCTGTGTAACAAACCTGTTTGTTTATTTAAAAAAGAGTTCCTAGATGAAAAATTAAGAGATTAACAAAATTCGTCAACTTTTTTCGTCGACAGACAAAATTCGTCCGCTCACGTTCGCCCCCCACCCCCACCCCACCGGAAATACTTCCCTGGTCAGTATTTACAATCAATTTTTTTTTTAATTTAGGAGCACTACGGGCTAAAAAATGGATGTGAAAGTTTGGAAGAAATTGTCCAAGTGTGGAGTGCGAAGAATAGATTTTATGTAATAATAAATGCATTCATTTTACAACAATGAAAGAGTTATGCAGTTCAGGTAGCAAACTACAATTTTTTTATCTCGATGGGGTGTAATTTTTGTAAGACTGCTTAATTAGGGTAGAAAAAACGGAAACAAATTGTAATTGATAATAGCCTTTTGGAGCAGGTATCACATTTTAATTATTTGGGATGTGATATCTCATATAGAAAGGATAACGATATCGAGAGAAAGTTAAATAAATTTAGTTATACCTGTGAACAATGAGACGACTATTGAAGAATACAACGCAGAGGGAGACAGCTAAAGTTCTATAAGGTCGTGGCTGTGCTGACTTTAATGTATCGATGTGAAACATGGACTCTCCTGCAGAAAGATATTTCAAAAATACAGGCCTCGGAAATGAAATTTTTAAGAGGAGTTAACGGATGAATCTACAGAGCAGGGCAGAACATTTGAGAGATGCAGAATTGGAAGTCCCATGTGGAACGCATGGTAGGCACGCGTATTCCTAAATAAGCGTTTGAATATAGGCCAGTGGGAACAAGAGATCGTGGAAGACCCTGGAAAAATGGTCAAGAGACTCTGTGAAGTCGGAACGGGCTATAATCCAAGCCATGTAGTGAAGAAGAAGAAGAAGAAGAAGAAGAAGAAGAAGAAGAAGAAGAAGAAGAAGAAGAAGAAGAAGAAGAAGAAGAAGAAGAAAAACGCAAACACATTTGGCAAAACACATGAGACATAGTAGCGAACGTGAACGTTCAAGACGCTGGAAAATTAACAGAAAAAAGAACTGGATTAAAGAGTTTGGACAGCTCTGAAATGACGACATCAACATGACGGGTGAGGACAGACTAGTTGAACGTTCAAAAGTGTTATGTGACCAAAAATGAACCGGAGGAATAGCGAACCTAAGTTATGAACGGTAGACATCCTGTCTTTTAAGGGGAAAGCGACGTTAGATGGAGAATACAGATACTCATATATTTGTAAAAAAATTTTCCAATAGAAACTACCAATATCTGGTTTATGCAGACGATGTAGTAATTGTAACAAAACACACTGAAGATTTGGAAGAAACAGAGGATTAGAAATAGCTGCACAGAGCATGGGTCTTGGAAAAATTAAGTTTATGAGGTCGTCGAGAACACAGGCGACAGGAACTGAATATACTGAAACTTATGAATAAAGAAATTGAAAGGAAAACAAGTGTTAAGTACAAGGGTTTTCTTGTCACAGAACAAAATTCCATACCTTCAGCAGAAGACAGACACAAGTCGCTGAAACGAAGACGCCGAAAAGAATAATAAAGAAAACACGGCGAGAAAGAATTACGAACGTTAAGTAGCGGAGAAACGTACAAAGTGAACTTGAATAAGGAAAGGCGACAACTCGGATACGACGACCATGTTGGTAGGGCTGGCGATGAGAGATTAGTCAAGGAGGTAAGAGATAATAGCCAAAAAATGTAAAAAGAAGCAGTGAACGACCGAGAATAAGGCAAAGAGATTGTATACTAAGTGCTAAACGTGGCTGTAAACATGAGAATCGCTTAATCAAGAGAAGATATATACGAGGGTCAGTTGAAGAGTTCGCGTAGATTTATTGTCAACAGATAAATTGACACATTAGATTTGGAAATAACATGTGTTCACATGAAATACAAACCTTGTACCACACGAAAAATTTTAGTTCTACCGCTAAACTATAGATGCCGTTCCGTGAAGTTTTCAACTGACCCTCGTATACATAATTACACTCTATACATCGTACATCATTTTAATAAATGTGTTACAAAACGAATACTTATATGCAATAAGTATGTATTCTTCTGTTGTGCTGTCATAAGTTTCGCCATACAAGTCATAGAAACAATACATAAATGTAGTAAAAACTGAAAAGTAAATAATAAATTTGTAAAAAAGGGTGACGTGTCAGAAAAAAATGATGTTATATCTGGAATCAGCAGCAAAAGTACTATTTAAACGCCTATTTTTACTAAATCATCATACAAAATTTTTTTTTTTTTGCAGTACAGTGTAATCGATACGCGAAGAACGAACACGCTCTGCCGCCCATTTTCCCAATTATAATTAATAATTAATTATAAATAATAATTATATAGTCTCTTTCGCTGAAGTAATTCAGAAGTTTGTTTGAGTAGTTTCTCCGTTACTCGTTTTCATCAGAGGTCTTAACAAGGTACGTGTTCTCAATTCCATCTGTGAGTTTATGTGAGGCTGTTCGTACAACATCGTTACAATGACTTGAATGAAACGTTGCTAGATAATCAGGAGCAAATTTTTGGCAGTACGAAATTCCCTTTCCAGTCCGAAAATTACAAATAATTATTACGCTATTGCCCATCACGCAAACTTGACAACAATCAACAGTGTTTTATTGGCAGATCCTCCAGCCACTCTGTGTATATCGGTAGTTTCTCCGTTATTCGTCCCCTCTCTAGATTTTAACGAAGACCAGTTTCACGTAAAATATTTGTTTACATTTAGCTTCTTCAATGTTTCTACGTCATGAGACGAATTTTTTTAAACCAGCATTTCGCATTATTAACAAGTATATGGATGTTCGGCAAAATGCGGTCGGTAGCGCGTAGCTTAGGTAACGTTACACGTTAATTATGGACACCTATCCGAAGCGCGCGTTCAATTATTTACCGTCTACTTTGAAATTATTTTCCACTTGAACCTTGTTCGTAGGACTATAAAAATTTAAGAGCTCTACGACTGAACCGTTTTGATAGGAATCGATTTGCAGTTCCTCGGATGTGGAATTGGCGACTGTTGGAATAGCCGCAGTTCTGATTCGCTACTACGTTATTACGTTCTCAAATAAAATGCGTTTTAGAAACAGCTGATCGTTATCTCACTCAGGCATCGGACGGTGGCTTACGGCGGGGCACAGTTACCATTTTGGGCCTCCAGTTTGAGAACAGAAACATCCAGTGAACATTGGCATTAAGTTATCACGAGACCGATATATGAATGTGCTTTTGTTTGCTGACGATTTCCTTGTACTTCAAAATACAGAATCTGATTTGTAAAAATATGTTTTCAAGCTTCATCATATTTGATAATAATACAAAATGAAAATCTCCACTAAACAAACAAAGGTAATGGCATTTCGAGGCAAGGAGCAAATAATAACAAAAGTAATGATTAATGATCGAATTCTAGACAGGTTAGCCATTTTAATTATTTGGCAAATGATATTGGCTGTAATAGGAATTATGACATTGATATGAAGTTAGGAAAGTTCCGAACTATCTGTGGGACAATCGACCGTATTTTTAGAAACAAACTACGTCGGGATAAAAAATTAAAAGTCCTATATGGACTACATGGGTGTGAATTATGGACAACAACCGAGAAAAAGACAGCAAAATACAAGTCTCGAAAATGGCGTTCTTACGAGGAGTTAAAAGGTGTTGTAAACTTGACCGTGTAAAGAATGAGATATCACAATCTTCAACTCATTTACGGCAGTCTTTGAAGCTTGTAAACCGTTTGTTCACACACACAGCAGTCTCGCCAGAAGCCTTCTCAACACGTTTACCGGGACAGAGCCGTTTATGTCACTGTTTCCACAAAATTTAATCAATGTTCTTCAATTTTCTTCTTTGTTTTTGTAGAATAACAAAATATCACCTAGTACTCCTAAGGACGATTTACTCAGTCAGATGTGAAATCTAAACTATGCATCAAATACGGTTAAACGTTTAGACAATATTGTCACTACCTTGTGTACCAACATCACGTAAAAACAGTTTTTTAAATCGGACACTTGTATCGGTCAAAAATTACAAAATTGCACTAACTTTTTGATTAAACCACGTACACCAGTGGTTTCCAAAGTGAGGTCCGCGGACCCCTGGGGGTCCGCCGACACTTTTAAGAAAAAAAATATAGGCTACCGTAATTTTCTCCGATTTTTTATGGTCTAAAATCTAAATTTTTGAAAACAATTAGTAGAAGTTTCCACTATTTTTTTTTGTCAAACTAATTGTAATTGTAAAAGTAATTTTAAAATAATGGCTTTAATAATGTCTTTAAATCATGTCGTGTAACACATCTGTTTGCCAGCCGAACTGACAAGAGCGCAGAACTAATCGCGCTGTTCCATAAATAAGCACTGTATCTAAAAAACGTTTTTCTGTGTAGCTGGTTTTATGCCTAAATAGCTGGATTTCGACACGTGTGACTGTAAATATAGAGCCAAGTTTGGCAAAGTTAAGAAATATACTTGATGTCGAGAGTGACTTGAAATTAACAGACATTAAACCTAATATTGCAGAGCTAATTGTTCAAAAGCAGCGTCATTGTTCACATTTAACTATGTTTGATATCACTAATATTATAATTTTGCAATTTAAGAGAATTTTGAATTTAATACATTTTAATTAAAACATAAGAGTTTGTATCATATTTACTGTGTGTTTTATTTCATAACTCAGACGGGGTCCGTGAAATTTTTAATTTTTTGGGGGTCCGCGGACTGAAAAGTTTGGGAACCACTGCTTTAGACAATTGTCACTAACATGTGTACCAACATCACGTAAAAACAGTCTTTTTTATCGTACACTTGTAACGGTCAAAATTACAAAATTGCACTAACTTTTTGATTAAACCACGTACAGTGTTTTGACACAATACGCAATTAGGTTCTTAAGTCTTACAAGTATTACAACGAGTTCAGTTTGTGTTTTCCTTGTGACGCCGTCACGAGCTTCAGAGCGTCACAAGCTTTGTGTATTCAGCGGACCGAAGAGTCGCGAACAAAGGGTAGCTTGATTAGGCGGACTGTTCCCAAGGCCTTCCTTCAGTTTGTGCAAGTCATTATTCTGTCATTTGTGTAGGTGCGTGCGGGAGGAGTAATGGTGTGCGTTGCCAAACTGTTTACAACGTTTCGGGAATGTAGTATGAACCTAATTTTTCAATTCATCATCATCATCATCTGCAAGGATTAAACGAAGGATGGTTTGTTCCGGCCTCAAACAGGCAAAGACTGGAGTCGGTCACTTCAGCGCTTCCTCGGACGTCCCACACCTCTCCGTCCTTTCGGCTTATAGTTCCATAGTTGTTTGGGGATGCGGCAGTCATCCATTCGGCAAAGATATTCCCACCAATTCAGCCGATACTGGGCAATCGTGTAATTTAATCGTGTAATCAAATTGTTTTGTAGTATGAACTTAATTTTTCAATTCATCACCATCATCACCACCACTACCATCATCATCATCATCATCATCATCATCTGCAAGGATTAAACGAAGGATGGTTTGTTCCGGTCTCAAACAGGCAAAGACTGGAGCTGGTCACTCCAGCGCTTCCTCGGACGTCCCACACCTCTCCGTCCCTTCGGCTTATATTTCCGTAGTTGTTTGGGGATGCGGCAGTCATCTCATTCGGCAAAGATGTTCCCACCAATTCAGCCGATACTGGCCAACCGTGTAATTTAATGGTGTATCGGACAATTTTAATTATCTCACGAACTTTACTGACGGATTACACCTGAAGATGGGACATATGTTCAGAAACGCGTAGTGAAACATAAAAAAAGGAAAAGCCACTAGACGGATAAAAAGAGGTAAATATTATTCTATTCATATTGTTTTATTCGTTGCATCGAAATATTATATTGGACCGTAGGGGGTTATAAAAGAGTGGAAGAATGAAGTTTGTAAAGGAAAACTGTATTCGACAGATGGAGTTTAGCGTCGAGGTGTGGCGTTAGGGAGCTCGGTGGAAGAGGTTGTTTTCGGGAGGGCTTAAGAACAGTGGCGGATTATATCCATAAAGCTAGGGTATGCTGCTACACCGGGCACCAGGGAGTCAGCTGTCAGAGGGGGCACCATCCGGCTGAATTGACTAAGCGAAGCAAAGTTTATGATCACATTATGCAATTGTTTGATTTTCTTACGTAGTTATTAACCATAGAGAGTGTCGAGTTGGAAAATCAAGCGAAAACTCTTATAGAAGTTTACTCGAATGATCTGAATGGTCTTCTAACAGAATTGAAGCACTTTGTGCCTCGAGTAAAATTGGAAGAAATAGGTTTTTTTCAAATCGTTCGAATGAAGATGATAGATCCCATGATACTACAGTTTGTCCGCTCAGAGTATTAAACTGGATTATTAATTGTAAAATGACTCATGTATTTCTGAATATATACATTGCTTATCGTCTGCTTTTCACGATTCCAATAGCTAACTGCGAATCCGAAAGATCATTTTCTGTGTTAAAACGCATTAAAGACATGTTGAGTTCAACTATGGGAGATGAGAGATTATGTTCGTTAGCAACGTTGAATATTGAAAGTAAGATATTTTAATCGTCTGAGAAGAAATTATACAAGATTTTGTTGAAGTAGAAATCAATAAAAAAAAATGGATCGATTAACATTTTCTAAGCTCAAGTACTACTTTGCTCATTGCAATCACTATTTAGTTAAATATTTGTTGTAATTTGAGAGTTTACTAAAATAACTGTTAACTTTCGAAATTGTGTATGCCATTTATCAGTGTAAATAATGGATAAAAGGTTGCCTTTTCAATCGGGGGGGGGGGCACCGGTCTGATGGCAGCATAGGACACCACGAGCTTCTAACCGCCCTTTACACTATATTGCCTTAGATTGCTTCCACAATATTATCAACGAATATTGAACGTCGGGACAAAGGAAAATGTGGGGAAGTATAAGAGAATAGAGAAACGTAGTTTGTAAAGAGAAGCTGTGTATTGCTATGTGTGCCACCAAAAACTGGCTGATAAATGATAAATTAGTTTGTTGGAATTGTTTAGAACAATACAAACGACGATATTGATAATGAATGCTGATATAAACATCGGTAGTTATAACACTAGTGAGTCAGCAGAATGCATACAAAGTGGACATTAATGTACTGTGTTAGTGACAGTTTTACGACGAGACCGAATCCTTCACCTTCAGAGATGAAACCTTCAACGAATAGCTTCTGCAAACTATACATCGTCATCATTCACCTGGCGGACACACTCCGAGCAAGTAGCCCGCAAGACCGCCAATCGACTACATTCACTCCGTACCCTGCTATGCAGCAGTTCTATGACCCGCCGCCTAGAGAAACTTATCGTCTCCACCAATGTTGTGCCCACGGTTACCTACGCGATCCCCGTTTGGGGCTACTTGGCAAAGACCCATAAGCGAAAGCTTCAGTCTCTCCTGGAGCGAGGATTGCACTGGGCGTGCAAAGCTAACTACCTGACATCCGATAAAATCATCCGTGAATCCCTGCGTGTCCGTTCCCTGGACGCCACTATACGGACACTGTCGCGGAAATTCTATCGCCGCACCGCCCGATTTCAGGGCAACCACCTAATTAGCGCCCTCGGTCGCTACCAATCTGTGCCAGGTGAATCTTGGACCCGACCTCGGCGTACACTCAGCCTAAATTAATTAATTAATTAAATGAAAACCCACGGCCGGTAGCAGGCCACACCCTAATAACCAGCCTTATCTATGGTCCCTGCGGCAGGAGCTCTATTTGAAGCTCGGGACGCAGCATTCGGGACCCTTTGTCCCGCATAGCCATTGGTCGTCGTCGTCGTCGTCATCATCATCATCATCGTCGTCGTCATCGTCATCATCATCGTCGTCGTCATCATCATCATCATCATCATCATCACCACCACCACCACCACCACCACCACCACCATCACCTTCTTCTTCTTAACGGTTTAAGGCTTTAGCGGCCTCTTCCTATTCCACAGTCCACGTTTTCTTAGATCTACCAACTTGTCTTCTGCCTCTAGGATTGTAATCTTTCGTCATCTTCGGTATTCTACTTTCTTGTATTCTATTTATGTGTTGAATCCATTTTATTCTGTATTCTTTCACCCTTTCCTTAACTGCAAAAGTATCAAAATCACTTCTTATCTCTACATTTCTTATATGATCTCGTCTATTACACCTTTTAACTTATCTCAGAAATTCGATTTCTGCTGTTTGTATCTTCTGTTCATATTTTTTCTTTATGACCCAAGTTTCGGAACCATACACTAGTGTAGGCATTGCCATTGTTTTATAAAATTTTATTTGGGTTTCTTTTCTATATTTATTTCCCAACGTTTTCCATATCGTTCCACACATTCTTGTGAAATTCGTCACTTTATTTTCTATATCTCTATCTTGATCATAAGTAACGTCACGCCCAAGACAGCTGAAATTTCTTACTTGTTCTATGCATGTGTTGTCTATGCATATTTTGGTCCCAACCGGTTCATCTCCTATAAAAGCCATTGTTTTTGTATTTGATTCAGATATGTTACAGTTATATTCTTTTCCTATTTTATGTAAGATATACATTGCTCGCTGGAGATCGCGAAGAGATTGGTTTTCAAGCTTTTATTTCGGTGGATTTTAATACCGTCAGGGGATTGTTGTTTCCATTTTTGAAGAGGTCATCTAGATAGAGGTTAAAAAGTAGTGGTGACAGACAACAACCTTGTCTTACGCCACAAACGATGCCCTATACGGTGGTCTTCTTCTTCTTCTTCTTCTTCTTCTTCTTCTTCTTCTTCTTCTTCTTCTTCTTCTTCTTCTTCTTCTATGGCGTCACAGTTCGAAGTCGAACCTTAAACTACATAATCATCCGCCTCCATTTTTCCCTGTTCTTGGCGATCGATGTCCATGGTTTTATTTTACGTAAATTATCAGCATCCCTCGCCACTGCGTCAATCCAGAGTGTCTTGGGTCTTCCGACAGGCCTTCTACCCTCGATTTAACTAAACAGTATCTTCCTAGGTATTCGGTTGTCTTCCATCCCAATGATGTGTCCTGCCCATTCCAATCTATGCAGTCGGATGGCGGCGGTGGTCTCAATCAACAAATCACAATTCCAACAGTATCCTCGGAAACAAACTATAACAACATTTCACTAAAACAAACAAATAAGTAAAGCTTATTTTATCGTTTCGTCAAGTTAATAACACATTAATATTTTTAATTTCTGTTTTCGCAATTGAGACAAGCAAAAAATACGACCCTTTAACACACGTCTACTACGCAATTAAATACCCACACAGTTATGCTCCGGACGTTGAAAACAAATCTGTATTCAATTGCGACTTTCGTAAAAGCCGGCGACGACGTCCGCATAATACTCAAATTGCGCGCCGCCAACAATTATAGAATTAACATAAATTATGTTCAAGACATTTTATATACACACACATACATTTTATACGATACAACAAGTATTTGGACTTTTTTTCTTTATAAACGCGCGCAATTTTTGTACGACGATATTTTCATTAATTTTACCGAGAAAAAAACAGTAAAAAATTATAAAATCAACGAATATTTTAAAAAGTCACTCATTTTAAATTATGCATAAATAATGTCGGATGTGTGTGTGTGTGTGTGTGTTTCATACACACCTGCGGGTAGCCAACCTACTTTTTAAAATACCTCGTGTTATTATAACTGAACTGTGAAAGTCGACAAGAAGAGCCGACAGCGGAGAGGAGATCTTGATTAAAATTGACGGGCCTCCCCATAGGTCAGTGGACGACGCTTCGCGCGAAATAGATTAACATTTTTCTGTTAACGAGTTGTTACGCTTTACTCTCGCTGCGTGCGTTTTCCTAGCGTTCACCTCCTCGCGCGCGCGGCCCGCGTTCTCTTGACGTCACATCGTGGCACCGTTAAACAAGTCAACTCGACTTCCGTTTTCAAAAAAAAAAAAAACTCGTGTAGAAGTCGGTTTTTAATTAAAGTAACGCAAATCTCTTTGCGGCGGATAAATAAAAAAATTTCCTAACTTATTTAATACGAAGTACAAACATTCCGAGAGCGGTTTGGCCCGCAGCGCGAGAGGAGGCGGTTAAAGTGGCACGCCAGAATTAATGGTCGCTCGGACACCGTGATGCGCGGCCCGCAAAGGCGTAATTGTTTTCTTCTAAGCGCCCACCACCACACCGGAGTGCTTTATACATATGAGACCACAATTTTGTCGTGGAACACGGGGAGTCCGTCTGCTTGGCTCCTCAAGGATTGTTTTTTCTCGTCCACGTGATCTACTGCGAGAACTTGTGGGTGCCATTTAACGGCTTCTCACACCTCGATGTAGAAAAGAATATGTCAGCGAAATAATAACAAAATATGCAGACAAACATGATCAGAGGATTCAGATCCACGATAACCCAATAATGCGACACGTGGTGGAAGAAGCTGTACACGTCCTGAGGCGACTCAAAAGACAGAAGCCACATGATCTGGTATCGCAATAGAAAGCAATTAATACAGATCCATGGAAAGCAATTAATATAGATCCATGAAACTCTACGCGAGAGAAAGACAGAATAAGCTTTGCCATCATCCGTGAAGGAAACATGAAGGAGAAGCTGCTGGATGAGTTTGCTCAGTTCTAGCATTAAGGGAGGTGTTTTTAGTGGGTTAGAGTGTCACACTACTAGGAACTACGGGGTTCCTAGTGTCTATAGAGTTTCACCTACCCTCGAAAAAAAAAATTTATTGGCTTCTCACGAGACGTCATACAACGGTTTTGTTAGGATAAGGGCCAGGTACCCCCCCCCATTTTCTACTTTAAATTTTTTATTCTGATAGTTTTTGTTTCATTCCCCTTAGGGAGTTCTGTGTCTGTAATCTCGTGTAGCTAGAAACCCACAGCAGTCTGCGTAGACGTCTATTTATAAAGACGTGGATTTTCTGGTAATAGCTTTAACGACTGTCCAGGTCTCACCATCTGGTTGGTTTCCAGGTTCAGGCCTGTTCAGATAGAACAGATTTGAAGCCGGAACCGAATATTCTAATTCTAGTTTTACCGGAGTACGGTATTTACATTTCGATAATTTTTCACCTTTCTAAACGACTTTGAGGCTTTCCGTATCCTCTCCTTAACATCGCGGTCGGTGCCTCCCCCCCCCCCCCGTCCGTCTAATTTTAAGTATCGCATACGTCTTCCAAAAATCTCATAAAATCTTTCATGTGGAATGTGGATTCCGTATCGAAATGAAAGACGGTCAATGGGGAAAAGGGAAGATACGAATACAGGTCTTTTAAGACATGATGTTGTAGGAGGATGGAAGGAATAACATGGAGGATTCGAGTAAACAATGACGAGGTATTTAAAACGATAAATGAATGTCGAAAGTTATGGAAAATCGTCGTCAGGTGAAAACGCAGATGCTTGGACCACTTAATTAGGCAAAATGGTTACATAACTAGGATGCCAGAGAAGAGAATTAATGGAAGAAGGAAAGAACAAGGAGAAAGTACGTAGAACAAATGGCTGGGCTGGAAAGGTTGGGTTGAGAGGATATAGTTACGACGGTCTCACGGATTGTCGTGTCGTACAGTGGAAACAGAATAACGCCCCAATGAAGTCACTTACTACAAAACTTTTTAATTAGATACAAACAACAGTTAGAAATCAAAAAAGGCACTTTTATACAATAATCCAAGTTAAGTTTGTCCAACACACAACAATAAATGATAATGTAAAAGTTCCTTAATGGTATTCCTAATTAATTATAAAAGCAGTACGCCTAACTTTTACATTATCAGTAATTAAAATTATTATTATATATATGTATATATATATATATATATATATTATATATATAACGCAAAGTCTGAGGATTTATGGGTACTGAATACAAATCCACACCGTTACACCGATTGCCACAAAATTTTGCACAGGTAACCTTTGACACAAGGCGCAAAATATTGTCTAACTTGGAATTTGCTATTTTGTCCCGTTCGTACGATTTAGGCCCTTTTAATTATGCCTTTCCGTTGACGCTTTGTCAACAACACCATGTTGACCAGAATTAATTACCATAGTAACAAGTAAATAAACAAATGATATTTAGCGGCATCGGAACTGTACCTTTACCCGTTCCTGCAGTTTTTAATGTTTTTAATATGCGATTGTATCGATATATTTTGTAATTTTGTATACAGATACGTCTATACATTTTGTAATTGTCTTAAGCGATTAAAAAATTTATGTTTATACGTATTTCTGATGATGCACTGAAAAGAATACTACTACTAAAGATGTCAACAACACCATGGAGACCAGAATGAATTATCACAGTAACAAATAAATAAACAAAAGCTATTTAATGGGATCGGAACTGTACATTTATCCATTCCTGCACTACATTTTCGATGTTTTATATAATATGCGATTGTATCTATATATTACGATGTGGAAAGTGTACTAATTGTAAATTGTCCTATTACTTAATGCAAAGCGAAAATACGTGTTGTTTTCATTTGTGAGGTTAGGTGACAACGGTTTTTGGTCTTTAGTTTACTGCTGAAATAAATAAAAGTCATGGTTGAGGAAAACATAACGTTTACGTAATAATGTGTTATACTACAATCTTTCTAACACAGTAACAGTTAAAATAAAGAATTTAGCGTTTTTGATTTATAATGATTTCCAAAGGGTTTATAAACGGGTACTTTTAAATCTCCAAAGGCTCTTGCACCAACATAATAATTTATTAGACCTACAAGTTAAAATAGTACAAGTGTTGAAAACAGCTTTGGAGAGAATTATTTTACTAATGAGTACAAAATTGTTATACGAGCTGACAGAACGCCAATAAAAATTATATTAAAATACTTATTAAAAGTCAAATATTCGCGTGCGAAGCCGCGGGTAACAGCTAGTAGTGTATAAATTACGTTCTGGGATATTATAATTTTCTCGATGTATTTAAGGAAAACAATGTGTAATAATGCAATTATTTTGATGATGTAAAACAAACTGTTTCAACTCCTTCACACATACGCGCACATTCACATACACAAACACATTCACTCGATTAATTTATCTGTTGTGTTTGATATTTTCTCTTGTATCCGTACACAGGTCCTGATGATGACAATAAATATTGTCGAAACGTCGACACAAATACTTTAAAATTTGTGTTATGCTTTTCTGACCGATCCTCGCTAAACCTTCATCGTTAAAATTCATTGAATGACGGTCACTGCGAAATTAAGAAATAATAATAGTAACAATAATTAAATCCTTAAATTCGTAGTGACCGTCAATCAATGAATTTTTCAGTGAAGGGTTTGTGAGGATCGGTCAAAAATATAACACAAATTTTAACTTATTTGTGTCGACGTTTCGACAGTGTTTATTGTTATCGTCAGGACCTGTGTATGAATACAAAAGAAATGTCAAACACAACAGAGCAATTATTTGGGTGACGTGTTTGTGTATGTGAGTGTGTGTGCGCAAACGGGTGTGCGTGCGTATGTATGTATCATTGTATATGTGAAGGAGTTGAGATAGTTTGTTTACATCTTGAAATGTTTTCTTTAAGACAACGAGAAAATTATAATATCACAGAACTTAATTTATACACTATTACAATTTAAAATTACTATAATGTAATTGGTATTTTTTAATTAATGTATAAATTAAGTTCTGTGCTAAATTACTTCACTGAAAAAGTAACAACAATAATAATAATTATTATTATTATAAAAACAACAACAATAACGATAACAGTAATACGCGTAGTAATAAAAATGTAGTAGTAGTAGTAGTAGTAGCAACAGCAGCAGTAGCGTAAACGTATCTTCGTTTAACTATTAAATAGAACGGGCCGGGCAATAAGTGAAAAGCAGGAGCAATACCAGGGCAGTGACACTACGCTGGACCAGTCGTACACAGCACAGCCAGAGATAAACAATGAACCCTCCCAGTCTTGCAACCTCTCACACTCACTCTCTCTCACTCTCCCCTTCTCTCTCGTTTTACCTTTCTCTGCTACCTACACCCGTTACATTAGCGTACTACTGCTTTCCTCCTGCAGTTCAAAACTGACACATTTTCTAACCGCCTTCGAACAACAGCAAAGTAATTTTCAGATAGGCATATTAACCGAGGACTTTTTAAGATTTCCCTGTAGACAACAGTAGTGGTTTTCCTCCTCCATTTCTCCTTGGACTCGCTTTACTAACAACGTCACTGTTCGGCTTCATTTTGCCTTAGGTTAATGTTTCACACAGTTAAACCTTCCGCGGATGTTTCGTACGCCTGAGGAGCTCAAACTCCATCCGATGGTTAGCCTGAGCAAATATTCAGACGGCTACTGAGGAGTTTACTTAATACTCTCAAAATTATTAGATACCGGACTGTTAGGCTGTGGTCGGTTCCTGTAAAGTCTCGACAGCGTCGGCAACGTTTCGTATCCCACCCACTCGGGGATCTTCTTCAGGCCGCAAAAAGCGACAGAGTGTTACCAAAACAGTTACGCAGATCTTAGGCCGAACAATACCCGACACTTTTTTTCCGGTAAAAGCAAGCCGGGCCGAACGATACCCGACACCTTTTTTCGGATAAGCTTAAGACAAAAATTATTTAATAGTATTCAGAAATACGGTTTCCTTTATTAACGTTCCACTGCGCTTACCTCTGTTTTGCACAAGTAGCTTTGTTATCTTTGTACGCTTGCAGACAGTGAACGGCTGGGCCGATGAATCAGATTTGATGAATCGGGTTCAAACGGTTCATTTTCGACTCCCGAGTATCAGTGGTAGCCAAAAAACTACGTCAGTGGTAGATTTCTTTTTGTTTAAAAAAACCGTGGGACCTGGTCTTTCAGTCATCTAAAGTCTTCTTTTCTTCTCCCACAAACGGACGTGACAATTCGTCGGTCGACCCATCTTCTTTTGGGCATGCCAATATATCTTATTCCTCTGAGTCTGTAAAATTAAACTTATTTTGGCAGGCATCGTCGTCCATTTGGAACAGTGGTTCTTCCGCCCTTCTCTATATTCGTCGATCTGTCGATCTTTTTAATTAAATTGTAAGTTCCAAGACTCTCCACGATTGCGGTATTTCAACTCTATCCGTTCTTGTAAACCCCAGAACTGATCTTAGAAACCTAATCTCAGCCGACTGGGCTCTACTACAAATTCGAATATTTAGGGTCCAGGCAACAGCCATACCTTTATAGGACTTGAACTCTAACTTTGGCCAGGAGCTGAAACCCCTGGCACGGGAAACCGCGAGGTGTGCAAGCGCCTAACGCGGGAGTCATCCGTCCTAGCGTTGCAATCCATCGTTACGGGCAGTCTAGCCTATCGACCAGCTCTAAGCTCCCGCGGCGCGGGCTATCCCTTAGGGTTTCATGGAGTCTTGTCTCGTCATGGAGATAGGCTGAAGCAAAATTCCAAACCCTCCTTATACATGCCAATCGTGTATTGTGACCCGCACTCTAAGTCCTTGAGCTGAGCGAACGACCGTGTCGCACATCTGAGGCTGGCTTTGATCGGGCTCCGGTCCGGACAACACACACAAGACGCGGTTATCTTCTGTCTGTCTGTAAAGTTCTAACTTTACCTTTGAGCGGTGTTTTAGCTGTCTGTCCCACACAGGAAGTTAAATTTCTATCTAAAGTCGCGTGCGAAAACAGAGAGAAAGTTACATTACGCTGTTGTTCGTCTTGTTAGTTCGTCATATGTCTGTTTCACAGTCGGGTTTTTGTAAAATTTAAACTCGTTTTCCATGAAAGCGTTACGAATAGCGACTTTTATGTAAGAATCAATTACGAAGTGTCAAAAGCGATTGTGTGTCATTGAATGCACTGGTTGTTTAATGTCTAAATGATCTTAACATGACGGAATTTAAATATTTGGGTGACTCCGTAAACAAGAGAACAAAATCAGCAATGAGATTGCAAATCGCATAATGAGTGGTAATAGAGTTTTTCATGCCCACCAGAAAATTTGCAGATCCAGTTTAGTCAGCAAAAGAACCAAACTAAGATTATACAAGACCTTAGTAAGACCAGTTGTAACGTATGCTGCGGAGACCTGGACACTACTTAATAGTGACGTACACAATTTAAGAGTTTTTGAAAGAAGAGTTCTAAGAAAAATTTTTGGACCAGTGAAGGAAGGCGAAGAATGGGGCATACGGAACAATTGAGACTTGGAGGAATTGATAGATGGCGAGGACATAGCGAGGTTCATCAAGTCGATGAGGATCGGCTGGTTGGGACATGTTATGAGCATGGAGGACGACAGAATGCCCAGAGAAATTCTTAGATGGGCAAAGAAGGACAGGAAGACCAAGAAGAAGGTGGCTACAGGGCGTAGAAGATGACCTCAGGAGGATGGGTATCCGGGATTCGAGGCGGAGGCTGGAGGACCGAGGTGTTTGGAGGCGACTAGTCTCTCTCGCTCTCTCTCTCTCTCTCTCTCTCTCTCACTTGTCTCTTTCTACAACGGCACTCTAAAACTCTCACCATCTCTATTAACACTATCCTCTTCACATACAATAGAGAATTATGTATGAGAGGAGGATAGTGTTAATAGAGATGGTGAGAGTTTTAGAATGCCATTGTAGAAGGAGACAAATGAGAGAGAGAGAGAGAGAGAGAGAGAGAGAGAGAGAGAGAGAGAGAGAGAGAGAGAGAGAGAGAGAGAGAGAGAGAGAGAGAGAGAGAGCAAGTGAGAGTGAGAGGGAGAGAGAATGAGAGGTAGTGGGAGAATGGGCGAGAGAGAGGGTGTTACTGTTGACATATACATAATTTTATAGTATTCTATAGTACTCTGTACTATAATTTACAATATGATTATAAGTATTATCAAATTTCACTTGAGAGGCTTACCATAAACTTGTGTTTGTAATATTATGAAAATTATCTGATATTAAGTTCGTAAAGTTCAACAGTTATTGTGTAATTTAGAATTTTCTAAATTAATGATTGTTTTTAACATCAGTAGTGAGTGAAACATTTAAAAATAACTTTTAATAAGTACATAATTGAACATCCCTTAATCTGTATTTAGCTATAATATATTTTGACTGGTATATGTATAAACTTTTCTGTACCAATTCTAATATCTAATTGTTGATGACTGCTTTAATATAATTAATTAAAAAATAACATTACATTATGAGTAATTTAAATTGTAATATTGTATAAATTAAGTTCTGTGATATTACAATTTTCTCGTTGTCTTTAAAGGAAACATTATTCAGACAATTGGTCCTTGTTGCTGTCCAGCTATGTCTGGCGGCATAACAGCACACCAACAATTGTCCTGAAGATGACAATAAATATTGTGGAAACATCGACACAATAATTTAAAATTTGTGTTATACTATTTTGACCGATCCTCGCAAACCCTTCATCGTTAAAATTCATTGATTGACGGTCACTACGAAATTAAGAATTCAGGAAAGAATACAAATAATAATTTGTGAATCAATCAAATAGCAACAGAAGGATACAAGTTAAGTTTAATACAGAAAGTTATATCATTTTTATTTTATTTATATGTTATTTTGTGTGTGCGTAAACGGATAGATAGATAGATCAGGGATACACGTTGTGGCTGGAGCGCAAGCGAATTAGTACTCAATCACTACCACCTAAGGAGCTGGAGACAGTTTGGGCTGGACAGTTTTCCTAGAACGCCGGCGGTCAGAACTTTTGGAGTGGTCGCCGGCATCGTTTACTCTCTTTGTTTTAGGTATTATGCTCTGTTGCTGACGACCGCCCCAACACACACACACACACACACACACACACACACACACACACACACACACACACACACACACACACACACACACACACACACACACACACACACACACACACACACACACACACACACACACACACACACACAGCGGTCGTGAGAAAATCCCACACACTGGCCCACATTACAAGAAGGGTGGGCGGCAATGACGATAGGAGCCTTAACTTAAAGAACTATAAGACACTGACGAAATTTTGTGTGAATGGATGAACGTCTGTCCTGCAGGTATACGAATCTCGAACAACAGATCATTTAGCACATTACTATAAGCAGATGACCAAATAATTATAGGGAAGAGTGAAAATGAGTTACAAAGGTCTATTTATACCTTACACTCAATCCGCCTACTGTTCAACAATGCACTTAAAAAGGTAATACGAGACTCTGGAATACAAACAGGAGGACATACTTTTAATAAAGGAGTCCAGCTTCTAGCATATGCAGATGATATAGGTATTATCAGCAGGAATGAAAATAATCTGAAGAATGCCTTTAGAGCACTTGAATCATCGGCTAACAGTATGGCGCTTGTTATAAATGAAAATAAATAAAGTTTATGGCTGTGCGAAACAATAATGTATTATTTGAAATAATATTTCAAATATAGGCCTACTAATAGATGGCTATAATTTTGAAAGAGTAAAAGGGTTCGTATATCTGGGGACATATGTCGATGCTAAGGATAACTCCACAAAAGAAATTGAAAGAAGAATTCTGGCTGCTAATAAAAGCTATTACGGGCTGAATAAACATTTTAAGTCAAGACTATTAACCACAGAAACTAAAGCCACGCTTTATAAGACATTGGCAAGGCCTGATTGACAGATGGCTCTGAATACTGGGCACTAAAGAAAATTTATGAACAGAGGCTGGTTGTGTTTGAAAGGAAGACACTGAGGATTCAACAGTACGGAGTCTGGAGAAACAGAATTAATAATGAATTATATGCTAAGTGCAATGACATGACAGTTGTCCGATTTGCCAAAATTAATAGATTAAGATGGGCAGCGCGTTCAGAGAATGGATGACAAACGTACGCCAAAAAGAATTATGAAACACAAGCGAATAGAAAAAGGATGGAAGACCGAAGAACGGATGGTTGGACCAGATCGGCAGTGATGCGAGGAAGCTAGGCGCAGTGAATTGGTGGCGGATGCTGAGGACAGGAATAAGTGAAGGCAATTTCTTTTGGAGGTCAAGGCTCGATCTGGGCTGTAGAGCCAAGGATGTATGTGTATATGTATGTACGTATGTATGTATGTATGTTTACAATCTGCCAGAAATACAACTTTAAGATCTAAAATACTAAAGACAAAAACAGTGGGATTCCTAGGTAAGAACCCTATAAGAGGAAAAATTGTAATTGATAATAGTGTTTTGGAGCATGTATCACATTTTAATTATTTGAGATGTGATATCTCATATAGGAAGGACAACGGTATCTAGAGGAAGTTAAATAAATTTAGTTATACCTGTGGAACAATAAGACGACTATTGAAGAATAAAACGCAAAGGGAGACACAGCTATAAGGTCGTGGCTGTGCCGACTGTAATGTATGGATGAGAACCATGGAGTCTCCTGCATAATGATATTTCAAAAATACAGGCCTCGGAAATGAAATTTTTAAGAGCAGTTAAGGGATGTAGTTTGAGACATCGTCTATGAACCGGCGACATAAGGAAAGACCTGAAGTTACAGTAGGTACTGGATAGTCTCTTGCAAAAAGAGATATTTCAAAAATACAGACCTCTGAAATGACATGAAATGGAACGATTCACAGGTACCTGAAAAATAAAACACGAAAGGATACCCGAACGAAATTTTATAAAACTGTGGCTGTCCCCACATTTCTGTATGCTAGTGAGACCTGGAGTCTTGGACGCAAGGTTGTTCTCTCTTGGATCGGAGAAGAACGAGGATAGTAGACGCGATGTAAACATTGTATCATTGTACCAGAAGATTGAAGGCCACAGCAGGAGGTGGTGTGAACACTTGAACGCATGCCTGATATCCGTCTACCTGTGGCTGCCTTGCGTTATCGCCCTACTGGAAAGAGAGATGTCGGTAGACCGAGTAGTAAATGGGTTCCGGAACTGGTCTAAGGTCCAGTGCTTAGAGTGATGATGATGATGATGACGGAAATGAAATTTTTAAGAGCAGTTAAGGGATGGAGTTTGAGAGATCATCTATGAAACGACGACACAAGGAAAGACCTGAAGTTACAGTCGGTTCTGGACGGAATAAAGTAATACGGGCAGAATTGGAAGTCTCCCATATGTAACGCGCATGGTAGACACGCGTATTCCTAAACAGGCGTTTGAATATAGGCCAGTGGGGACGAGAGACCATGGAAGACCCTGGAAAAAAAATGATTAGAGACTCTGTGAAGTCGAAAAGGGCTATAGAGCAAGCCATGTAGTGAAGAAAAAGAAGAACTATAATTGGGCAGACGAAGATTTGAAATAGCAACAAATGAGGAAAGTCAGAGCATACTTTAAGCACTACTGCCGCCTAGTGGCAGGTGCCGGTGCCGAAAAGTGAGAAAAAAGGGGAGAAATCGGTAAATCACGAAGACTTCCTGAAGAAGGACTGTACAAACATCTTGGTTACATCAAGAGGTTTTTTCAAAAGACTCTATTTTTTAAGCTTGTACCTTTGATGTGAATCCTTACCTTTGTGTGTAAGGAAATATTTTGTTACTACTATATTTTTTCTTTTTCTTTCTTCACTAACTTATTTAGTTGTAAAGCAATTTAATATGAAATGTTCATGCATTTTTAATTTGAAAAAATTACTTAAAATTAAACAAACTTATAGTGTTTAAGTTTTGCCAATCTCAGTCTGTATATAGGCCTATATCTAATTACAGTACATTATATATTTTTAAGTAGACTAGCGATAAAGGCTTTGAATTTGTAACAGGCCTTCATGTAGTAGTAATGTGCACATCACACTGTAACGTACTTATTGAATATTACATAATTAATTATAATGAATCCATCTGAGTGTCTGTGGTGTTTTTTTTTAATTTTCCTAATGTCTAAAGGATTTGTGTCTATTTTTACAGTTACTTTCATCAGTAAAGAATGAACATTGTCATGGTCAAGTTAAATTCAAATTAATAATTTTCAATACTATATAAAAATCATATATACATTGCATGGTTTAGTGCCGCCAAGTGCAAATTCCTTAAAATATGAACTGAGGAAAGTTGTAAATCGATAATGATGATGATAATGATGCTGATGACGACGACGACGACAAAGTAGATAGCGTATCCCACTCGTACATGGCATTTTGTGACATTAATTCTGTCCACGTTAAACTTGGGGCGTCCGAAATTCGTGGTGGTGGGAACACGTAATGAGCCCGATTTCGGTCGGCAGAAACACAACATAAGCACCAGGAGCGCGACCGCAGATACAAATTACGCTTTGCCAACCGAACGACCGCTCTAAGCTCGCGTTGGCGCATAAAAAAAACCTCACTGTAATTGGTAAGGAATTCTATTCTTTCCGCAGCCGAGCGGCAGATAGGTTTCTGTCGACACGATTCTCTGTCGCCCACAGACGTGTTATGGCATTGCGACCACAACCACAAATGTATTGGAGAAAATCAGCGAGTATTCGTCTTACATCATTATTACTGGTTATGAGCGGAGCATTATTTTGCAACTGACTGAACGACTTGATGGTTTCGTCTGTCCTTTTTAGTTTCCATGTTTTATCCTGGGCTGACTGTACTGTTCCCAATGTAGCTGTACTGTTCCTATGGGGATCTAGGTTATAAAAATTTAGACAGGCGAACTGCCAGACAAAATTTATGAGTTACAACACAAGAAGATGATCGAGTCCCTAGACAACTGAAACTGAAACCGAGGGTCGGTGTCGTCTACTAGAGGAGTGTTAAACTAGTATTTGAAAATAACAGGTACGAACGAAACCGTCCAAGAAAATAACACGTACAAATACCTGTTATATACTTATTATACATATACCTGTATTATATAATTTGTTACAAGAAATAAATTGAAACTAAAAGTATTAACAGCGTTACTTTACACTGCGACTTTATTAAGGTGTTACGGTTTAAAAGAAAATACGAAACAAGAGAATTTATAGGCGTATCTCCCTTAAGTTTTCACTAGGAGTAGACAAACTGACATAGATTTAATATTAAATTATTAATTCCATTTTGGTTAGACGAATCAGTTGCGAAACTCAGGCAATGAAATTTAGAGTCCACTTAATAGGACAACAACAAAATGTCAAAAAAAATTTACGTGAAATGTGCAGTGGTGTTAAAATCATCTCCGTAATCGCATTAACAAAAAGTACTATATGGTCTATCAGCCACTTTGCAGGTTATAACACAATATAATTCGCATTTTCAAAATTTACCAAGTTGGTGATTAGTATAACATAATCTGTATTATAATCTGTATTACATATCAGCATAACACACGAGAATAAATGTAACATCAGTATGATTTTTTTTTTCAGTTATTAAAAACAGTTTCGTCTCTTTGCCATAGCGATATTCTGAACCTCGCTGTTTTGCTTCGTTTCGTACTTGTATGGCAATCGGCACATGCGCAGAAACGAAATTTAGCACCAAAAAGTGGCTTCGTACTCGTGTACTTGTAATACTATTAATACTTGTACTACTCGTTTACTTGTTGTTACTTGTGTATCCGTAATACTTGTAGTACTCGTTTACTTGTTGTTACTTGTGTACTTGTAATATTCCTAATACTCGTAGTACGGTACTTGTTTACTCGTTAGTTGCGTAGGGGGGTTGAATCGGAACAGGTATTTCAACTTTACAGTCACTGTTATATCCGTTCCACAAATATATCGTTGCAAAATACCTGTTATAGGCACACCTTTAATCGTCACATCGAGATCGAGTACACGTGGACGCGAAGATCCCAGAGTAGAACCGCACCACGTTATCACCTTCAACGGAGGTAATTCGTCTTGTCGTCGTCATTATGCTGTCGGTGTAAACGTTATGTTCAGAAACCTTGTCAACAACGCAACTAATTGGTGGAGTTGCCGACATTAACGGTTCAAAGAGGCAGCTTTACAAAATAATACAGTTTAAAGTTCTTCAAGGTGTTGCTCAACATTTTGCGTAATATTACGCAACGGTACCGCTTTGCCAGATCGGTTCAATGTTTTAGCTGTTAGTTGCTCAGCGTATGCAGGTTTGTCTCCATACGGCTGCTACTATGCGGGCCTATGCCCTGTATAGTCAGTGCACTAATTAAGTTACATTTAACGATCAGAATTTATAGTTTATCGCACCCTGTGCTGAACCGAACTGCAACCGTTAGACCAGTCACACCAAACTCAAATTGTACGTGAGGCCAACTCTCGGTGGCAAGAAACAATTAGGTGCCGTAGACTATACATTGCGTACCATCAATGTGTATGTGTTGTGCGTGCGCACACACACACACACACACACAATTTTAATATATACTTGTTAAGACTGTATTATTATTTTACATATTTAAAAAATTAAAAAATCTTATTTATAGGCTGAAATTTTTAAAATTATTTTTTTATTAAGGGTACGTATGTTTAATAAACACGCACACACGCGCGCGCACTCACACATCAATATGTGTGCGTGTGTGTGTGAGCGCGCTCGCGGATGTTTAACTTACACGTGTATCATTTGAATTTTTATTATTTTTTTAATAAAAAAAAGTGACAAATGGCTTTATACAATTCGGGGGAATGGTGCGAAGAGTAATCTCGTTTATCCAAACGGTAACCATTCGTACAAATACTCGGATCTACTTTGAAATACTCCCACACATTTGGTGAAAACACGAAATTCACAGTTATCCTACATGGCTGACACTGTAAGGTACGCTTGAGTAAGATTTGTTGCGAAACTATCAGAAACAATAATTTATAATTTGTTTACAAACACGTCCGTGTTGCTTTCCGACGGCATATAATTAATATTACATTAAGAGCAAATTATTTAGAAAGTGGAGGCAAAGTGCTACGACCATTTTTACAGTCAGCACAGGTAACAACATAATATTCAATTAAAATCACAAGAAAAAACACAAAACTATTGATTGCTTTATCACAGAAAGGCCAAACTTAAAAATTCCAGTTCTTTGCTGGACGTCTCCCACAAAAAAAAGGGCAAATAAATATTTCTACACTACAGGATTTTTACAAGGCGAGTAATATCTCTTTGTATTATATTTTAATTACTTACTTACTCGACGGCGCTACAGCTCACAAAGAGCTCTGGTCTCCAGAACGACGTGCCTCCACTCCTCTGTGCGACTCATCGCCACCTTCTGGCCCGTCTTCATCTACATCGTACACCCATCTTATTCTTGGTCTTCTTCCTCCTGGTCCTACAATCAATACTTTTTACATTCCCCTTTCATCTGTCATTCTTTCTACGTGCCCTGCCCACCTAATTCTTACCTTGTTTTATTACTGTGACGATGTCCGGTTCCTTGTGTAGTTCGTACAATTCGGCATTTGTCCTCATACGCCACGTTCCGCATCTAGTACACCTCTATATATCCGCCTCAGAATCTTTGTTTGTCATCTTCTGATCATATCTTGTTGGACTGAGGACTTGTGTGGTCCAGGTCTGAAGCATACAGTACTAATGGCCGCAATACGGTTTTGTAAATCTGGACTTTACAAAACTCTAGACTAGAAATGTTTCTGGAATTTAGGATAGGCAGCAAAGAAGCGTATAATTGTATATTGTATATGCATTGTACAAGCAATTACGTGATGGATAAGTTGCATAAGTTCAACCTTATGTGCGGGCCATCAGGCGAACCCCTAAGTCAGCAAGTAAAGGAACACGCCTAAAATTCTACAGGGTGATGGCTCTTCCCACACTTCTTTATGGGTCTGAGAATTGGACTTAACGAAAGGCCAGGCCAGTCACATCCAAGCGGCTGAAATGAGATTTCTCAGGCACGTGGCAGGGTATACTCTCCATGATCATAGAAGAAAAACAGATATACGGCAGGAACTGAATATTATGAGTATACTCGACAGGATCGCCCAGTATCGGCTAAATTGGTGGGAACATCTTTGCCGAATGGATGACTGCCGCATCCCCAAACAACTATGGAACTATAAGCCAAGGGGACGGAGAAGTGTGGGACGTCCGAGGAAGCGCTGGAGTGACCAGCTGTAATATTTGCCTATTTGAGACCGGAACAAACCATTCTTGGTTTAAACCTTGAGGATGATGATGATGATATGCATTGTCTGTTGTATAATTATATTTTACACACGTGATGTAAGTGTACTTTTCTTTCTACGACTTAAGTCATACACTAATGCTTACTTGTTATTTTATCCTTTACGTTTTAGTAGTAACATTATATGTCCGTACAAGTGTTTGGGTAGCTTTGTGTAGTATCGGTATTTTTTTCCTCGTATCGGCCATCCGGGGAACACATTTCAATTCTTTACTCTTTGTTCTTTCCTTTTTTTCCAATACTCTTTCATCTTCTCACCGTGTCTCCTCTTCCTGTCTTCAGTCCACTTTGAACCTGGGTATTCTCTCTCCTACCCTGGACTCCCTCCATTTTCAACACTTCTGCCCAATAAACTTCTCCTTCAATTGCTTCTTCTGCGTGTATATTATTTTTTTCTAAAACCTTTTGGACTTCTTTAATCCAACTTGATGTTGACTTCTTCCCCCACAGATATTTGAAGATTTGCTTTGCCAACCTATTGTCGTCCATTCTATATAAATGTCCAAAAAATAATAGTCTTCTTTTTCTCATTGTTTCTGTTATACTTTCTGTACTCTGATATAGTTCATCATTACTTCTTAATTTCCAACCTTCTGAAGTTTTTCGTGGGCCTAATATTTTCCTAATAATTCGTCTTTCCAAAATTTCTAATTTGTCTAAATTATAATTCAATGCTAGACATTCACTTGCATATAGGCATTCTGGCTTCACTACTGTACTGTAATGCCTTATTTTCCCATTTTTAGATATGCACTTTTTATTGTAAATATCTTTAGTTATACCATATGGCCGTTCCATCTTATGACTCCTTTCTTCTATACCAGATTTTTCTAAGCCATTCTCCTGAATTATCTCTGCTAAATACTTAAATTTTCGAACCCTCTCTATTCGACCAATATCTGTTACCAGGAATTTTGGCGCGTTTTTAATGTTTGTGAGAAATTTGTTTTTTCTGCAGAAATTCTTAAGCCTGTTCTACTGCCTATGTCCTCTAAAAAATTAACTTGTGTTACTGCAGATGTCAGATGTTCAGAAAGTATAGCAAAGTCATCTGCGAATGCCAAACAGTTTCGTAGTATCGGTATTATTATTATTGTTATTTTTTTTTTTTTGAAACTTTAAAACGAACCGATTTCAATAAAATCGAGTTGCATCCGTTCTTCTCATCGACGCGAGTTCTAGACACAGGGCATATAGTGTGAACGAGAAACGTTAGACGCCAAACCGCTGGCAGGGATTCGGTAAATTTTGAACCGTGTCACGAGAGTACACTTGACCTTGGGTGCAAAGACATGTCGATGAAAGGTAAATTAACGTTAACCAAATATATTTTGCAATGCAATCGGTTTCTTTTCTCTAGTGATTGTGACATCGACACATCGATTTTCATTTGATTACTAAATTTTATGCATTAAGGTCTCTGTGGTGAACTTATGAGAATTTTTGCGAAGATTTTCTTGAAGCCACCAAAGCAAATAGACAACGATCTCCTGTGATAAACTGGAATACTACTCAAATTTGAAACAGACGATGCCCCAAGGTGCTTCTTAAACAATTTTTAATAATTTTCAGCGTACTAAGATTTGTTCACCCTGAAGTTAAAAATAACCTTAAAGCTCTAGTCAAGTTGGATATACTTCTGCAAGTCTGTGTTTGTAAATTAGGCTCGAGAGTATTGCTGTAGGCGAAGTTTTTCAAAGCGTCATCGACAGCTGAGGCATGGTGTTTTAATTCTCGTGTTTTTTTCCGCCGTAACTCCAAATCAGGCGACCAGATTTTGATAAACAAGTCTTATTCGATTCATTTTTTCCATCCCCGTGATACTGTATAGTCGTCATAATAGCGATTAAAAACGACAGACGCCAGACAACTTACTACTATCTTCTTTTGATAGTTCCTATCCGTTTCAGATGTTGGATATCATACAGACTATTTTAACTTTCTGCACTGCTGTACGTAATAAGTCAGTTGTATTCATGGCAAACCAGGTCCTTAAATTTCTCAGCCATGATATTCTCGGTCGCCCAACTCCTCTCTTTCCAAGTACTTTTCCCTGTAGGACTGCAATAAGTAAAATCTCTGCTCATTTCTCATGAGATGTCCCAGATACTGAAGCTTTCTTATCTTCACTGTGTTAATAACTTCCCTTTCTTTCTTCATCTTTCTAGGAACTTCAACATTACTTACTACTATGCTAAACGAATATTCTTTGATTTTTTGTCATGAACGTTTTCACCTATAACAATATACGATTTTCAAAAAATACGCGTACAATAATTTGAACTGTCATCAGATTATGTTTTATATTTATGAACTATTAATTTTAATAGAATTTCGTAGGTTTATTGTGTTATCTGACGACTTAACTGCAGTGGCGTATCTAGAATTTGGTCCCCCCTCCAAGGCGGTCCGGGTTCGGGCCCGCTTCATACAGAAGAAAAAAACAAGTTAAGACTATATAATGAATATATCCTTAAATTGGCTGAAATCAGTCCCATTAAAGTAAACGATAATAACACAATAAAAATACACGTGTTACTGAAACATTATTTACAAGATACTTATTGACTGAATTGATTTTCCGTTACTTCATGTTTTAAAACTATTCGCTAATTCTGTGTAACGGACGTGTATATTTTTAAAAAATAATAAAACAGCCTAAAAATTAACAGATTAATGAAATTTGTCACCTTTTTCGACCCTCTGGGGGGGGGGTCCGGTCCCATTTGTCCCCATCCGTAAATACGCCCCTGCTTAACTGATATCAGAAATAAGACGTACTTGTTTTCGAACCGTAGCAAATCTGAAATAAAACATTTCATTTTTTTTCGAACTTCAGCTTTCATTTAAGCTATTCAACATACTGCTATGCCAAACGAGTAGGCCTATTCTTTGCTTTTTTCATGAATCTTTTCTCCTATAACAATATATAATTTTCAAAAAATACGCTTACAATAATTTAAACTGTCAGATTATGAACCATTAATTTTAATCGAATTTCGAAACTTCAAATGTCCCTGAAAATTTTCCTAACATAAGTTTCCCCTACAAAATTCGTTAGTAACTTCTTATTCTTATTCTCCTCTACAAGGATTAGGTTACATAAACCTGTTCCGGCACCCATCTCAACCTCGGACGACTCAATTCTCTTCTACCATTGGCTTTATAGTTCAGTACCGCTTTCGGCAATCGATCCTCTGTCATACTTTGCAGATGATTCCACCACTGCCTTCTGTAAATTGAAATAATTTCATTTATATCATTTACTTCGAGTTCTGCTCTTGGTATCTTCATTCCTTATTCTATCTTGCAATCTATAATTTAAAGTATTTCGAAGAAACTGCATTTCAGCACTCTGAATCTTGCCACTTTCCTTTTTTGTCATGAACCACGTCTCACTCACATAAATCAACTTGGGTATTGCAACTGTCTTATAAAATTTAATCCTTGTGCTGTGTCTTGTTTTATTTCTAAGATTTCTATGAACCGTACCACAAATATTCCTAAATTTATTTATCGTCTATCTTATATCATATTTAGATTCGTAGGTTACTGCACAACCGAGATATTTGAAACGGCTCACTTGTTCTAAAGTGCTGTTGTTTATAACTATCTTAGTCTATTTATATTATCGTTTATATTTATGAACTATTAATTTTAATAGAATTTCGAAACTTCAAATGTCGCTGAAAATTTTCCTAACACAAGTTTTCCCTACAAAAATTGTTAGTAACAAGATCTGTAAATTGCATACGGTAATATCGTTTATCTTATTGAACATTTATGTTACTTTTGTTTAACGTCGGGTGATTTACGAAACGATGTACGTTAAAATTAACACCAGTTCTCGTTGAACACTTTATCGTACCGTAATGCACAGAAGTTATTTAGCGTCAATTGGTGTAATAATTACAGGAAATAAACGTGGTAATAATTGTTAACACGGCACGGCGCGCGGTGATCAGTTGGAAGCCCGTCGCTCGCCCAGGTGGGCTTGACCGGCCCAAGCAACTTCTACGCATCAAAACACAGCTAGATAATTAATGACATTCCACTACACAACCACCAATAAACCAGCAGCCACTGCCTTTTGAATTAATAACATTCATTTGTATACCCGAGGCGAGCCCAAAGCAATCAAGCTGGCCCTGAACTAGACCCAACAACCAAAACACAAGCCACGGCCAACGAGATTTCTTGTCCAAACATTCCGACTCAGGCATTGACATTCTCTACTCGGTATCTTCAGATATTATTAGCGCCCGTATAAAATATATAACGTGTCATCTTTCTCGACTTCGATGCTTTAAAATTTGTTGAGTGAATTTACAATCGCCATTCTCTTCCTTATCTTCAAATATTACTAGAATATATCTTCCTACGTAAAATATACGATATCTCATCTTTCTCGGCTACAATTTTTTTGAGTGACATTTTAAGTCAAGATTAGAACAGGATTGAACAAGAAAGAACGAACAAATAGAAATTTACATTTCTACTAAATACGACATGCATCATTGTAGTTAACAATTTCATTGACATGTTGTATACTTGAATACGATACGGCGTAATCATAAACACAGTGAATTTTGCGATGAAGGGTTTGCGAGGATCGGCTAAAATATATAACATAAATTTTAAATTATTTGTGTCGACGTTTTGACAATATTTATTGTCATCGTCAGGCAAAATGTTCAGAGGTTTTTAAATATTGTCGAAACGTCGACACAAATAATTTAAAATTTGTGTTGTACTTTTTTGACCGATCTTCGCAAACCCTTCATCGCAGAATTCATTGATTGACGGTCATTATGAATTTAAGGATTTACATAAACACTGTACGCCTAAAATTCTACAAGGTCATGGCTCTTCTGGACTTTAACGAAAGGCCAGGACAGTTGCATCCAAGCGGTTGAAATGAGATTTCTCAGGCACGTGGCAGGGTATACTCTCCACGATCGTAGAAGAAACACAGATATACGGCAGGAACTGAATATTATGAGTACACTCGACAGGATCGCCCAGTATCGGCTGAATTAGTGGGAACATCTTTGCCGAATGGATGACTGCCGCATCCCCAAACAACTATGGAACTATAAGCCGAAGGGACGGAGAGGTGTGGGACGTCCGAAGAAGCGCTGGAGTGACCAGCTGTAATCTTTGCCTATTTGAGACCGGAACAAACCGTCCTTGGTTTCATCCTTGCAGATGATGATGATGACATAAACACAGTGGACAATAATTAAAATAATATAAATACACATAACAAAAGTTACAAAACGTACAAAAAATTTCAAATAAAACTAGTATTAAAAACATTGCATAATTAAAAAAAAAATTTTGTTTGTCAACTAAAAATAAATATAAAAAATACTAAGTGCCAAATATGTAACTCACAGAAAAGTATAGAAATGAATGAAGAATGCAGGTCTTGGCCTGTGTTGACTCTTTGGGCGAGTACTGCACGATTCTGTCCTCTTTATAATTTTTTTGTAATCCAAAACACGCGTTATGGTCACAATACAATATTTATGTATTGATGGGAAACTGTTGCGAATATGGGAAATTTTCGTTATTTACGAACGTACGACTGATTGTAAAGAAAACTTCTTGCCCGAAGGAATGTTGAATTCAACTTATCCTGCGCAGAAGGTACATAATCAGTACGAGCAAAGCTATCATCTACACGATTACTGATAAGGCTAGAGTAGGATAGTGCTCCGCTGAGTACGTTAACACAGGCACGATGGACATGCATTATTAAGACAGACGCGAACCGTGGAGAAGAAAGGGTAGGATATCCAAGACGCGCGAAAGAAACATAATGACAGTAAAGAATACGGCTCTGGAAAAGGTAGACAGAAAAGATTAATATGGTAAGGCTATTGAAGAAGAACGGAAGTAGGTACAATTGTGTCCGCAATGCTACGAGCTTCAACCAAAGACATAAGACGCCATCCGTGGAGAGCAAATGCACGCATTTCGTATTTTAGAAATTCCTTGTACATGTTTAATACATGATGTAATGTATTTAAGTACAGACCTATAAGTATATAAGAATATACGAGGTCTGTAAATTAAGTAATGAGACTAATCATGTAGCAGGCAATATGGCAACGCTGTAAGGTTTCCATTAACACATACGGTTAGATATTTATAGACAATATTTATTGTCTATTGTTGTGACGTGAAACGTAAACAAGCTTTTCGTGTAGTGAGTTTTTGTTGTGCGTTATAAAAATGAGTGACATCAATTACGAACAACGTTGTGCGATCAAGTTTCGTGTTAAGCTCGGGCACAATGCTACTGAGACTTAAAAAACTGACAAAGGCATACGGAGATGAAGCTTTGTCAACAGCACAGGTTTTCAAATGGTTTAAACCATTTTCAGATGGCCGGGAATCAATTAAGGATGGTCCACGCTCTGGAAGACCGTCAACGTTAAGAACTGACGACAATGTTGATCGAATCAGGGACCTGGTGCGGTCTGATCGTCGATTAACCGTTCTTCTCAGAAACTTCATTTCCAAAGTTTGAATATGCTTTGTAATCTTCTTTGTAAGAACCGGTGTTTCAGATCCATATAGTAAAACAGGCACTGGCATTATTTTATAAAATTTAAGCCTTTCCTTGTCTTTGTCCTCAACGATGTATGTATGACACCAGACAACATCATCTGAAACCTCGATATTTTTTGTAGTGATATCTCGGCCTGTGTCATTCCCAATACTGATAGTGCAACCCAGGTAACTGAAGTCAGAGACTTGTTCCAAAACTGTTCCATCAAGAAGAATTTTTTATCTGACTGGAAACTTCCCCCAAAAAGCCATGACTAACAACAAAAATAACAATATTTATTATTAAAACAATTCCGCCGAATGGTTTAATCTGTACACCGTTAGGAAGGAGGAATGTCGGAAGGCTGAGAACAAGACGATGAATAGGATCTGGAACAGGCACACGTGTCCAATCCTGGAAGGACAGAAGACGAATAAGATCATTAAAACGAATGGTTAACATTTAACTGACCAGAAATCGTATGCTAATTTGAACGTAGGTAGAGACAGAGCCGACTCGTAAAAAAGCGTTTAATTTTAAGACAAAAAGATTTCAACCTGTATAAACATTTAAAAATCTTTAGTAACTTTGTTTAATTATCGTCTCTGATTGCTGCTGGTAACTTGAAAAAACCCCATCTCAGATTTTATTGGTGTAATAAAAGGCAGACTAATACGTACGGCAGATATTCCTAATTTATTTTTATGCAACCCGGAGTATCGAGTATAATACTCAATACGTGTACTTTGGAGAAAATGTTTAATCACGATGTTCCGACTTTTCGTATTTCAGTTAATTTTGTACTTAACGAATAAACAATATTATTAAGTTTGTAATATTGATCAATAAATAATTCTTTTTACAATTATATTTTATTTAATCAAATAATTTCAGTGTTCCGTCAACTTTTATAACAGTTTTTACGTAAAAAATAAAATATTCTGTACAATGATTCGTTTACTTTTAAAACTCAAGATGGCTGTGAAAATAAAAGTTGTCAGAACACTGTAATAATAGAATTAAATGAACATATTGTTACGTAATACGGAACGATTTACAAGCACCTCGGCTATTCCAGCAGAGCACAGCTGTAATGTGTGTGTGTGCGTACATTTTGCTTGTGATGAAAGACAATTACGTGACCATTATCACGCGTCTCCAATCGAGCCTATTCCAGACCGCAACGGTCGGGCACTGTGTTCAAGGCCAGAAAGTGAGACTAGCGCCTGTTTAACACGTCATCGAAAAAGTGACAGATTATTATGGAATATCAGCGGTATATAAATATAAGCATCCAGAGACGGTCAGTTCAGTTTAAGTGTCGGATTTATTCAAGTGAGGTTCGAAGTACTGTGTGGCGAAGTGTTATCTCTTAGCTGACATACTATTGCGTGTGGACAAAATTTGCTCGGATTATTATTGTTAGTTGATTATAAACTGTATTTGTGGTTAATTAAACCTGGTGATTATTGACTTCACTGGTGTCTTGTATTTTGTTTTCCACTGTACCATACGACGATCAGTGAGACCTTCGTAACAATAAATTCCTTAAAAAAGAATACTTTAATATTCAGTAAATAATAATAATAAAAATATAACAATAATAAAGTAAGTGATTTTTTTTTTAAACAAATTAAGACTGTAATTCAGTTCCGAAAAGTTTGTTCTTAAATTTTACTTATTTTTAGGAATTAATATGATAAATACAAAAAAAAAACCAAGGCGTTGATCAGGACAAAAAAGGAATGCGGCAAGATTCAGAGTGCTGAAATGCAGTTTCTTCGAAATACTTTAAATTATACATTGCAAGACAGAATAAGGAATGAAGATATCAGAGCAGAACTCGAAGTAAAGGACATAAATGAAATTATTTCAATTTATAGAAGACAATAGTGGGATCATCTGCAAAGTATGACAGAGGATCGATTGCCGAAAGCGGCACTGAACTATAAAGCCATTGGTAAAAGAGACGTGGGTCGTCCGAGGATGAGATGGGTGCCGGAACAGGTTTATATAACCCGATCCTTGAAGAGGCGAAGAAGAAGAAGAAATACGAAAACAGAAGATTGGATTTATAGAGGATGAGAGTGTTCGAAGAGAGAAGGAAGTACCGTCCTTGAAATAAGTCCACACCGGATAATATTAGGGTAGCAGACGACGGATTGCTAAGGTCCTTAATTGGAGAATCAACCAATTATGGCAGAGATCAGAACTGACAAAAGAGAATCTAAGACATAAGATACTGAAGAAGAAGCTAAGCGAAAGCTGAATGAGGAGAACAGGAATGAAAAGTACAAAAAACAGTTCTATACACTAAGTTTCCATAATAGGTAGTAATAAACATAGCAACTGTGTTAGTCACTTATGAACGTACAGTTCGTATCTGGCAGAGACCAGTGGTGTAACTGGGGGGGCATCAACGAGATCACCCCCCCCCCCCTATTAGACATAATGCCATTAGGCCTAAGGCAGTTGCGTGCGTTAAATTAAGGTTTATTAATTATTATTATTATTATTATTATTATTCCGGCTGTACAATGTTTACACATTTTCCGGTACCACAGATTAAAGAAGTGACTGAATTCTCATATTCCACTGCTACTTGTCCATTCAAAGATCTTCTTCAACCGATCTTCTATCCCAGGTGGCGGATAGGGGAATGCTCACCAGATACGGTGGGTACCGGGGAAATAAAATACCCGGGGCAGACCAAAACTAGCAGCTGCTGCTTTGTATATTGGATATTGGTTTATCAAAGGTTAAAGGAAATAAACCTTGATTAAAAATTGCCTGGTATCCCAGGTTGGTGGTTAATGCAATAGGCCAACTCCCATTCGTTAGAAAAAAAAGAAAATGTTAACCAAATAGATTGCAGCCGGATGGATTCAATAAAGGTAAACGACAAAAGCTACGAAAACGGACTATGAAAATTGGAGTATGGAATGTACAAGGTTTGAGAAAAAAAAGTAGGGTAAGTTATTAACGAATTCGAAATTAGAAGCCTCGATATAGTTGTACTGTCTGAAACAAAAAAAAGGGGAGGAATGGTGTGGAAACATATAGTCCCTATATACATTTCTATAGTGGTGTACCTAAGGATCAGAGAGGAAAGAGGAGTTACTGTGCTTATAAAAAACAAACTGAAGAGATAAGGCTTATTAGTAACTGGAGAAATAAAAGGAATAACAATATTTGTAAATTGATAAAATAAAGAGGGGTCTGACTTTCAAGCATCATCCCCCGTCCCCGAGACCTGTTCCTAGTTACGCCACTGGCGGAGACAGTTACTCAAGTTCGGTTTAACACGAGAGTACTGTCATGTGACAGTACTGTACACATACATGTAAATTATATATGAGTGTAAGTATCAGAATGATTGTTCTTATTTCCGATATGAATATTCATTTTAGGCTTGACCTTGGGGTAAGCGAAAAAGAGCAAATCTAATCTGAATAAATTCCTTCAGTTGCGCGGCGTGGGTACATAACACCTGTTGCCGGTTGTAATAGGCCTAAAACTTAACCTACAAATTAATTCGAACTTTTTCTAGTACCAAGTGTTCTTTCTAGAGCCAACATATTCATTTAGAGTATTGTCTATCATTCGCTGCCAGAAGAAGAGGGTTCCGGTTCAACATGATCTGACTCCCATTATACTTAAACAGAATAAATCAGAATATAAACAGTCGAATATAAAATAATAAAGACAAACAGATGAACACATGGCTAAACGAACAAACACACATAGGTAGTAAACACACATAGTTATGGATAACTGGTGCCACGTTGGTTCCGAAACGAACATAGCTGCTAACTGAGCGTTTTGCCGGTTTATATAGCGGCAACACATTGGGTGGACGAATGTGTCACCCTCTCCACAGTTTGTACAGTGACAAATACTACGAGGTCAATGACCATATGCAGTAAAACAATGCCGATGTATGTATGAGCCGGCAACACAAGACGGTGCAAGTGCACATCAGTTCGAAAGCAATGCTATCCTTTTCTTCAAGTTTCCCTACTAATATTGTTCGGATTTCAAATTATTCAATAACTAAACTATTTATTCTGTGATATTAACATTATTTTCTTTCGTTTCCAGGACTGTTGCCGCCGGCAACAGCGGTTACATGGACGACACGCCACTGAATTCCACTCATTTATATTGTAACTTTCATAATATTTCTTTAATTGTAAAATGTAAACATATTTTGATTTATTTCGTATTGAAACTGCTAACATGTATACATAGAGAAACACCTTAGAACACCAATAATAGAGAAATAGATACTTTTATTTCCTTAAGAATTCACATATTTTGGTCACAATATCGATTAGCCATCTAATAGCAGTCTTATGGAGTGTAACAATGAAGTTTTTTTCGAAAATAAAAAAACAAAAGAATACATGCTGAAGTAAATGCAATATTAGCTTTAAAAACTAGTGGAGCGTGACAGAATTCTTATCACATTTGAACCAAACAATTCGTCAAAGAATTTCAACTCTTAATTCTAACTTGACATTTGAGCACACAAATAAAATCTATAACAAATAATTAAATACCTGAGACAAACAAGAAATGAAATATGGAATAAAAAATTAATTAAACAAAACTTGTAAGAAATTATATATTTAAAATTAGGATACAGTAAAAGAAAAATATAATAAAATAAAGATAAAATGTATAAGTACATTCAGACGTAAGAAGAAGAAACGGTATATAATGAAACAGGAAAACTATAGAGAAAACCAATGAACACACATTATTGTTGAATTGTTTTTTGCAACTTCTTTGAGTTCACAATTTATGAAGATTAAAAAAATATATTTACCGTATAACAGTGTAAAAGTGCGATGAACAGACACTACATATAAGACTTCAAACAAAACAAACACAAAGATCAGGTAAGCAAATTAATCTAGTGTTTAATTTTAACATAAAAGTTTGTGACTTTTGCAATAAGAAGTTCTATCATAAGTAAAAATAAAGGATTAGCTGGAATTGATTATATTAAATTTCTGTTTGTTATATATTATTTATTATTCTAAGGCAATTAGCTTAGAGAATAACCATACGTATATTTAATTTTAGTCGGTTGTAAAACCGATTTTAAAGCCAAGTATTATGTTTACGTTAAAATCACAGTTTGCGAATATAAGCCTGTTTGCATTTTTATTTTTGCGTAATACATGAATTGTGACTGTGAGTGACAGAAATAATTACATACATTAATGTGAGTGAGAGAAATAATTACATAAAACTGATTAAAGTCTATTGAAAGTGAGTGATAAAACGGCCCTGAGACCATTTTTGTTCTCTTTAATATTGTTGCTAATTATTTAACAAAACTACCATTAATCTCACTAATCTGCCATTAATCTGACTCCCTTAATAATTATTACTTTGAGTGAGCGAAATAGTTTATTAAGTTGATTAAACTCTATTCAAAGTGAGTGACAAAACGGCCCTGAGACCATTTTTTTCTCTTTAATATTGTTGACAATTATTTAACAAAACTACGATTACTCTTGTGAATAGAATACGTATTTTAAAGATAATTTTTAATGAATACATAATATTGGTAAATATACATTACGAGACAAATAAGAAAACGGTTTTAAAACAAACAGTTAAATGAAAACGTTTAATTTTTAGGTTTGTTTTCAATAAATATAAATAAATGTTTAAGATAAGAACAATAAAAATAATAACTTCAACAAGGATACAACAAATTAATAAGGTCATTCTGTTCTTTTTTTTTAATAAAATATGACACTAAAATGCATTTTTATTACATTTATACTGTAAAGGTACATTTATTACCTTACATTTATTATATTGTTAAGGTGTTATCTCTTATCTGTCAAATGAGTCATAAAATTATTTGTATATTTGTTTCTAACGATTAGATTACGTATGAAAAGAGTAACACTTTCATACAGATTACAGCGGGGTCATCGGCCAGGGCGACACGAGCACAAGGTGTCGAGAAGTTATTTATTAACTTGACTACACGAGAGAAATATTATTCCTAAATTTCGTATTCCGAATTTACGGAACACGGAACGCTGATTATACAAAACGGAGGGTATCGGACGTTTTTCACGTTAACGAGGTATATATGTTAATAAGGACATTCGTCCACTCGGTAACAAATCCATTCGTGTTAACGAGGCCAACAGAGAAGTCATCTGAAATATGAAATTAATTACATTTAATTACTCACACTATGTTCGTATTTTCCAGACCCCACTCAGAGGATGCTTTGGGTACTACAAGTATTTTAAAGTTTTACATGTACAGGTTACTGTCCTGTTGCACAACCCCCTACCAGGAGGACCAGAGACTCTTCTGTCAGCGTTACCATACCTTAGCCGAAACTCCCCCGTTTTGGTTTCGCCCTCACCCTTCTCTTTCCGATATAGGATTTGGTGGCTTTGTATCAGTTATTCTGATAGTGAAAGTTTCTTAGTATTTCCAGTGCTCACCTATCGGCATCAGTGAGAACTCTACGATCCTAAGCCACCCAAAATTAAGAAATTAGAATTGAAAAAGGAAGACACCCTAGCCCTTGATTACTCTAATAGCATCAGGGTCAGAAAATAACAAGAGGCACCAAGAGAGACTAGACTAGAAAAGACTACAGTAAAGCATCTTACCCAAGACAAGTTGAAGCAAAGTGAGAATCAAGTTGAAAGACTAAAACCATGGCCTTTAAAGGTAAATATCCAGTGAAGACTAAGATAGTTATAAACGACAGCACTTCAGAACAAGTGAGCCGTTTCAATTATCTCGGCTGTGCAGTAAACTATGAATCTGAATATGATATAAGAGAGAAGATAAATAAATTTAGGAATATTTGTGGTACGATTCATAGAAATCTTAGAAATAAAACAAGACACAGCACAAGGATTAAATTTTATAAGACAATTGCAGTACCCACATTTATGCGAATGGGGCGCGGATCACGACAATAAAGGAATGCGGCAAGATTCAGAATGCTGAAATGCAGTTACTTTAAATTATACATTACAAGATACATAGAACAAGGAATGAGGATATCAGAGCAGAACTCGAAGTAAAGGACATAAATGAAATTATTTCAACTTACAGAAGACAATGATGGGATCATCTGCAAATGATAACAGAGGATCGATTGCCGAAAGCGGCACTGAACTATAAAGCCATTGGTAGAAGAGACGTGGGTCGTCCCGAGGATGAGATGGGTGCCAGAACAGGTTTACATAATCCAATCGTTGAAGAGGAGAAGGAGAAGGAGAAGGAGAACGAGAAGGAGAAGGAGGAGGAGGAGGAGGAGGAGGAGGAGGAGGAGCAGAAGAAGAAGAAGAAGAAGAAGAAGAAGAGAAGAAGAAGAAGAAGAAGAAGAAGAAGAAGAAGAAGAAGAAGAAGAAGAAGAAGAAGAAGAAGCACTTTGCGTGCGATAACTCGCTTTCATTGTTTTTCATAATTTTATCGCGTCACACAAGTGAACGCCAACAGTTTCAATCCACGTAAGAGATGTGATAAGACATTACAGTTAGAGTTTTAATCTAGGTCAGATTTCTTGACAGCATGACTGAAAACATCTGTTAAACAGTTTTTACTGTAGTCGACTCACTTCCGTCGAATTCTATCGACAATCTCCAACCCGCGGTTATTTGTACAGCAACAGGTTGTATCGTTGTAAAGCCAAGTCCTCCAAAGCGTTATGAAGGAACAGAAAAGGTGCCCGTTCTTTAAAGCTTTGTTAATCGAAGCGCAGCTGTAACGAATTCTTCTTCCCGTTCAAGATGAATCTGTCTATCCGAGGATAATTTGTCTAGTTGGATTTCTTCAGCAGCCACTCCATACCATATAAGGAACAGCATCCGTTACAAAGAGAAGCGCATTCTTTCGTCCCACTTTATCTGGCCGCAACAATTTCAATGCACTGTCAAAAAGAACAACTACAGAGGAGACAACAGTCATCGTTTGCTTGTAAGCCCTGAAATATTCTACACGGTTCAGTAGTCTTCTCATCTCAGACTTTACTCAAGTTATCAGAAAAAGGTTAAAAAGGTTACCTAATACCTGTACACTGTTAATTATTTTTTAGTAGGTCTATTGTAAATAACTAATAAAGCACTCAAATCTCGTAAGTTCGTTATTAAATTAACGCAATAGAATGTAACTAAAAATGCTTCCCATGTTTTCGCTAAATCATGACCAAAACATAGAAAATTGTTAAATTATCCATTTATATGACTTTCAATAATATTATTATATATTGTCATATTATAATTACTTCTGCAAGTCGTTGATACACTTTTTTCATCATCATCATCATCATCATCACCACTCCAAGGGCTAGGCCTTAGATCTGTTCCGGAACCCATCTCCTCCTTGGTCTACATTAAGTACAAACATTTTTTAAATAGTTCTTTTTTGTATTTTATTTTTAATTCATCTAACTTGATGTTGTATATCATTACTTTCAAATAAAAAATTTATCACAAATGAATAAACGTGTTTTACAAAAAAATCCCAAATGGGGATGACGTCACTTTTTACAACTCAATTAGTAAAAACATCTGTCTGATTACTTATTTCTAGATTTGCATAAAACTGAATGCATTTAAAACACGCAAAGTTTACAGATAAATTTAGTGTTTAACTAACTGTGTCTTTTTTAGCTTTTACGCTATGCTGAAACATACACCCTACATTGCATTTTAAGTACTGTTTCCTTACATTAGATTTAAAAATCACAAATTTCCTTTGTTTCCTTCAACGGCCCACAGGAACCAGCCTCACAGCTTCTAAGACACGTTTTGTTGACTGCTTATATCATGAAGGTCTTCCAGCATTCGTAGGATCTGACACATACGACCTTCAAAAGCAGACCTTCGTAATACTTCGTCTAAAGCCTAAAAGAGGAAAGTTTTTCGTTTGCCATGCAATAAAGTATCTGTGCGTTGACTACTACTGCCACGTCAATCGTGTTTGTAAAAATCTAAAAATACTATTTCTTCCCTCTTCTTTTAGGGACGCTTTGATGAATACGATAACTCAGACTGTACTTGCTTTCAACTACTCACGTAGTGATGGTGAACAGGTATACAGATAGGCCCACAATACAGCACCTGATGGTTAGCTTATCAGTTGTTAAATAAGCGCCTTTCTACAGCAGCCGACAATGTGTACACAACGGGAGGATAAAACAGCGTTCCACTTCCTCGCGCAGTTGCCCTCACGGAGAACAGCGTTACACATCAGCTGAGACTAAAGTTGTGTATACAATTTTGATTTCTTGGGATTATTGGATCTGAATATGTTTTCTTTATTTATTCATTAAATAAAATAGTTCATTCGTTATTTGTACGACTATTAGTTTTAAAACAAATAAAGCTAGCGTTAGTGTCCTGAAGTTAAAACATCGAGGCCCCACTTATACAGTCGAGCCCCACGCAGATAAGGCGTATTTACGGGGGATCGGACCCCCCCCCCCCCAAGACGGTCGAAAAAGTTGACGAATTTTCTTATTCTCTTAATTTTTAGGTTCCTTCATTAGTTTTTCAGCTGTGTACACTAATATAGTACTATAATAGTATAGTTTGTATATCTTTTTTAAATATACAAACAGATTTATTACACAGCATTAAGCATCAGCGTGTACGTTTGAAATATGAAACATAGGAAAATCAATTCAGTCAGTAAGTATTTGTAAACAATGTTTCAATAATGCGTATTTTTATTATGTTATTACCGTTTACTTTAATGGGACTGATTTCAGCCACTCTAAAGATAGTAACTGTTGATTAATTTTAACTTGTTTTTTTTATTTTTTTATGAAACGGTACTCAGTTACATTCCTTTCCGCATGTTCTTATTTCCTGTCTCCTACATATATTCGATTATAATTCCCGAACAGAATCTAAGGATTTCCCGAATTCTAAAGCAAAACACAACAAGAAAAGGAATCTCAGTTTCGAGTATATTCTATATATGACGTCTACGAACAGCTTTCTTAATGAAAACAACTTGTTTAGACATTATCCTTTAAAAAAATGTTCAGTAACGTACAAAACTATTCACGGTTTATCATTCGTCTCGTTTAATAAATCCGTTCCGAGACAACGTCGTCAAGGTCACTGTCGGAATTCACGCTATAATAAGGTGACGAAGAACAGGTATTACGTCCGTTATAAAAGAAAAAGAAGATAAAAAAAACTTTAGTGTTACGTACCTCAGTCGTCAAACGGTATAAAAGTTAAATCGGTGAATCGCTAGCATAGTGCACTAATTCCGACTACTGCTGTGTGTACGGTAAAGGGCAAACCGCGGAACCACTTCCCACAACCTGTTTGTGACGACTACGGTATCGCATTCTTACGTTGACATTTCTGCACGTTCGCTTATCGTGACGTAAAGATCACCATGATAATGAAGTTCAGTTGTTAATGGTAATTTTATTATAACGATGTATAATAATGATCTCACTCGCTAAAGCGGGAACTGTACACTATACTGAAGTAAATTTTGTAGTGGATGGTTAGTGAGGATCGGTCAAAAATAACAAAAAAATTTTAACTATTTTGCGTCGACGTTTCGACATTGTTTATTGTCATCTTCAGGACCTGTGTATGAAATACAAAAGAAATGTCAAACACAACGGAACAATTAAATATTTGGGTGAACGTGTTCGTGTATGTGAGTGTGTGCGTGCGTATGTATGTATCATTGTATATGTGAAGACTTATGATAGTTTGTTAACATCTTCCAATTATCTTTAAGAAAACGAGCAAATTATACAGTAGTATGACAGAACTTAAGTTATACAGTATTACAATTTAAATTACTATATGTAATGATATTTTAATTAATTAAACAAACAGTAATCAACAATTGGATATTAGATTGGTACACAAATTGTTTATACATACAGCAGTCAACAAATAGCATAGTAAAATATATTACCTATAACTAAAACCAGATTAGATGTTCAACTATGTAATTATTAAAAGTTATTTTTAACATGTTTCACTCACTACTGGTATTAAAAATATTTTACTATATTTTACTAATATTTTTCTATTTATATAGAAGTAAAATTAAAACAAGGTAGAAATAGCTGGGGAGGTCACGTACACAGAATGACAGAGGAAAGGGCAGTGAAAAAAGTATTCATTGGATGATCAGTAGGAAGAAGAACAAGAGGGAGGCCGAGAAGAAGATGGGTGGACGACATAGATGAAGATTTTAGAAGACTAGGGGTCAGAAGGAGGAGAACAATGGCACAGGATAGAGAAGAGTGGAGGCACGTCGGTCTGGAGGCCAGGGCTCTTCATGAGCTGTAGCGCCGTGGAGTAAAGTAAGTAAAGTTTATTAGTAGTTGGCCTGATCTTTATATTTCAACGTTAGAACATAAAATGATCCAGATCGTAGGATATGCAGACGATATTAATATTATGGCAAGATCCCAAAGAAGGGGAAAAGAGACCTTCCAGGAACTCAAAGGTGAAGCAGAAGAGATAGGATTACAGGTGAATAGAGATAAAAGAAAGGTTATGATCATCACTCGAAGGAAAACCAGGAAACCTGAACAGTTTGAAATCGAACCACTAAGCCTGGAAATAGTTAATCAGTTTAAATATTTAAATATTTGAGATGCTGGATGGAAGAAGATAATGAAGAAATAAACGAAATAAGAAAAATGATAGAGGCCGCAAATATAGCGTATGCTTCGGTTGATAACTATATTCAAGACAAGGAATATCCACCGTCAGTCCAAGGTCACATTATATAAAGTTATGATTAGACCGGTGATAACATATGGCAGCGAGACTTGGACTCCGAACAAACGAGCCGCTAACATAGTCAATACCTTTGAAAGGAGAATTTTGAGGAGAATATATGGACCGATCCAAGTCAATGGGATATGGAGAATGCGTCTCAATGAGGAACTATACAAGCTATATAAAGACAATGATTTGGCCACCACCATCCAACTGCATAGATTGCAATGGGTAGGGCACATCATTAGGATGGAAGGCGACCGAATACCTAGGAAGGTACTGTTCAGTCAAATCGAGGGTAGAAGGCCTGTCGGAAGACTCAAGCATCGGTGGATGGACGCAGTGGCGAACGATGCTGATACTTTACTTCAAATGAAACGATGGACATCGATCGCCAAGGACAGGAAAAAATGGGGGCGGATCATTATAGAGGCTAAGGTTCGACTCCGAACTGTGACGCCATAGAAGAAGAAGAAGAAACAATTAAGGTTATAAAACAGAAGCATAAACAAATGGCTAGATGTCGGTAAACAATGGCGAACTGTCGGACTAACTAGATCGAGACCCAAGAGAAAGAAAGAGAGACAAGGGCTACAAGACGGAGTTAAGAGAATATCTTGGCGACATGGAGGTTTAAGTACTCTGATACAGTGAACTGGATGACAAAAAGTCACTGTAGGTTGACTGTGAAGGCTTGTGCTCAATACTAACGATGATTGTGATGACTTCTTTAATACAGAGATTTGTTCAGAACAAAAAGGAACTAAAAATATCCACAACAATTGTTCTTACACTAACGTCTACGCCTCTAATTCACTAAATAATTAGATATACTGATGTGCTTACGTTGACGATGTTGTGATAATAGCCAGATCAAGACAACGGCTAGTGGAGGTACATACAGAGCTGAATAAAAAATCCGCTGGAATGGGACTCACTGTAAATATCAGTAAAACGAAATACAAACCGATTTCTGCATCAGAAAGGAGAAGAAATCTATATAATTTATGCAAAGACGATAATTCATTTGATGCAGTTAATAAGTTCAGATACCTGGGTAACATGATAGATAATGAAGGGTCCATAAACACGACAATACAGGACAGGATACAAATAGGAAATAGGGCATATTATGCTAACAGCAGTCTATTGAGAAGCAAACTCATACAAAAATAAAAATATAAAAGACACTTATCAGACCTGTTGTTACTTATGGAGGCGAGGCATGGACATTGACAAAAAAGGAACACGCAACACTAAGAAGGTTTAAAAGAAACATCGTTAAGACGTGTTTGTGGCCCGGTCAAAGAAGACTGCGAATGGAGAGTAAGAAATAACCATGAGACGGATTACGTTTTGAAGCACGAGGACGTTGTAAGGATCGTAAAGGCTCAATGAATACGAATTCGTAAAGGCTAGGTTATCTAGAACGGATGGATGATCAGCGTATGCCGAAGAAAATCCTGAGGGTACAAGCAGAAAGGGGATCGACCTAGGATAAGATGATGTGATGGAATATCTCAGAAGAATGAGTGTGAGGTGTTACACTGAGATGGCAACGAATAGGAGACATTGGAGAAGATTGGTGTTGGAAGGCAAGGCTGACGTCGGGCTGTAGTGCTGAAGAATTAGAGATACTGATAATGTCCCTTTGTCTCTAGCTGGCACGGGTGTGCGCGCGCGAGTAGTATATTAATGCCAAAGCCGCGTGCACAGCTGAGCGTTGCGCCGTATACCGTGACCAATGGGTACACACGACTCTCGTGACGTATTTATAAATTTATAATTTCGACGTCGTCGATTCTTTGAACTCTATTATATAACAAACAAACAACCGGTGATGTGTAATTTATCTGTGAAAGTAAAACGTGTCGGAACCGCGGGAACGATCCACGCGAAAATTACACAACGTTAATCGCTGTACCGTTGTTTGTAGGCTTAATGAGACTTTGTGTTACTTCACTATAACAGAGTGAATCTATGATAGCATTATTATATGTAATAACAAAAACATTTAATTCTTGGATTTCGTTGTCCATGATGTGTCCGTTACTTAACTAAATATAATTAATTCACTACCGACTCGGAACACAACGCTTTTTATAGGTAAAAACGTAAACGTTTTACCTTATAGCCTGAACCGGTTTTCGCTTTTAAAAAGCTTCTTCAGAGGCTGCCGTTGGGAGCACTGTCCGTCTTGTTGTTGGCGACGGTGTCGACTTTTTAAAGATCGATATTTTGTGTGTGGGGTGATATGTTCGAATAATGTGTGTGATTTGAATTGTGTTTGTTCGTTTAGGATGTCGTTTTTATGTCTTTTCGTGTATTTGTATATTTCCAATTGTTCTAGAGTGTCTAGTATTCGGCCTTTTGTTTGTACGTGTAGAATGTCCATGTTATTGTCGATGTTTTTGTACGTGTGGTTTGCTTCAATGAGGTGGTTTGCAAAGGTGGATTCTGTAGTGGAGTGTAGTGCCTTTGTGTGTTCAATGTATCTTTGTTTGAAGCTACGTCCTGTCTGGCCTATGTAGAATTTGTTGCAATCAGCAATTTAGTTTGTAAACACCAGGTAGATTGAATTTGTTTTGTGCTTTGTGTGTGTTTTTTGATAGTGTGTGTTCTGTTTTATTAGTAGTTTTGTATGCGATTCTGTATCCTGCTTTTTTGAATTTGTGGGCTATTTTTTCAATTTTGTTGTTGATGTATGTCAGTGTTATGAATTTGTTGTTTACTGTCGTTGTTTGTTTTGTGTTTTACGTTTTACTTTTACGTTTTTACCCATAAAAAACTTTGTGTTCCGAGTCGGTAGTGAAATTAATTATAAAAACAGTTTAATCAAATTAGTAATGTATAACTTACCGTCTGTGACGTTACTAATTTGATTATCAAATACGTGGCTTGGTACTATAATCGGAAATATTCGATTAATATAAATATAAAAACAGTTTCTCACAGGGCAACTTTATCGTATCGTAATGCGAAACAATCGTAACCAAACGTTACAAATAAGTTATCTTTACAAGATGTGAAGTGAAAAATGCAGAAAAAAAATTAACAACCTATTCCTTTGGCTTACTGAACACGGCAATATCATACCGTGGAGAACTCAGAGGCGTATTTACGGGGGGGGGGGGAACGGGACCGAACCCCCTCCCAAAGATTCGATAAGTTGACGAATTTTGCTTAATCTCTTAATATTTAGGCTATTTTATTAGTTTTTTCACCTCTAAACGCTAATATAGTTCTAACTCTTTTTAAAATATACACACAGATTTATTACACAGTATTTTCGTATATGTTTCAAGCATGAAATATAGGAGAATCAATTCAGTCAATAAGTATAGCCTCTCCCCCCCCCCCAGCCTTTCCTGAACAGTCATCTGCGTCGACCCAATGCATGAATTACTCCTATTTTCAAGTATAGCTAAGTTATCTAGAGAGAAGAGAAGGGAGACAACGCTATAACGTTCACTGTCTCACTTCCATATTATTTCCCTCTCTGTCACACACATGCTCCCGTTGTTCTCGCCAGTCTTGTTGCACCCGATGTTCACGCTATGAAACACTGCACAAAACTGTTCAGCGCATGTTCGAAGTGAATGAAACTTTCGTTAGCCTCGCAACGAGGTGTTTGTCTAATGCGCATCGAGACCCGAGTGTTCAATTTACATCGTCCTGCCTCTACCTTGTATAAACGTTTCAGTAGCGCGTATTTTTATTGTGTTATTACTGTTTACTTTAATGGGATTGATTTCAGGATGTTACCGTACGTTTTCCAACCACTTTAAAGATAGTAATGTTGATTAGTCTTAACTTGATTTCTCTTTTGTATGAAGCCGACTTGACCGGTACCACCCCCCACCCCCCAAGGCCAAATTTTAGACATGCCACTGGGAGAGCTTGATAAGAGACTCCTCGTATTTTATGAGACACGGTATTATTGTCTGCTTTATTAAAGACACAAATTCAGCATAAAATGTATTAGAACTGAGGATAAGAATTCTTCAGAAGCAACATGTGCAGTAAGGAAGTATTAAGTAGTCTTTACTGTAGGCTATAGTCTAATCAAGAGGACGTAACAGGCGGACTGAATTTTTCATTAATCATCAGGCTATACCAATGAGCCGTTTACCGCAACTAACAACGGAAATACGACGAGCTAAGTTATAAAGTTCACTAAATTGTTGAAATATTGTCACTAAATCTAGTATTGGATTAGACTGAACTCCAAGTCTCTGATGGAGGGGATAAAGTATGCGTGATTGTGTTGTGTGTCTGTCTGTGTTGGTATTGTTTGTTTGTCAAAGCCAATGATTCATCAGCCTTGTTCACAGTGCAAACTGCCATCCATCACAAAGACAGACTACCAATTTGTAATATTATTGCAGTCCGCTTTTTACCGTTACGGTAGTAGGCTAAGTGCCTTTAAAGACTACGTATTATTGGCATTGTGTTTACAACTTAGTCCTTTTTAAGCAGTTGTGTTATAGTAACATTAAAAATACGAATTTGTGAACTATCGTGTAGTCAATGATTAATGACTTTTAGTTACTTTCTGTTAGTGAGTGAATTATCTTGTTATTTGTTTATTTGTAACTGTCTGTTCACAATGTCTCTTCAAGGATCATCGAAACAAAGAAAAAATGTTTCGTTGTTCATAGCGAAGGTCGCGAAATAATTAGCAATGTAATTGAAAAATGTGATGAAGAAAAACGACAAAATTCGCTGACATACCCACTTAATCAAGCAACAAAACGAGCTGCGTATTACTGTGATAAATCGGAAAGCTTCATTAAATACTTGAGGAAGCAAAGAAAATGCAGTCCAGATGGAAAACTCTCCACACCGGGGAAAAAACGTAAAACGTGTGAGAAAAGGAAACTTTTTCTTGACGATTTCGATAAATGTGTAGTAAGAAATATTGTTCAAGATTTTTATAAAAATCAAAGCGTTGTGCCTACTGTTAAAAAACTCCTACCTATCGTGGATCCATTTTCCATGGGGCGCTAAATCATTAACGGTAGTGCTTACAAGTGTGGGATTCAAATGGAAGAAATGTAGAAGTAAAAGAAAAGTGTTCATTGAAAAAACAGAAATTGTAATGATGCGTTAGAAGTACCTTGTGCAAATTAAAAGCTTTCGGGAATCTGGGAGAAACATATTTTTTTTAGATGAAACATGGGTTGACAGTAATATAACTGTAGATAAATGCTGGCAGTCAAATGAGGTTTTTGGTGTTACAGAATTACAGTGCGGGTAACAGATTAGTGATTTTACATGCGGAAAGTAAAAATGGCTTTATTCCAGGTGCTAAACTTTTGTACAAACTTGGAAGTACTAGTGGTGACTATCATGGGCAGATGAACGATGAAAATTTTAAAAAATGGGTTGAGAATAAGTTGTTGCCAAATATTCCGCCGGAACCAGTAATAGTTATGGACAATGCGCCGTATCATTCTGTTTTAGCTGAGAAGATTTCTATAGAACTCCATCGGCCCAGAGAAAAGCAATACAAGATTGATCAATTTTTATCAAGCAAGGGTCACACTGTTGTACGGCTTCCTCCCTATATGTGCGACCTCAATCCTATTGAACTTGCCTGGGCAAAAGTTAAAAACTACATACGAAATTGCAACAGTCATGGAAGTCTTAATTTTACGGAATTGACTGAAATAACTGAGCAAGCAATAATGCCGGTAAGTGAAAGTGACTGGGTAGGGTACTGCAAGAAAGTTGGGGAGGTAGAGGACTACTACTGGGAAAGTGATGGGATAGTGTCAGACGTTATTGACAAGATTATTATCACATCAGGTTCGGATGATGATAATATCAGATAATATCAGCAGTGACAGTGGTGACAACATAGACAGCAGTGACAGTGACTCTGATCGCAGTTTCAGAAACAGGGAAGAGGAAACAGATGAGGAGTTAGCTCGCCCTCTTTAAAATGTAAGTCATGTATTACATTTCGAAATGATAATCTATGTGAAATTAAAATTAGATTTTAATACTAATACTATTTAACAGTGCCAATTCTTGTACAACACATAGCGTCACAGTTATCTGCTTAATGCTCAATGAGAGAAAAGTGAGCGTTGAGTGAGTTTTGTTAATGCATGTGAATCGGGATTTCTCAGTAATCGCTGATTGTTTAACGCAACTGCGCGTCCACGTGTCTACGCTCTCTTTCTTCCCGCGTTCCTCTCAGAGACTTGGAGTTCAGTCTAATGCAGTACCTATGTTATGGCAATCTGACAATATATCGGTTTTATATTTTTTACGGCTGTATATGCTAAAAATATTTTTTTGTGGAACGACGGAGAACAACGGTTTTGACAATACGAAAGTTTAAAAATTGTAATTCTCTAACTTTAGTTTTTGGACGAGTAAACTTTCAGGTCACGCAGTACATAGCCTACGAGCGAAAAACCCATATACTCAATGTATTTCCTTATCTTCTCCATTGTGTCGTGTGACTTCTGTGGGGAAGTATAGAGAGAGCGTACCCACTCACGCACAGTGGTCAATAGATGTTCCCCAGAAGCAGAGGCGTACAAATATACATTTTATATATTATCTAATGTAATTACTTCTGCAAGTAGTATAATGTATTTTTATTTTATTTCGATTATTTGTTTATTCATTTACAAGGCTCTGAAGATACTGATATATTCAGTGAAAAGTACTTCATGTGAATTGAATCAATATTATGTATTGAATCAATACTATACAATACTGGAGGAATCTCATAGAGTTTACTTATTTAGAAATTATAAATATTGCAACGATACAGCCATAGCTGTATTAGGCATTAATTTAAATAAATGTAAATTTTGTATAATTTGTATAAGTTACGGGTAAATGGACAGGTCTGAGATTGCAGAAGTATTTCATTGTTAGATTAGGGGAGCAAGTAACCTGAGCCGACACGCAGTGAACACCTGCTCAATTGTATGTATGTTACACGTGTATCTTGTGTGTGTGAGTGAAGCAGGCATAGACAAGAAACTCAGCAACCCGCCCCAAGTAATTAATAAAATAACTGTTTTAATTCACTGTGAGAAAACTAATTAATGTATGATCAATCCAAAAACCAAATTGTGGATAAAAATTGTAGTTATTCCCAGTGAAAAGATGACGTTAATAGAACACGTTATGCGAAGACAGTGAAAAATAAACGTGCTAAAAAATACGCAAATTACCCTAAGATGCTCAAATTAATATAGTGAGTGATTAATCGAAGTAGCTACGATTCGTGCTATCTCGATTCTGTGCAAAACAGTGCTATTTGCTAATAATTGCAAACAGATGAAAAGGTTTGGTAGTGGGGGCTGTCACGAGATACGCAGGTATCGACAGGACGATTTTGGAGTCGACTAGCGCGGAATCTCGAGAGGGTATAAATTAATGGTTCGACCAAAAACCCTTCTCTTCATTTCAAGACTCAGTTGCAGCCGGACATGCTGTCCGTCGGCAAAACAGTTTATTTTTATTATTACAAGTCGCAGTAACAAACGAAATGACGTTTGTTAAAATCAGGACAATATTACAGGAAAAATAAATACAGCAATAGTTAGTCTACCAAGAGTATATCCAGGAAATATGCTGTGGATCTACGCTGGATTCTAGATGTATCCAGGAACACATGCTGCCGTAGATCGACGCTGGACTCTAGATGTATCCAGGAAAGCAGCCGTACATCGACGCTGGACTCTAGACGTATCCAGGAACACATGCTGCCGTAGATCGACGCTGGACTCTAGACGTATCCAGGACCACGCCAGGACAAGAGGAATGGAAAATTAACTCTAGACAACGCTGGACCCCGGACAACAGTCGTAAGATCATCAGAAATCGAGGTGACATGCTTAATGCATTTTAAATGATTTATAAAAACAAAAGAGCTCATAAAGACGATTTCAAAAGTCAGTAAATTGAAACAAAGAAAGTTTATATTTAGTAATAATATGTAAAAATGAAAATAAATGTTTAGTCGTAAGAATGAGCGATCGCATAATAAAGATAGAAGCAGAATAAATGAAAGAGAATTTAAAGTAAAGAGAGTAGAGTTTATGATCAAAATAAATAGTAAAGTGATTAGATATTTGAAGTATGGAAAGATTAATTTAAAGTTGAATATTAAAACAAAAGCCAATCTACAAGAAATTAATATAAAGTTAAATTGAAGTCAAAACATTGGTATAGACTGAGCGAGTAGAGGTCAGACCTGAGATAAGACAATTTATTTCAATATAAGAATATTTTAATTTTATAATAAATTAATAAAAATTATTTAACATGTTTAGATATAAGATTAACATGTTTAGATATAAGAATTTTTTTAAATATGTGTAATGTTGCATATCGTAAGATATAAACATTAAAATATGAGCAATATCGTGACCGACAAATTAATGATGTTTATGAATAATTTTAATAATAAAAAAATAATAAATATGAGTTTTTAATACTGATAATAAAAATACTCTTATTATATTTACACCTGAACCCCAAATACAAATACAAGTTGTTAGTAATGTTATATAAAGTGTATGAATTAATGTACCAATTAAATTGCACAGAATATATAACTTGTTACATTTGGCTCCCAAAGAACGTGGGGCTATACAGATTATATAATAAACTTGTATCGTTGTAATATATATATTTATTTTATAATATATATATTGTAGCGTGACAGATGTATGCATAATATTGAATGGCAATTGATCATTAGAATAATGAAGTTATAATATTTAAAGTTGGAAGAAAGCATTAAGTTTAATATAAATAGATTAATTCATAGCAACTGTGGAAAGAAATCATTATTATAAAGAAAATACAAGTTAAAATAAAAGGAGTTACTAGTGATGAGTCATCCAAAACCAGTCTCATAACCAAAGGTTTTCAAGGTATAACCCAGGAAGGTAAAATAGTAAATAACAAAGCAGTACACAATATGACCAAACCCACATCGAGGGAGAATAAATAGAAGAGAAACCCTAAAATATAGTACTATAAACAATTCTGAATGAAACAATTCTGGGAATAAATGAATTAAACAGAATTTGAATGTTGATAGAACGTCAGTACTTTGAAACAAGATAAGATCAACATATTACAAGGATTTATGAGAAATATTTTTCAATTAAATAAAAAGAATAGTTTGAATTTTATATTAAAACTAACCAAGTTCCAAGAAATAATTATGTGTCAATTATGATTGAATTGAGAAGAAAATAAAGTAATTAATTCAGAAAAGAGAATTAACGTTAATCCAGAATAAATGCTAACATTCACAATAGAATTTGAAGGAGTAGAGAAGAATAACAAGAAAGAGTGTAATATGCCAGAGAAGGAAAAAATTTGGAAGCAAAGAGACTAATTACCTATGAAACGATAATGAAAACAGTTAATTAAGAGCAAAGAAGAACAACTCATACCAAACAGATGGAGAAGATGATTTTGAACCAATGATAATAATAAGACCTATATGAAATGCAAAGAGAATAAATACCACATGAAATATAATATAAATGAATTAATGCTAATGAATGCAAAGACGGATTAATAACTTTCTAAGAGAAAGGAAAGAACCAAAATGTTTAAATAAAATGATCAATATAACAACCTGTATATCTAATGTAAAGATACAATGTTAAAAAATTAAATATAATATATTAAGACCATTCAAATAATGAATACGAAAGACTATTTATAAAGACCATGCTAATACTATGAATAACCAGAAGAAAGTATAAAGAGAATTCAGATGAAGAAGAAAGAGAGTTACACTGTAAACAGTAAACAGAATTATTAAAAGAAAGGTTTTCAACCATAATTAAATTAAATATATCAGACAAGTTAAGAGTTTTGGAAAAATATATATGTAATGAGTATAATAATGATTATGAAGATTTATTAAGATAGAAAATGTGAGATAATCTGAGAGACTACGAAGTGGAGAATCCAAAGATATTTTTATTAGTCGAAAATGAGACTACTTTTTATTTATTTATTCGATGACTGACTGAAGATAATTCCAGCAGCATTATGTTTTTTGAGCAGGGATGGATATGCCCCTGTACTCAATTTATAGAAGTGGTGTATGGCCAGCAGAGAAGTAGCGTACAGTGCCCCTCTGATCTGCCCCAGCCCACGTGATAGGGAATGTTAGGGAATTAATATCCCAAGGATACAACACGAAGTTGATATAGAAAGAAAATGTATTACAATTATAATATATCTCAGAAGACACTAACTATCCAAAAAGGATCAGTAGTAAGACAAGTAACCATATACAAAAAATAATAAAACTCTAATTATAAAAAAGTCGATATAAAGATGGAGAAGAAAATGAATTATAAGAAATGATGAAATTATCATAAGAAATTATTTCATCCATAAACATGTATGAAATAATTACTTCTGGAGGAGAGAAATCTGTAGCGTGACAGATGTATGCATAATATTGAATGGCAATTGATCATTAGAATAATGAAGTTATAATATTTAAAGTTGGAAGAAAGCATTAAGTTTAATATAAATAGATTAATTCATAGCAACTGTGGAAAGAAATCATTATTATAAAGAAAATACAAGTTAAAATAAAAGGAGTTACTAGTGATGAGTCATCCAAAACCAGTCTCATAACCAAAGGTTTTCAAGGTATAACCCAGGAAGGTAAAATAGTAAATAACAAAGCAGTACACAATATGACCAAACCCACATCGAGGGAGAATAAATAGAAGAGAAACCCTAAAATAAGCCAAGATCAACCAATACAGGTTGTGTATTTCTGAAATAAAGAAGAAGATGGAGAAGATCCCAAGAAACCTGATGGCATCAAGAAGAAGATGGAGAAGATACCAGTCCCAGAAGGCAGGAGAAAAGAAGACTGAAGAAAGAAGAAGAGGGCAGCATCCTGAAGAAGATGTCATGCTCTTATAAAAGACACCCAAATCCCTATATCCCCAAAATAAATATCTAAAAATAAAAGTATAACGAAATAAAAACCACATGTATATAAATTTAAGAGAGAGGAGTGTATAAAGTAAAAGTTTCCTGTGAACTAAGATGAAACAATAATATAGTACCCATGGAACAAATCTCCATTGAAAAAACGCTAACCAATTTATTATGTTAATAAGACTATACGACCATTTAGCATTAACATAATATATAAGTGCAAAGTGAACCAGTGATAGTTTTGGGTATTATAAAAAATGAACCTTGTGTTTCATTCTTGGCAATCACAAACATTGGATGCAATGAAATATGCATTTTTCAATGACTTAAAATGTGTACGGTGACAATATGTTGTTCATAAGACATGAATCTGTTTAAAATAACATTTTGTTTTACATGAAAAAAAGAAAAACAGATTTCATAGTGCTTTTTGAACGGTTCATACTATTTATTTGTTAATGACAGGGTACAATTCCCCAAAGACAAGGTATAAAAGACTGTATAAAAACTGTAGAATCCTACTTATAATAATAGTTAGAAATAAGAATATAAATATAAGGTTTTTTATGTATATAGTACAAAAATGTTTAAAAATGTATTAGATATAAGGCCATTTGTTTGGGTCTGAAACAACTAACATCAGAACTATAAAAATAGTTACCACTTGTAAATAGTAGAGAATAATTAAGATGTTAGTTAGTACAAAACCTTTGTTGTAAACCATATTTACATGTTGGAAATGGGAATTTTGTTGCAAAATGTCTGATTTGAAGACAACCATTTATTTAAAAAAAATGTTCTTTATTCTGTTTAACTATTATTTGTATTGTAACCAATACCAATTGTTTTTGTGTAATTTGAAAACATGTTTAATTTATAATACTATTTGTAAAAAGTCAGAGAGGGTATCACACATCATATATTGTTTGTAAATTATTTTGTAAGAAAAATTGTTAAAAAATCATAGGCCAAAAGAATGGAAACCAAACTTCATCAAAACAGAGAAATTACTCATTTAAAAGCAAATAAAAAAAAAGGGGTTTAGACAAAATAAACTTGAGATCATGCCATATAATTGCACATACCATTTAGAGAGATTTTAATAAATTATATTCAGAATTATGAATAAAAATGAAAATGAATAAACTCAGAAATTTAGACATGGGAGTCATATATTTCAGAATAATGTTTCAGAATACAACTAATTCAATTAATTACCAGAAAATAAGGGAATAGGAACCTTTTAATACAATATAGGATTATTAATATTAAATATAACTGATAAAATGGCTGAATTTATATAATGACAGGAAGTAAATTTTAATGTTTTGACCTTTCAGAGTATACCTAACTGAAAGTGTAATTACTATTTTTTGGACAGAAAACACTATAAAATGGCATTATTTAATCTGAAAATAACCAGAATGAACTGAAAGATTAATTTAAATCAAATCTAGTGAATAAAATTGACAAATAACCAAAGTTTAGGCATTCATATAGTGAAATAGTAAAATGTACACAGGATGTGAAAATATTTTTGAACAATGTTAAGGATAATATTATATGGGCTAAGAGTTTAATTGAAACTGAAGGAAACAGTTAGTTAATTATTGGTAGTTGAACGGTTAACATGACATACGTTTAATAACGTGGATAACCTAACCTATAATCGTTATACAAGCGAGTGTATAGTGAGTTATTGTGAAATCGCGAGTGACTTGTAAAATACTTCTGAAACTATCATATTATAACAGAAACGATCAAGTAACACTCCATAACACAGAACAATATAAATCTACTCCGAAAAAACACCATAAAACACTAGAAAACTGTATAATACATTAAACCAAATTAGTGACGGAATCGGAGAAAGTGTTTGAACTAATAATTATACAGATACACTAAATACAACCCAGAATCACTACACCAGTCACTACACAACATATAACAAGAGATTTGCGGACACGAGAACAGAAATATTGCGTCAAAATACATTATTTGGAATGCAGCAGCAACGAGCAACATTTTCATCGACTTGACGGCAGCCATCTTTCTTTGACAATCCCAGTGCCTCTTCTTGGTTCAGCACAGCTGTTTGGTGAAAACAATTATTATATTTACAATTTATTATTCAATGTCTGTGTTTATTAATAACTATTAATTTGATTGTAACGTTATACTTTTTAAATATTAGCCCGATTTCTCTGACTTTGGTAATAACTGGCTGTTTAAAGAACCCTATATAATTTTTATAACATATACTTGTAACTTTTTTCGATATCCTGAGAATCGATACTAATCGATAAGAGTCAATATTGCTGTTACTTAATAAAACATTAATACTTTTCAATACTTAATAGTTCTTTATTTCTTCAATAATACTAATTACCAATAATATAATTCTAATTGATAATCTACAAGGACTTTACCACCCGTAAGTGAAGATAACCTAAAAAATAGAAAGGTAAACAAATATCGATTGGTTTACAGACAGTCTTATGAGTGGTGATAGATTATTTAAATTATACTAAAACTTTAATAAAAATTTTCAGAAGAGCATTACACTGTTTAAAACTTCACAGCCCTATATTAATTAATTGATCCTAATTAATTAATTAATAAAATTAAAATTTTTTTTTTATTATTTTTTTTTATAAACAATTTTTTTTTTAATTTTCTTCAAAACAATAATTTTTGTTTTGAAACTTTCGGTGAAGCTGAGCATATATATTTCTTCATCAACTTTACGCTACTCGACCGGTCTTGCTACCATTGGGACTCGACCAGCTGGGAAACTTAAGGAAGTGTTTCAGGCCAGTAAGACGTCGAGAGCCACACCAATTAAACACCTTACAACTTACAGATTCACACATCAATCTTATTTATATTATTACAAATTGGCTAGTCCAAACAGAGGGGCTTGATTACACCGGAGTCACATACTCCACAATAGCAGTATATCATCAACACACAACATCATCTATATTTATTTGTAATTAGTATTTTATTACAAATTGGCGCACAACTTTAGGGGCTTTAATTAGCGATTGCAAGGCCAATACATTCTGCCCAATCACTAGTTGGAGCTAGGCAACAGCTACAAAGCCAGAGAATTTCAAGGGAAAATGCAACGACGTGCGACATCTAAGAAACGGGCGGCGGAGGCCGAAAAAGAAGTCGATATGGACAACAAAGAGGCAACGCCAGTAGAGTTGGAAGAGGTATTACAATCGGTGTTGTCCAAACAAACAGAGCAACCAGAGGAACAACCGGAGATACCCACACAGACAGGGGAAATCAATGTCCGGAAAGAACAATTAGAAAAACCCGCACAATTAGAGAATGCGGCAATACAAGAGATGCTCAGAATGATGATGGAAGAAATCAAATCCAGTAAGAATAAAATGGACGAAAACAGTAAGGGGTTGAAAGAAGATATCAAATCCAGCAAGGAAGAAACAAATAAGAAATTTGAAGAGTTGAAGGGAGACAACCAGTCTTTAAAAGAAGATTTGGGAAATAAAATAGAAAAAACAAAAGAAGAATTGAGTGGGATGAGCAAGAAGATGGAAGAGAAGATAGAAGAAAACAGCAAGAAGATGGAAGAAAATAGTAAGAAGATGGAGGAGAAGATGGAAGAATTGAAGAAGGATAATCAATCCACAAAAGAAGAGTTGACGGGGATGAACCAGAACATAGAAGATTTGAAGGAAGACAACAAGAAGATGGAAGAAGAGATGGGGAAGAAGTTAGAAAAATTGAAGGAAGACAACAAAGCGTTCAAGGAAGAATTCAAGTCAACTAAAGAAGAATTGATTAATAAAATTGAAAATACCAATCAGAAAATAGATGAAACCAGGAAGAAGATAGAGAAGAACAACCGACAATTGAAGGAAGAGTTGAAAGAAGATAACAAGAAGTTGGAAGAGAAGATGGGGGAGAAATTGGAAGAATTGAGAGAGGACAATCAAATTTTGAGAGAAGAATTAAGGGAGGTAAATCAGGAGAATTTGGACAAATTGGACGAAAGGATGGAATTGTTGCGAGAAGAACTGAATAAAGAAATCACTGTTAACAAAAAAGCGATGAATAAGAAGATGGAAGAAGAAAATATAATGGTCAATCGACAGATTCGGGAGATTGATGGAAAGTGCAACCAGACCGAAAAGGAGGTGAATGAGTTTAAAGAAGTGGTGAACATCAAGTTCACAAATATCGAAGAACATAGTCGTAGGAAGGTAGAAGAACAGAGGAAGGAGAATCAAGAAGAATTCGGAAAAGTACGCAACCAGGTCACAGAACGATGTAATGATATACAAGAGACCATGGCCAATATCACCGGTCAGGTGCGACAAAGCCGAGAGGAGATGGAAGCGATTAGAAACAGACCGACTCATTTCACCGGATTGCCCGTCAACGAAAGCCGAGAGTGGCTCAACTTCCGGCAGTACAAACGCAAGCCGATGGAGTTCCTGGCAAGGGTAGAAGAATATTTGACCAAGCATAAAATTACCCAATAGAGCCATAGCAGGGAGATATTCGACGAGTCCTTCCGAGACATTACAGATAATTGGTGGATGGCCAACCGGAGTGAAATTTCCGACTACCAACAGTTCCGGAAAATGTTTAAGACAAAATACTGGTCTGAGACCACCCAGAACTTGATACGTGACAATATTTGTAACGGAAGATACAGGTCACAATTAGGTAGCAGTATGACGGCATATTTCTTGGGGAAGGTGTGTATGGCAAAGCACCTTGAGCCAGCAATCCCAGAAGAATGTTTAGTGAATAAGATATCTTATCACTATGATGAGGACATTATCAGGGCCCGGAGAGGTAGTCAGATCAAGACGATCCAGGGAATGACTGAGTTATTGGAGGGATACGAGAATGAAGAGTATTATCGGCAGAGCAGGAAGAGAAATGAGAGACCAGAAGCAAGGCCGACTACTTACCCCAATAACGGCAATAACCATACAAATAACCGGAACCAGCCCAGTAATTACGACGGCCCTAACAACCAGCCGCGTAATAACCAGTTTAACGGAAATTTTAACGGCGTGAGAAATAACAACCCCTACCCAAATAATCGAAACCACTTTTATCAACAACATAATAATGTCCCATACAGTCAGAGAAATCCATATCCCAACAATAATGGTGACAGACCTTACCCACCTAACCGAAATTACTATAATAATAATATTAGTAATAATAATAATAGCAATAGTAATAACCGAGTGTCGCGCCCTAGGGTAAATTTTATAAGAGCAGAAGATCGCGGACCCAGGAGATATTATCAACCGAGGAGGAGCAGCTTCCACGGCGCCGACCGAAGATGGAGGAGTGCGGAACGAGACGGCCCAAGATACGAACAGGAAAGACGAAGTACCAGCCTGGAAGATCTTGGCAGACAACCGAACAGGGCGTTAAACATTAACCAGGGTACAGAACGTCGGGAGACAAACCAGAGTTTCCCGAACGATGCCTCGGTCAATAATAACTTAAACAATGATCAAAATGCTTTAAACGAGAGGAGGCAGTAATCAACAACGATGACCCGTTACTGCTTATACTTCCTGGGTTAGAAAAGGATGATTTGCAACAAGCAAACAATAATAAAAACTTCACTATTATCAGTAACCATTATTTGAAAGACATACGAACTGAACTTTTGGAAGAGAACGAGAAGAGTCTCAGCAACAGTAATAATGAGATAATTTATATAACAGCGGAGGTGGAAGGAGTTCCCGCTAAAATAATGATAGACACAGGAGCTAATATTTCAATAATAAACTCCAATGAGTTGGAGAGAATACAATGTACATGTGGAAAAACTTTGCCAATGTTACCAGTCAACAACATTGTATTGGTAGGTGCAACTGGTCGCCAGAATAAAACCATTAGGAAGCAAGTTTCCTTAAGTGTCGTTAGCCGTGATATAGCTTTAGACATGGAATTTTTAATCGCCACCGGATTACCATTTGACATCTTAGTCGGTTGCGATATTCTTCGTAGATATTCGGCAGTAATCGATCTTAATTTAAATAGAGTATCACTTTTCCCAGACGGAGTAACATGGACCGCAGACCTGGTAGGAGGCACAACAATACTTCCCAGCCCTATACATCAACAACTTCGTAAAATAAATGTTATTAGAAACAGCCCTCTTTCTAAACCCATAATATACAATCAAGGAGGAGAGGATTTATGGTCAGTTAAGATCCAAGAAATACGGAATTTCCAGTGCGGAAGCGATAACAAGAAAATACCAACGCACCTGGCTGATCGTCTAATTGCAATATATGAGAGATACAAGGCGGTGTTTTCTGATGAACCAGGGAAGGTAAAAAACTACCAGTGCCAACTTCGTTTTAAAGAAAACGTAGAGTTTAACCGGAGGTCATATCCAATAGCGCAGTCGCTCAAAGAAGCCGTGAGAACAGAGATAAACAAGATGATTGAAAACGACATAATTGAGATTAGTCAATCACCTTACACTAGTCCAATTATTGCTGTTCCGAAGAAAGACGGACAAGTCCGGCTCTGTTTAGATGCGCGTGAGTTGAACAAGACAATTGTGAATGACAGAACATCTCCCGGTGAAATAGAAGAAATCTTAAAGCGTTTTCATGGTACTAACTTTATTAGCACCTGGGATACGGTCTGTGGTTATTGGCAGGTAGAGCTGCATCCACAAAGCCGCCAGTATGTAGCGTTCATTTTCGAAGGGCGCAATTACCAGTTCAAGAGACTGCCCTTCGGACTTGTCAATTCTGTCGCCATATTTGTGGCATGTATGGACCAGATTTTGGGACCAGAAGCGCTCCAATTTACCACCGTCTATGTTGACGATTCACTAATCACATCCGGAACCTGGGAGGAGCATTGTTACAGAGCGGAATTTGTACTAAACAAACTAGCGCAGAACAACATAACACTGAAGTTGGAGAAATCCAAATTCATAGCGCGCGAGGTACAATTCTTAGGCTTCAACCTAGACGACAGAGGTATTACCCCATCAGCAGAGAAAGTGGAGGCAATTCAGAGGTTCCCGCAACCAAGAAACAGGAAACAATTGCAATCTTTCCTCGGACTCTGTAACTATTACAGGAAGTTTCAGAGCCGATATTCCGAGTTGACCGCCAAGTTTCAACCACAGTTATCTGCCAAAAACAAATGGATTTGGGGTGAAGATCAAGATATTACTTTCCGATTGATAAAAGAGAAGTTTCTGGAGAGTGTGATACTTCGTCACCCAGATTTTAATAAACCGTTCTTTCTAAACTGTGACGCTAGCGATCTAAGCTTAGGAACGACATTATACCAGGAAGATGAGGAGGGACAACATCTGGTAATAAGCTTCGCTAGTCGCACACTGAACCAGTGCGAAAAGAACTACAGTGTGACAGAAAAGGAATTGTTGAGCGTGGTGTTCGCATGCAGCAAGTTCCAGACGTACATTCTCGGATATCAAATCACGGTACGAACTGATCATAAATCCATCTCGTTCCTTCGTAGGTGCAAATTGAGTCACGGCCGATTGGCTAGGTGGGTACTCGCCCTACAAGAATATGACCTGAAATGGGAATACATTCCAGGAAAGAAGAACGTGGTAGCAGATGTGTTGTCACGTATAAATCTGGAAGATCAGACTTTCGAGGGAGAGAAGGAGAGCTTAGTAAAAATTTATAACATATTCACGACCAAAGCCGATTTACAAGCTTTGTTAATAAATATCCGAATCCATCAGCAGTCTGATCCTAAGCTGAAAAACATGGTGAGTCGTTTGGAAGCCAATGATGAAACCATTTCTAAATATTACCACCTTAACAAGGGAATTTTATTCATAAAAACCGCCTTAGACGATGAGACTTGGAAGGTGATAATCCCACACCAAATCGAAAAGGAGGTCATCATCGATTACCATGTCAGGTATGGTCACATGGGAGCGTTAAAAGTGATACAAGCTCTAGAGGAAAATTGTAAGATCAAGAATATCAACCGCAAGGTGAGAACATATATCAAGTCCTGTAAGATCTGCCAATGTGCAAAAGTAAACAATGAAAAGACAGAGGGTATCATGATACCGATAACTTCCAACGCAAAACTGGAAAAAGTGTTTTTGGACATCTGCGGGCCATTTCCCCGTAGCGGTGGTCGGCACAGATATAAATACTTGGTAATTATAATGGATCACTACACCAAGTATATAAAGCTATATCCGGTTAATCGGGCAACGACAGCAAAGGTTTTGGCGGTGATTATTGATTTGTATATCCCAGAGATCGGTAGACCATCTTCTATTATTACCGACCATGGTACACAGTTTAAGGGGAGGAGATGGCGAGACACTTTATTAGCACTTGGGGTCAAAACGTATAAGACATCAGTCTACCACCCAAGTAGCAATCCGGCTGAGAGAGTACTAAGAGAAGTGGGTAGGATATTGCGCACGTACTGTCACAACCAACAGAAAAAGTGGCAAGAGTACCTAGCAGCGACAGAAACATTCCTAAATTACGCCCACCATCCAGCTATAGGAATTCCACCGTACTCAGCCATGTATGAGAAGCCGACTCCCCGAGACATTGAACAAATCATTGAATTTCCAACGAACAACAATAGGAAATTCAACCAGTTGAAGTTTTACAATAAGGTAGCAGAAGATCAGGAAAAACGGCAAGCCAAGTACCAGAAGGCAATAGGGCGAATTGTAACATATAAAGAGGGTGAAAAAGTCCTCCTAAAAAATAGAGAGCTGCCTAGCACCTTAGAAGGCATAACCAAAAAACTACTATTATTATACACTGGACCATATGTTGTGGTAAATGATAACCACAACAATACATATGAGTTGAAGGAAATCGTTTCAGGAAAAATCAAAGGAGTGTACAATCAAGCTTCTATGAAGAAATATTATGAAGAATGAGTTGTGAATTTTAAAAATTCGAAAATAATGTAAGTACACCTTACAACCTAATATTTTGAGAAGAACATTTTGGAAGAAAGAGAAAGAAAAAGAATTTTTTATATATTCTAAAAAATTTTAAAATAATGTAAGTACATCTTACAACCTAATATTTTGGGAACATTCTGGAGAATTATAAGGAGAAGAATTTTTTAATTTTATTTAAAAAAAAAAATTCAAAAATAATGTAAGTACATCTTACTACAACCTAGTAATTTTGGAACAAACTTTATGGAAGAAAGAAAAAGAAAGACTTTTGAATTGAAATATAATTATAAAAATTTAAAATTGAGTAAGTACATCTTACTACAACCTGATAATTTAGAACAAAACTTTATGGAAGAAAGAGAAAGAGAGAGAATTTTGAACTTAATTTTAAAAAATTTAAAATTAGGCAAGCACAGCTTACTACCACTGAATTATGAGAAAAACATTATGGTAAATAATTAAGAAGAATTTGAATTTGGAGAAATACCAAAATATTCAGAAATAATAGTAAAATCACAGTACTATAAACAATTCTGAATGAAACAATTCTGGGAATAAATGAATTAAACAGAATTTGAATGTTGATAGAACGTCAGTACTTTGAAACAAGATAAGATCAACATATTACAAGGATTTATGAGAAATATTTTTCAATTAAATAAAAGGAATAGTTTGAATTTTATATTAAAACTAACCAAGTTCCAAGAAATAATTATGTGTCAATTATGATTGAATTGAGAAGAAAATAAAGTAATTAATTCAGAAAAGAGAATTAACGTTAATCCAGAATAAATGCTAACATTCACAATAGAATTTGAAGGAGTAGAGAAGAATAACAAGAAAGAGTGTAATATGCCAGAGAAGGAAAAAATTTGGAAGCAAAGAGACTAATTACCTATGAAACGATAATGAAAACAGTTAATTAAGAGCAAAGAAGAACAACTCATACCAAACAGATGGAGAAGATGATTTTGAACCAATGATAATAATAAGACCTATATGAAATGCAAAGAGAATAAATACCACATGAAATATAATATAAATGAATTAATGCTAATGAATGCGAAGACGGATTAATAACTTTCTAAGAGAAAGGAAAGAACCAAAATGTTTAAATAAAATGATCAATATAACAACCTGTATATCTAATGTAAAGATACAATGTTAAAAAATTAAATATAATATATTAAGACCATTCAAATAATGAATACGAAAGACTATTTATAAAGACCATGCTAATACTATGAATAACCAGAAGAAAGTATAAAGAGAATTCAGATGAAGAAGAAAGAGAGTTACACTGTAAACAGTAAACAGAATTATTAAAAGAAAGGTTTTCAACCATAATTAAATTAAATATATCAGACAAGTTAAGAGTTTTGGAAAAATATATATGTAATGAGTATAATAATGATTATGAAGATTTATTAAGATAGAAAATGTGAGATAATCTGAGAGACTACGAAGTGGAGAATCCAAAGATATTTTTATTAGTCGAAAATGAGACTACTTTTTATTTATTTATTCGATGACTGACTGAAGATAATTCCAGCAGCATTATGTTTTTTGAGCAGGGATGGATATGCCCCTGTACTCAATTTATAGAAGTGGTGTATGGCCAGCAGAGAAGTAGCGTACAGTGCCCCTCTGATCTGCCCCAGCCCACGTGATAGGGAATGTTAGGGAATTAATATCCCAAGGATACAACACGAAGTTGATATAGAAAGAAAATGTATTACAATTATAATATATCTCAGAAGACACTAACTATCCAAAAAGGATCAGTAGTAAGACAAGTAACCATATACAAAAAATAATAAAACTCTAATTATAAAAAAGTCGATATAAAGATGGAGAAGAAAATGAATTATAAGAAATGATGAAATTATCATAAGAAATTATTTCATCCATAAACATGTCTGAAATAATTACTTCTGGAGGAGAGAAATCTGTAGCGTGACAGATGTATGCATAATATTGAATGGCAATTGATCATTAGAATAATGAAGTTATAATATTTAAAGTTGGAAGAAAGCATTAAGTTTAATATAAATAGATTAATTCATAGCAACTGTGGAAAGAAATCATTATTATAAAGAAAATACAAGTTAAAATAAAAGGAGTTACTAGTGATGAGTCATCCAAAACCAGTCTCATAACCAAAGGTTTTCAAGGTATAACCCAGGAAGGTAAAATAGTAAATAACAAAGCAGTACACAATATGACCAAACCCACATCGAGGGAGAATAAATAGAAGAGAAACCCTAAAATAAGCCAAGATCAACCAATACAGGTTGTGTATTTCTGAAATAAAGAAGAAGATGGAGAAGATCCCAAGAAACCTGATGGCATCAAGAAGAAGATGGAGAAGATACCAGTCCCAGAAGGCAGGAGAAAAGAAGACTGAAGAAAGAAGAAGAGGGCAGCATCCTGAAGAAGATGTCATGCTCTTATAAAAGACACCCAAATCCCTATATCCCCAAAATAAATATCTAAAAATAAAAGTATAACGAAATAAAAACCACATGTATATAAATTTAAGAGAGAGGAGTGTATAAAGTAAAAGTTTCCTGTGAACTAAGATGAAACAATAATATAGTACCCATGGAACAAATCTCCATTGAAAAAACGCTAACCAATTTATTATGTTAATAAGACTATACGACCATTTAGCATTAACATAATATATAAGTGCAAAGTGAACCAGTGATAGTTTTGGGTATTATAAAAAATGAACCTTGTGTTTCATTCTTGGCAATCACAAACATTGGATGCAATGAAATATGCATTTTTCAATGACTTAAAATGTGTACGGTGACAATATGTTGTTCATAAGACATGAATCTGTTTAAAATAACATTTTGTTTTACATGAAAAAAAGAAAAACAGATTTCATAGTGCTTTTTGAACGGTTCATACTATTTATTTGTTAATGACAGGGTACAATTCCCCAAAGACAAGGTATAAAAGACTGTATAAAAACTGTAGAATCCTACTTATAATAATAGTTAGAAATAAGAATATAAATATAAGGTTTTTTATGTATATAGTACAAAAATGTTTAAAAATGTATTAGATATAAGGCCATTTGTTTGGGTCTGAAACAACTAACATCAGAACTATAAAAATAGTTACCACTTGTAAATAGTAGAGAATAATTAAGATGTTAGTTAGTACAAAACCTTTGTTGTAAACCATATTTACATGTTGGAAATGGGAATTTTGTTGCAAAATGTCTGATTTGAAGACAACCATTTATTTAAAAAAAATGTTCTTTATTCTGTTTAACTATTATTTGTATTGTAACCAATACCAATTGTTTTTGTGTAATTTGAAAACATGTTTAATTTATAATACTATTTGTAAAAAGTCAGAGAGGGTATCACACATCATATATTGTTTGTAAATTATTTTGTAAGAAAAATTGTTAAAAAATCATAGGCCAAAAGAATGGAAACCAAACTTCATCAAAACAGAGAAATTACTCATTTAAAAGCAAATAAAAAAAAAGGGGTTTAGACAAAATAAGCTTGAGATCATGCCATATAATTGCACATACCATTTAGAGAGATTTTAATAAATTATATTCAGAATTATGAATAAAAATGAAAATGAATAAACTCAGAAATTTAGACATGGGAGTCATATATTTCAGAATAATGTTTCAGAATACAACTAATTCAATTAATTACCAGAAAATAAGGGAATAGGAACCTTTTAATACAATATAGGATTATTAATATTAAATATAACTGATAAAATGGCTGAATTTATATAATGACAGGAAGTAAATTTTAATGTTTTGACCTTTCAGAGTATACCTAACTGAAAGTGTAATTACTATTTTTTGGACAGAAAACACTATAATAAAATGGCATTATTTAATCTGAAAATAACCAGAATGAACTGAAAGATTAATTTAAATCAAATCTAGTGAATAAAATTGACAAATAACCAAAGTTTAGGCATTCATATAGTGAAATAGTAAAATGTACACAGGATGTGAAAATATTTTTGAACAATGTTAAGGATAATATTATATGGGCTAAGAGTTTAATTGAAACTGAAGGAAACAGTTAGTTAATTATTGGTAGTTGAACGGTTAACATGACATACGTTTAATAACGTGGATAACCTAACCTATAATCGTCATACAAGCGAGTGTATAGTGAGTTATTGTGAAATCGCGAGTGACTTGTAAAATACTTCTGAAACTATCATATTATAACAGAAACGATCAAGTAACACTCCATAACACAGAACAATATAAATCTACTCCGAAAAAACACCATAAAACACTAGAAAACTGTATAATACATTAAACCAAATTAGTGACGGAATCGGAGAAAGTGTTTGAACTAATAATTATACAGATACACTAAATACAACCCAGAATCACTACACCAGTCACTACACAACATATAACAAGAGATTTGCGGACACGAGAACAGAAATATTGCGTCAAAATACATTATTTGGAATGCAGCAGCAACGAGCAACATTTTCATCGACTTGACGGCAGCCATCTTTCTTTGACAATCCCAGTGCCTCTTCTTGGTTCAGCACAGCTGTTTGGTGAAAACAATTATTATATTTACAATTTATTATTCAATGTCTGTGTTTATTAATAACTATTAATTTGATTGTAACGTTATACTTTTTAAATATTAGCCCGATTTCTCTGACTTTGGTAATAACTGGCTGTTTAAAGAACCCTATATAATTTTTATAACATATACTTGTAACTTTTTTCGATATCCTGAGAATCGATACTAATCGATAAGAGTCAATATTGCTGTTACTTAATAAAACATTAATACTTTTCAATACTTAATAGTTCTTTATTTCTTCAATAATACTAATTACCAATAATATAATTCTAATTGATAATCTACAAGGACTTTACCACCCGTAAGTGAAGATAACCTAAAAAATAGAAAGGTAAACAAATATCGATTGGTTTACAGACAGTCTTATGAGTGGTGATAGATTATTTAAATTATACTAAAACTTTAATAAAAATTTTCAGAAGAGCATTACACTGTTTAAAACTTCACAGCCCTATATTAATTAATTGATCCTAATTAATTAATTAATAAAATTAAAATTTTTTTTTTTATTATTTTTTTTTATAAACAATTTTTTTTTTAATTTTCTTCAAAACAATAATTTTTGTTTTGAAACTTTCGGTGAAGCTGAGCATATATATTTCTTCATCAACTTTACGCTACTCGACCGGTCTTGCTACCATTGGGACTCGACCAGCTGGGAAACTTAAGGAAGTGTTTCAGGCCAGTAAGACGTCGAGAGCCACACCAATTAAACACCTTACAACTTACAGATTCACACATCAATCTTATTTATATTATTACAAATTGGCTAGTCCAAACAGAGGGGCTTGATTACACCGGAGTCACATACTCCACAATAGCAGTATATCATCAACACACAACATCATCTATATTTATTTGTAATTTTATTTTATTACAATATATATATATATATATGTAATAATACTCACATTATTCTTGTTCTTTTAATTTATATAGCCTAAATAATAATACTTTTTTATACAAAAACGTATTTTATTGTTTTTTTATTTAGTGTTTCAACAGTTTTATAATGTACTGTGATCATCAGAATAATATAATAACAGGTTAAATGAAACAATACAATTTTTATTTAACCTTTTATTATAGAGTATATATTCAAAGACTTTTTGCTACAGTCTATTTCTTGACTTATATAATGTATTCAATATTTATAATAACTTTACCTCAAGATATTTTATCCTTATTTGGAACATGTTTCGGGATACTTAGTGAGTAAAGTTATTATAAATATTAAATATATATGTGTGTATGTGTGTGTGTGTGCGCGCGCGCGCGCGCGCGCGTAATTATGTTGATGACAGTACATTTTAAAACTGTTGGAACATTGTAAATAAAAAACAATAAAATATATTCTTGTATAAAAAATATAAAGTACTATTATTTATGTAAATATATATTTATTTATAATAATATATATTTATAAGTGCCTATATCCGTACAGGCAGGCAATGGTTTTATTATTACTGAAGTAATCTAAACATCAGTCTTTCTCTTATTTTTGTCTCCTCCTTTTTGTTACCTCACTCTCTCACTTCCCTTATTTTTCTAACATTATCCACAGACGCATACGCACAAACGCACAATGTATAGGCTACACTTATTTAACAACTTACGAGATAGTTAAACCTCGTACTTGTTGCTCGCTGTGGTTGTAGTTTAACTATGATCCCAAGAATGTTAGTAATCACGATGTCGCTAGTATTAACGTGATGAGAAAAAATTACAAGGTTGGCTGCATTTTTATGTAATACTTAACATACGATTTAATACGAATGTAATTTAATAAAAACACGAACACGCGTGTGCGAGCACGAAGAGAGAGTACGAGAGACAGGAAGAGAACATGTACTTGTAAGCTTGAGTCTTAAATTGCACTTGCTTTGACTATTTTCATTTCATTTTAAACTCCAGCCTCCTCCTCTTCAACATCATCATCGTCACTTTGTGGATAGGATTCCTTCTGTTCCGGGCTCATTACTCTCGCCATCTTGTGACTACAGATCTTCTTCCAACCGGCTCATACTCATAAACTAACTTCACTGTCCGTTCTTTCTAGATGTTGTTTCCAGCAATTTCTATAACTCTGAAAAGAGTTCATTTGGGAAAACTATATCAAGTTCTCGTCTAACACATTCGTTTCTTATATGATCGAGTCACGTATATCCCTTTATCAATCTCAAACAGCTCATTTATGCAGTTTGTAATTAATTGGCAATGGCACCAGTCCTTTTCCTTACAGTCCAGGTCTCGCATCCATACAGCAGTGCCGGTACTGCCACTGTCTTATAGAATTTGATACACGTCTCTTGTCTAGCTTTCCTTTCCCATGTTCTTCTCAGTATTCCACATATAGTTTGGAACCTGCCTAGTTTAATGCTGATATCATCACTATCTCTATAAGAAATACTGGAACCACGGTATTTGACTGTAGAGACCTGTTCTACTGTATGAGATGGTCAATCAATATAATTTTAGATCGAATGCGGTACTTTCCACAAAAAGCCATAACTTATGTTTTTTCAATTGAAATGTTTAAATTATATTCATTATATACTGAATAATTATTCGTTGGAGGCCGTATAAACTTTTCTGCAGTGCATTCTTATGTGCTATAAATTGTATCCCGAAGTTTCATTATTATAATACGATGGTAATGGAATAGGACATGCCCGGAACTTGGCCTGAAATCTTAGGTTTGAAAGTATGTTCCTCTCCACCAAGCCCATCGAGCGCCAGTAAGCCCATCAGATACGGTAGTAAGCCACTAGCTGTTCGTAACTCAGAATCCCAAATGAGAATGAGCCAATGTTTGAAATGAAACGCAGTCATAAAAAACGTACAGCATGATGTTTACGAATCTACAACCAGTAACACAAATTCTAAAATTTTAAATTATTCCACTGGTGTGGTGAATAGTATGAAAAACAGGAATGTTGCGAAGTTTGCGGACACGTAGACCTACTGTCCATTCACAACAAATTGCTACTGACGTTCTTGTCAGAAATCAATTTACATTTTAACTTTTATCTGTTATGTTACTTAATACGCGTAACACAGTTTGAAAAGCTTACTTACAGTTTTGGTATTTGTGTTATTTCCATTAAGTTTTTTATTTGCCTAATTTAAATTTATTTAAAAGTTACAAATTCGAAAATCATTCTGAAGTACCCATATTTAATCTTCTTCTTCTTCTTCACCTCACGGAGTAGGCATTTCGCCTGTTCCGTCTTCGCAGAGTATCTCTCCATCTCACTTTCGGTCTTCCTACATCTCTTGTACCAAAGAGTCTATATTGAAATGCAACCTTAGGCAGTCGTCCATCCTCCATTCTGTCCAGATGCTGTGACCATTCCCTTCGATATGTCTGATCTTATCATTTATGGAGAATACCTGTAGCTCTTCTGTAATATCCTCATTGCGCTAACGATCCTGTCTCGTGCAACCCTTTGTTCTTGTCAGAAACTTCATTTCCGAAGTTTGAATCTGGTTTTTAATCTTCTTTGTAGGAGCCCATGTTTCAGATCCATATAGTGAAACAGGCACTGCCATCGTTTTATAAAATTTAGGCCTTGTCTCTACCCTTGTCTTTGTCGTCAGCGTTCTATGTATGATGGCACACATCATCTGAAACCTCGATATTTTCCCATATTTAATTAAAAATAAAAATTTGTACTATACTTAGAAACATAGTATTGGAGTTATTGGAAACCACACAAAAACAACTTCAACTTCGAAGCTGCGATATCAGCGATTCGCGAAGTTTTCCCTGTTGCACAGGTAAAGAGTTGTCTTTTTTTTGTATGAAGAAGTGTTTGTGAAGTTAGTACAGGAACTTGGTCTCACCATCGTTTGGCGAGAAAACCAAGAAGTAAGACTATACATAACTACGTCTACAACTCTCGCCTTTCTTAAGGGCACTCGTAACCGGCAAATCGATCCATTTTTTTTTTTAATCTTCAATATTTTCTGAGCAATTTGATAGAAAAATTTATGATGATACACTTTTTTATGATTTAAAAAAAATGAGATCGTAAAAAAAGTTCTCTCAAAAGTGCTGATAATGTTACCATTTCTTACAAATCTGTAACTCCATTATAACAAATCGTAGAGGCATCCAGTTTTTACAGTTGGAAAGAGAGTTTCAATCAATACTCATAACTAATGTCCGTAATAAAGCCAATGAGTCCGTATTTGCTGATCTGAGTCATCCTAATTTGTTAAAAAATGTCTTCATGGTAGTATACAGGATGCAAACGAGTCGCTGAACCATTTGATTTGGAACAGTTTGCAAAATATGTATTTGTTGGACTGGATACTTTGGTTTCGGGGTACATGATGCTGTGCTGACCTTAAATTAAGGTAATATGAAGTGTCAAGTCTTACAAAAATTAGGGATCCTAATAGGATCAAATAAGGTTAAGGTAATAAAAAAATTGACTTGCAAGGACTCCTTTGAGAGAGTAAAAAAATTAAAAGTATGCAAATTTTTAGAGGAAAATATAAAAAAATATTTAAAAATCAGACAATTGATCAATCTCCATAATTGTGTTAGCGTTTGTAGTCTATAAGCTGCTTACCTGCTTGCTAAAATTTCAGACTTATATCTTTTACAGGTTCTGAGTCATTGGGTCTCAACGTTGATGAATTTAACATGGTAACCATAGCCGGTCACGAGTGCCCTTAAGTAAGAACATGTACAAGATGGATTCGTTGAGATCCATTCTGAAACTCCAGATAAAGAGGAATTCTCTGAGTCTTTTGATTATTTTGTCGAGCGACTGTTGAAAAATGAAGAAAGTCCTTTATTGCTCTGGACGTGCTACCAAAGACGACACAGGACAACCAACGCTGTTGAGAGAGATGGCATCATAAAGTCAACAGCATTCTGCTCAATCCCAAACCCAAAGTGAATGATGTCGTACAACGTTTGAAAAAAGAAGTGAAGGTCACCAACAGTATGTTTACGACAGTGAAATCGAGTATGAAAGGAAAGAAGAGGAAATGAAAGTAGCTACGTCAAGATGGATAAAAGGTTAGAAAGAACAGACCAAAAGAATGAAGAAACAGGAGGTAATTGTAAGAAACATTGCTTTCATTCTAAATCTGGAGTAATTTATATATGCCTAAATTTGTATTTGTGTGTGCGTGTGTTCAATTTTTAAACACTTAAAAACGTAACTGATAAAAAAACAAAAACTTAAAAGTGTAACAAAAAAGACACTCAAATCTGATTTTTAAACACGCAAAAATGACTGCTAATCTATCTATGTATATATATGACCGAAAGTCTGAGGATTTGTTTCTTTGTATTGAATACAATCCACACCGTTACACCGATTGCCACCAAATTTTGCACAGGTAACCTTTGACACAAGGCGAAAATACTGTCTATCTTGCAATTTGATATTCTCGCCCGTTCACACGATTTTGGCCCTTTTGTTGACGCGTATAAAGATGTCAAAAACACCATGGAGACCAGAATTAATTACCATAGTAACAAGTAAATAAACAAATGCTATTTAGCGGCATCGGAACTGTACCTTTATCCGTTCCTGCAGTACATTTTCGATGTTTTTAATATGCGATTGTGTCGATATATTACGATGTGGAAAAGAAGAAGTGTACTAATTGTAAATTGTCCTATTTCTTAATTCAAAACGAAAATACTTGTTGTTTTCATTTGTGATATTAGGTGACAACGGTTTTTGGTTTCTAGTTTACTGCTGAAATAAATAAAAGCCACAGCTGAGACAACATAACGTTGAATGTGTACATACAATGCTTATAAGATAGTAACACTTAAAATGAAGAACCTAACGTTTTTGAGTTAACGGGTACTTGTATCATAGGCTATATGCCAGTACAAAGCCTGGAAAAGGCTAGTGATCGATTTGCATAAACGTAAAGGGCTTCGATACAATGGATTTGGTATGGTTCGAAATGAAAAATATTCACTGTCTCTTCTCTATCCTCCCGACAGTCCAAGGTGATGTCCGCACACTCCGCTGTCCGTGTAACTGCGCCTTTGCGTAATGCATGTGAATACACACGCGCGTAATATTGAAAATTTGCATATTGAAAATCTTAATTCATAAAATTCGCACATACTTTCTACTTTTACTAGTGTAGATTTAAGCTTAATAAATAGCGACAAAACAGAACAGGTCTGTAAAACGTGCAAAGTTAACGTTACTTTAAACAAGATCGTAAACGTCACTGTTGCAATCGCTCATACAGTCTTATTTGTATATTTATACCAGTAGTAATACACTACGAGTGAAATATACAATGGAGTGTACCTTTAAAACCAATGTTCCTCATTCTCGGCTAATCCAAGTACCTTCAATAAACTGTGAGAACGGTTCTTGGGGCTTACGCGTATTAGCAGTATCCTGTAAGATTGTTGCCAACAAGTTTATGAGATAATAGAAGTAAAATAATAATTTACTCCTCACTTGTTGACCAACCGGGAACAAGTATACAAACTTAAACGTGAATAGTATTTAAATAAAAACTATTAGAAAAAATTCATGACGATAAAACATATTCACGCTTGGACAAACACGAAAATATGTTCGTCTAATTTACTTATTTAAACTAAAAACCGGAACAAATTGTTATTTTCTTATTAATTATTCGTATAAAATCATTATCTATAATAATCGGCAATGATGTACCACGTTTTTTGCACTACCTTTGTAACGAGCGATTTTATTTTTGTGCGAAACGGCAGACTGAGGTGGAAATAGCTCTGATATACAGTAGAGAACGTACAGTAGGAGACGGGACGTTTTAAGACAATAATCTCAACTGATATTTTAACCGAGAAGACAGGTACACAAAAGTGTGCAAAAACCTACCCGTAACAGGTTGTTGTCATGGCGATTGTCTGGGATTCTGTTCCGATAGTAAACGCGTGATTATCCAAACAAGTCTGGAATTAAAACGTATAGGTCACAGGTGTGTGTGCACAGACTCAGGAAGATATGGCTGGAGGATCTTTCAAGGCAGAACAGGCAGCACCTTGCCTATACCGTGTTGTGACGACGATGATGATGATGATGATGATGATGATGATGATGATGATGATGATGATGATGATGACAAAGACCTTTCTGCACATCTGCATAGACGCAGAGAATAAAAAGATATGATCCTGTACGGCTATGGATGCAGTACAATAAGTAAAGAAATTCTTTCAGGGGACACTGCTTGATAAGAAAGGGAAGGTCGCCGTAGTCGAGATGCGGGGATTCTGTCAAAGAAGACATTAGAAGGTTAGACATCGACTTTGTTGGTGACAGGAGCCTCACAAAGCTGATATCGTTACGCAGGCCCAAGGACCAAATCGGTCTTTAAGAGGAGGAGGAGAGGGAGGAGGGGAGGGGGAGGAGGAGAAGGAGGAGAAGAAGCAGCAGCAGAAGAAGAAGAAGAAGAAGAAGAAGAAGAAGAAGAAGAAGATGATGAAGAAGAAGAACTCTTTATATTTTTTTCTACTCTCTACAACAACCAACCGACCATAATCTTTGGTTAAACATCATTTAACGACAAAGCATGATACGTTTGTAAAAGAGCGTTGAGACAAGTTCTTTGTGTTCGAACGTGGGTAATAACGTAAACCAGTTTCTATTGTGTTTGGCTGGGAAACGGGCAATGAAATGTCGTATTACTATATCTTGCCTGTCTAACCCACCGGATAACATGGGCACAAGGTTCATAACCTTGTACGCGCGGCCGCGGACCTACAGGCTAGTGCTGGGTACAAAACGCACAGCTGTTTTTTGAAAAAAGGCTTTCTGAAGAAAAAAAAAACGAACGAACTGTTCTTTTCCGCGGAGACAAACTGTTCTCCGTTTTAAAAACAACAGTATTGACAACTGTTCTCTGTTCGAAGTAAACCCTTCGTTTTCATTGGAACTTTCATTGAGTTGTTTGGCGTAATTTGTTTTTATCGAACTATTTGGAGTAAACTGATCGTTTTCATTGCAACGTTTGTTGAGCTGTACGAGGAAACTTCGTTTTTACTCCAACGTTCGTTGACTTGCGTTCGATTACTGTACTGACCTCGTTCTGTTTAGCGCAGAATTAGGCTATATTCAGTTTTATTTCAGTTACTATAAAAATATTAATTCAGATATTCCCCACGAGTTTTGATGAAACAATTTAAAACAAAAAAAGGCTTTTAAGATACTGGCAAATACGAGAAATATTGACTTAATGCCATTGTTTAAGTTACATAACCATCCATTTAAGAAAAATACTAAATTGAACAGTTATTTGAAATGCCCAAAACAAAACGTTTTAACAATATAATGGTAAAATCAGTAGCAACAGTTCATTAATTCAACTTGTTTTTTCCAACTGTTTTTAAAAACAGCTGTCTTTTTTTTTTTAACGAACAGTTCGTTTTTGTTTTGCAAAAACAACAAAAACTCCTACCACTACTACAGACACTGTGTAAATACTGGCTTTGAAACGACGACAAATTACAGTAGGACTTACGAACGTTGTGCTCTTTGAGTCCGTAAATTCGACTTTCGTACGTCCGGATTCGGATTTTTTTCCACTAAAGTTAGGAACAAGTTTTAGCGTAATTCGGCAATTTTTGCCGCCTTTTGTCCGTCACCAAGAAGTGGCAGTGACAACTTACTTCCGCTGAGACAGATTTCCGACAGGAATCCTTATTAAGAAACATCTGTCATTGACGCGTCGTCGGCTCTTTACTGAAACAAAAATACACGTGCAACTTAATTAAGAGTCAGGCGAGTGGATTTTCTCACAGCGTGGCGTGTGTTTAATATGTTAACTAAGGTACCAATTCTGCGGGAGTTTAAACTAGGAGTTTCACTGACACAAATGGGCGGAGCATTTGATATTCGTAATAATTTATTTATCAATATTTTTACAATCAACCGTCTTTGATCCGTTAGATAAATAGATTCGTAATAACTTATTTATCAATATTCTTATAATCAACAAAATATATACATTTTTATGATACACACTTTTTATTGAATACACTACATTATAGTACAATATACATTAATTGTCATTAGACATATTCCACAACCTTTGCAACTCCTTTCTACGATCAACCATTGATGGACTTATATTAATTTTTAGCAGTCTATCAAAATTAAACGCCGGATTTAATAATAATCCTTCTAATGTTTTCACTCTTGAAAGAGCAACATACGTTAATCCAACCTGAAATTCATTGTCTCCTAAATTAACAACTGCCTTATCTAATGTTATCCCTTGCGATCTATGTATACTAACAGCACATGCTAACATTAACGGAAATTGTTTGCGAGTACAAGAAATTTCATTTTTCTTGAAAGATGCCACTACTGGCAATATAATGGGTATTGAATTCTCGTACAGAACTGGTCCTGTATATATTTCGAAAGATACGAGTATACATATTGGCATGTGATTAGCTGCAGGTCATAAATAATATCAGTTACTATCCCAACTGAACCGTTGGCTAGTCTTTTTATGACCCAAAGATTTCTTCTAAGGATAACTCGAGCACCTTTACATACACGTAATTGGGCAAATAATCCCCGAGCATCGTCAGATTTTCCTAGAGAGGCTTCTGGGCAATTATGGATTGCATTGATTAGAGCCACGCGTTGTTTATTGCTTTCTAGTTTTTCATAATTAAAGCGTTCGATTTCATCATTTGTCGACATTATACAGACACTATCTTTGAAATTGTCCCCGATATTGTTTACATAAAATCTTCTAAATAGGAGCTGATAATCTTGTTCAGTGCCTGTTCCATTTGCGACTCTATTTAAAGTCTCTCTGAAATTTGTTTGATCATCACCTTGCTGTCTCATAATCTCCGTTAAAAAGAAAACTTTTTTGAACTGTTTATATAAAAGATTCGATTGAATGGTTTGAACATTATTACCAATATTGTAAAGACTCCTGTCACAAACCGGTGGAAGTTGGGACCAATCACCGACTAAATACACGCAAAGGCCACCAAAAGGAACAGCTGAAGGACGCTGCTTTGCTTGTTTGAGTCGCATATCCACTTTGAAAAACAAATTCAAACCCAACATACTGGCTTCATCAATAATAACGAACCTCACATCTTTTAATTCTTCTTCAAAAGCAATTTTGGATTCACCTTCTAAATCTTTGAAAGTTCCTCCCCTTCTCTTTGAAGCATTTATTCTTAGAGCTGAATGAATAGTTTGACCAGCAATATTGTTAGCTGCCACACCAGTAGGAGCCATTAAAAGAGTTGCATCGCAGCCAAAATATGAATTAATTCTCCTAACCATTTCATTAATTACACAGCTTTTACCAGTTCCAGCTTTTCCCTGAATAATTGCAAGTCTTTGATTGCAATCATCACAGTCATTTAGCTGATATTCTAAGAAAGATAATATCTTATTTTGTTGGTCATTGAAAATAACATTGTATGATTCATGAGAATCATACTGATTCACAAATGTTTCTCGATTCCTTTCGATGAAAGAAGTTTTATTCTTTATATCTGGATATTTGTAATACGCTGCTTCCCAATTATGAAGTAAATCGATATCACGATTACCTAGACCAACATGAGTTGGTAGTGCATTAGGCATTACTGCTGCTACAGCCATTCAGTCTCTATCGTCAAAAATATCAAACTCGTTATTATTATCCTGATAAATTTCAATTTCTTCTGTAATTAAAGACATGTGTAATTCTTCGTGAAGCTGTCCAAAATTTTTTCGAGTATAAGCCATGAACCATGTTTCATCTGTACTTTTCAAGTCTTCTTCATTACGCCAATGTTTATGTAAAGTCAACTTTTGTTTACAATATAATTCAGTATTGACTGCATTGTTATTGTTGTTTACTTTAGGGAAAACTTGTACAATTCTTTCCTTTCTGTTTGTGCTAATTGAATTATTTCTTCCCTAAGAACATTTTTTAGCAAAATCGGATAATGTTATTTCTTCCATGTCTAGTGGTCTACTACTATAAAACTGAATGAATGAAGTACTGTCATTTTCACTATTGGTTCCATTAATTGCAACATAGTCTTCTATTGTTATGACAAGTACTCTAAAAGTTCTGGTACACTGATACAATGGAATTCCATGGAGTAAATGACATATTTCGCAAGCCCCGATGTCTCTTTCTCTGATCACTCTTATCATCAAACTTGTATATGCTCGACGAGATTCTTCATCCGGGGCTCTCGATTCAACGATTTCTTGAAACATTTCAGTCACATTTTTCGAAGCAGGTTCTGACTTTAAAGCATATTTGGATACATATTCAACCACCTGGTATAAGGAGGTGATTATACTAAAATCAGTATTTGCTTTCCATGTTTGTGCGATGACAGGATTTTACTGATTCAGGAGTTCATCATTACAACCCAACCCATGATTCGTGCCAGATTAGGCCACCAAAGATCAGCTGCAACTTAAAAGTAAAAAACCCGTAGGAAGATTATCACACTGCTCAGTCATTGATTCAAGTTCACCTCTTCGTTGAATCCAGTAAGATTTTGATCCTCTTATTTTTCTACACCAATAATATAAACTTCTTATTATTTGAGGATTACTCGACAGCGTGTTTCTCAGTTGCTGTATTGTTCCATTGAATGAGATTTTCTAGCAAATATTGTCCCTCGTTGAATAGCTTGATGACGCTGAACAGTGTTCAATGCAAAAAATCTGAACCTAGGGTCTTGTGCAAAAGTCGGTCTTTATATTGCATCAAAAATTGAAAATATTCAAGTGCTGTAAGTTTCATACTACTTGCTCGAGTATTATCGTTTAATTCAGCAGATCCGTAAGGTAGTAAAGCAGGAAATGTCATGCTTACATATCCTTCGCACGAGAATTCATTTATGATATCAGTATCTTGTGGCCATGGAATTACATTATTCACTGCAGATTGGAGTCGATCAACTTCTGTGATTCTAATATTCTCCGGGATCACACTTTCAAAAGTTCTCTTCATCTGCATTCACCTCAGGTAAATCAACAGTGGGTATCATTCCATAAATACTATCATTTAATGGAAGTTGAGATATTTGTTCCATATCAATGATGATATCACTATAGAATGGATTATCCATTTTCAAAAAATTGAGTGCTTCTAAAATTTTGTCATGTCTGACATGAAAATCCCGATGTCCATTAACACTTTCCTCTCTTACAACTATAGTGCTCAGTGAAGCGGGTGTAGGGGGGGCAAGGAACTAACAATCTCCGTGATATTTTGACAAATGTTTATAATATTTCCCTTATAAGCATATTTACCGGGAAAGCCTCTCGATTTCACCCTATACACACGCATCACTGGTTGTACTCTTGCTATCAAGAGTTGTTCTACATGGATCCATCAGTTCTATAGGTACATCTTTAGGATGTACTGTAGGATTAACTGCAGTAAACTTATTGGGTTTCGCTTACCTGGGACACATACCAAAAAATGTTTGCTGCATCAACACTCGAGAACAATTTACACTTTCATAGAATTCTAGAGATCGTCAATTGTCTTCAAATTAATTCTGAAGATTCCTATACCCTGTGTTGTTCTGATCATATAACACATAATTCATGTTATCATATAACACATAATTCATGTTATGTTCTGCAGGGCCTTCAACATTTGCTGCAGCAACATTTTGTCGCTGTCTCATCCGTCTTTGATTTGTAGTTAAACGACCAATATTTGGACCTCTTCTCCGTCTAGGCATAGTATAAATAATATGTATATATAAATTGATGAATAAGAATGTACAGAATATCCTCTGGCGGTAAGGAACAAAGAGTTTATTATAAAATTTAAAAAAAAGTGTTTTAGGTCTTCCATAAAATACGCAAGCTTTATCCAGTACATTTGGTTAGATAGTTTAGATTGTCAAGTCAAAGTTCACGGCATAAAGTTCAACGTTCTGTAGGATCTACTAAAAAAAAAAATAAAACTAGCTATTGCTAAAGGTAACGACCTAATTACATATACACTAATATGGGATAATATGGAAACACGTTTTCACGCTTCAACTAAATGATTTCTTGAAAAATTATACCTACATGAATAATTACGGACAACAGAAGATCTGAGTAATTATGACGAGTGGCTGATGAAACCTCAGAGTTGGTCGACAAAATATCAACTATTTAATTGGTTACCATTCAGAAGCAACGGACACTATAAAGCAACGGACATTTCTAAAGACGTTAATGAAACGCACAAAAAGCATAACAATTGCCTTATTTACAATTGCGTACCCTTAAAAAAAAAGTAGTATGTGGAACTGAAGTATACGCATGAAATAAGCTGTGAGAATGTACGGTATTTACAGAGTTTTCAAATCATTAAAGGAGAATAGAATAGAAAACGATGCGACGGCCTGCGGTTAACAAAAATCGGGCAAGGCAGCGATCCTTACAGAATTTCCTTAAAAACCTTGCCTTCGTATTTTCATCTTCGAAATACAAGTCGAAGATCAAGTATTTTTAAAATTTTACTATTAATTTCATTTAATAACGAAAATAATATAGGCTATACTGTTTTCCAAACAGCCCAAATTAATCGTTTTTTCGTTAACTACATAGTCAGATGTTAAGTTGATTGTTGTTTCATGCAACCCGCATAAAGAAATGGTTTAAAGTAACTTTTAAATGTTAATTTAATGTCTCACTACACTTTAATTTGAATACCTGGGCTACAGTGTGTCTTATAATGCAAGCAACGACGTGGTGAATAAGTTGCATAAGTTCAACCTTATGTGCGGGACCATCAGGCGAACCCTTAAGTCAGCAAGTAAAGGAACACGGCTAAAATTCTACAAGGTGATGGCTCTTCCCACACTTCTTTATGGGTCTGAGAATTGGAATTTAACGAAAGGCCAGGCCAGTCGCATCCAAGCGGCTGAAATGAGATTTCTCAGGCACGTGGCAGGGTATACTCTCCATGATCATAGGAGAAACACAGATATACGGCAGGAACTGAATATTATGTTTATACTCGACAGGATCGCCCAGTATCGGCTGAATTGGTGGGAACATCTTTGCCGAATGGATGACTACCGAATCCCCAAACAACTATGGAACTATAAGCCGAGGGGACGGAGAGGCGTGGGACGTCTGAGGAAGCGCTGGCGTGACCAACTGTAATATTTGCCTATTTGAGACCGGAACAAACCAATCGTGGAATCGTGGAATCACCTTGAGGATGATGATGGTAACTAGACTTAAATTCTTCTTCTTCTCCTTCTCCTTCTCCTTCTCCTCCTCATCCTCCTCCTCCTCTCCCACCTTCTTCTTCATCTTCTTCTCCGTTCTACGATTACGCGACATCACCTGTTCCGATCTGTACTTCCACTTTTTATTTCTTTAAAACTAGCTATCGGTGGTGTTATGAGTTTAAATAAAACCAAAAAACTACTTGCTACTACCACCGTCAATGCTACGTTTCGGATCCTAAAGTCGTCTTCAGGCAGATGAAAGCCTAACTCATGAACCGCAATCCACTAACTTTAAAACATAAAACTACAAACATTACGGGTTAACAAGTGAAATCAACAAAAAAAAAAACTGTACTATAATAAAATAAAAACAAAATTACAAAGACTTTTGTAAATTTGTCTTTTGTAAATCAGTCCGTAGTTTTTGTTCTTATTTATCTTTAATTTGTTTCAAGCACTAATTAATTTGAATTTCGTTAGCAACTGTAAAAAAAGTATTCAAACTCGTAATACTAAATACGAAAATATATTTGTCCTGTTTCGATATGACTTTATTTTAAAGAACGATACCCTGCTTACGCTGTGTAAACAAACGGAGATCGACTTTCATCTGTCGTACTGGAAACAATGGTGTACGAAAGTCAAGGACTTACTGTACATTGTAAACAAAGCTGGAGACAGCAATTAGAAACGAATTCCTATTGTTTTGTACTGGAAGAGCTTCCTGCCGCATACAGCAGCAGCAGGTGTCGAACGCACGGACTCTATAATTACTCAAACAATGCCTTCATAATCAAAAATTGGCTTACTTCCCGCTTATCGGTATTTCTCAACGAACGTCTTCACCAAAAAATATGTGATATGAACAAAAGCTGAAAACGAAATCTATTCAAATATTTATGTAATTATAAAAGTGAAACCTCGCAAATGGTTTGTGAATATTTTCATCTACTATAAGAAGTAAATTAAAGTAAATTTGGAAATGTATTTATAAGCAGGGGCGTGTTTATGAGAGACCTGAAAGGATACTTAAAGTTTGTTCTTCACGGTTTTTGTATATGATTTACATACACACACATGAAGGATAAAATGACGACAACTTTCCACTGGTCTCAATGGTATACTGTTTTTAGAATAACGTTTAGAATAACAGACGGAGAAGACTATACTCCGAAGTACAGCCCCACGAGGAATTACTTAGAAGGTTTCAGTGCACAACGGTAAGCTTTTAACTATGAGTACAGTGGATGTGATAATCAATGACGATTAAAAAATAATTTTTACGCAGTGGCGTACCTAGGCCACTGGAGGCCCCCCTCCCATAAGACCGGTGTTTATAATCCAACTTGTCTTTAAGTAATACATAGTAAAAACACTTTACTGTTATATATTTAATGTCTAATTACTGTATTCATACATTTAGTAAAGGAACTTTATAAGAAACTGTAGTAATGTTTGAAATAAAAAATCCGCTTTCGTCTGGTAAATACAAAATTTAAAGAAATAATAGAAATAGTATTATTTATAGATTGCATTAAATTTATTACATTACTTTATAATATACAATAAACTTATATATTGCAAAACAAATTTATCATTGCTGCAAACAATAGGCTACTTGGCAATTTTTTTTAAAGTTAGCAGTTTTAGTGCAAATAAGGTGAACTTTCTAAAATGGCCGTTTTATAGTTTTGGCCTGGGAAAATTTTCGTTCGTTTGAGTAACTGACCCGAGTTCCGCACTCCAAATTATCCACTGTTCAGTAAAACTTCTGATGAGAGATTTTAAAGAAATTGTTGGTGTCCTGAAAAGTTAAACATTGTTCACTGATATAATGTCTTTTAGCGTAGGACTGCATGTTATCGTCTGGTAGTTCACTCCGCCGTTTACATTTTCGTACCGAGGCACGGCCTTCTAGGGTCGCTGCCGCTGCCGTTGCCGTCCGTGCTGTTTAGGGTTCAATTTGCGATTCCGACTGCGTGGTGAGGTTGGAGTGAAAAATTGGTGGACATTGGCTAAGGATAGGGAAGTATGGAGGAAAATCCTGAAGGAAACTGAAAGTTTCTTTTTCATTACTTAAACACTTTATGAGGCAGGGTTCTAAAGTAGATTTCAAAATAATATGAAAGTCTTTGGAATCGATCGATTAAATCCTGGATCTCTCATAGTGTTGCGTTAATAGAATGTCTTCACATAAATTAAAAAAATTACCAAAAAAAACTTAAATTTTCCAAATCTGGAGGCCCCCTACTAAGAAGGGCCCGGGGCGGTACCCCCCCTTTAGTCCGTCACTGTCTTTTTGATAAAAGAATTCATATCCGGGCTGTTTGACCGTAGTCGAATGCTTTGTTCAGTCGTTTCCTAATCGTTTCGGCCACCAACCGGAGGGCTTCTTCAGTAGAAAAAAGTTAAAAGTTAAAAGTGCAAGCACACCACCTTGCTTTTACCTCGGTTAGGGGTACGTTCGGCTCTCCACCCTTTGCCGAACACTTTTTACTTTTTCCTACTGAAGAAGCAGCCCTCCGGTGGGTGTCCGAAACGTTTAGGACATGACTGAACAAATCGATCTACCATGGCCCAATAGCCCGGAAATTAATTGTTTTTTATCACTGACTCCGCCCCTGATAGCCTACGTAATAACTTTATTTTTTTAATACAGGCGTTTGCAATATCAATTGGCGTAAAATTTAAACTTTTTAAGTAAATGGAATGCACAAGAAAAATAGAGTAAGCATATACTTGTCTTATAAGCTCAAAGCATCAAAGTAAGTTGTAAGATCACTGGAAACGAGACCCAGATAAGACAGTGTTGATAAGTGTTGAATCATTTTTCTTGAACACTTCTTCAACATTTGCGAGGAAAGGATTTGGTCCCTGGAACCAAATTATTTACAGTGAGCAGTAGCGTGGCGTCCATGTACCGCTGTTGCCGGCGGCAACAGTACTGGAAGTAAGAGAAAATAATATTTATTATATCACAGAAGAAATACTTTAGTTACTGATAATTTGAAATCCGAATACTATTAGTACGAAACCTGAACAAAAGCGTAACATTGGTTTCGAACTGCTGGGCACTAGCACCGTCTTGCGTTGCCGGCTCAGACATTGGCAATGGTTTACTGCGTACTGTCATTGACCTCGTAGTAGTTGTCACTGTACAAAGTGTGGGGGGGGGACATTCGTCCACCCAATGTGTTGCCGCTATATATACCGGCAAAACGCTCAGTTAGCAGCTATGCTCGTTTTCGGAACTGACGTGCAGCAGCAAATAGCCTACTAAGTACCTATTTGTGTTTAGTTCGTTTAGTCATGTGTTTCTCTGTTTGTCTTTATTGTTTTTAATTCGATTATTTCTGTTCTGATTAATTCTGTGTAAGTATAATGAGAGTCAGATCCCGTTGAACCGGGACCCTCTTCTTCTCCCAGCGAATGATAGAAAATGCTCTAAAAACAATACTTGGTACAAGAAAAAAATTGGAATTAAATTTTAGGTTAAGTTTTATACCTATCACAACCGGCAACAGGTGTTATATACTCACGCCACGCCACTGACAGTGAGAATTATCGATTTAATCACGGTCATTAACGGTTATATCACGAAGCTTAGTAGTTTGGCGCGTTGTTCAGAGTAAAAATCACTGATGTAAACGAATAGAGGACCAAAGCGGTCTCCTTTACTTAACTTATAGTATTAATTACTAACATAATACGATATTTCCTAACCAAGTACTACCCTTACCGCTACGAGAACCTGAACTTATGTAATGTACGGTAATGAGACATTATTTTTGTACTTCCCTACATCCCCGACGAATCCTAGTAACTTTTTGAGACTTACAAAACTTTGTAGAATTTTTTAGAATTACACCATAGAAACAATTGGGTTTCTATTCCAACTACAGGAGGCTCTGCCCGACTGCGGATTCGCCTTCAGAAACGTAGAGAAAGCGAAACCATTTATTTACGTCCAATTGTAGGGGTGAGACAGGAAGTAATATTTACTGTTTAATATTTCAGTATTTACTGTCAGTCCAACGTACTTATAATAAAAATGTCTTTAGTACAAAAGTTATGTCAATACATTATTGATACCTTTTAAATTTCCACTTTTGTTGAGTGTTATAAACGAAATAACAATCTGAGAAATAATTAAACGAAATAGAGTTCGTGAGCCTTTCATGGCGTCCGCGTAGTCGGAAACGATATTGGGCGGGCCTATTAGGCCGTGGTCTAGAGTGTAACGTTCCGACAGACGTTTCGGCTTCACCGTCGGAGGACATCGTCAGTCTCGGTAACAACTGGCACGATGTCCGCCAATTAACCCCAGTGATGAGGCAGTGAGGCCGAAACGTCTGTCGGTCAGCACAGACTCTAGACCACGGCCCAATAGCCCGGCCAATATCGTTTCCGACTAAATGAAACGTAATATTCATATTGGTCTGCAATTTAAACACGTTAATTTTAAAATATTAACATTAATTAGGACGACTTATTAAAAATGAATTCGTATAAGTGTACAGATAACCAAGCTGACAGAATTAATTCTTAATAAAAATACGGTGTTTCCTTGGTGCAGTATTTATGGAAATTCACAAAACGAGATCCTACAAAGCAAACTAACAAAACAAAACAAAACAAAAAGAAAAAGAAAAGGAACCGTGTAACCCACAAGTACAACAATATACGTTCCAAATAATACCTAATAAATATTGTAAATCAAAAGTGCTTACAAGTATTGTTGCCTCCAGAAAAACGATTCAGTAACAATACTTTTCATGCATAAGTCCAGTGTGAATATTAAAAATATAATGAAAATAAATAAACATCTTTACAATAAACCACACTGTGTAGGACCACACTGTCGTACATTAGAATGTTGTTTATGATTACTACATCTTCGTTCTTTGCAGAATTTGATTCGCAAAAATCTGTTTTTAAGCTTCATCAGATTTTCAAACAATACAATATGAAAATCTCCACTATACAAACAAAGGTAATGACATTTCGAGACAAGGAACCAATAAGAACAAAGATAATGATTAACGATCGAATTCTAGTACAGGTGAGCCATTTTAATTATTTGGGAAAAGATATTGGTTGTGATAGGAATTATGATATTGATGTTAAGTTAGGTAAGTTCCAGTTGATTTGTAGGGCAATAAACGGTACTTTTAGAAAAAAGGTACGTCGAGATACAAAATTAAAAAGTTCTACAAAGGTATGGCAGTCCCTGTCACTCTCCTGCGGGTGTGAATTGTGGACAACAACCAAGAAACAAGACAGTAAAATACGAGGCTCGGAAATAGCGTTCTTAAGAGGGGTTAAAGAGAGCTCTGAACTTGACCGTATAAAGAATGATGCCATTAGAGAAGAGTTACAAGTTTTTAACTTGAACGAAAATTAAAAGATTACAAACAATGGTGAAAAGAACGCTTAGAAAGAATGTCAGATTCCAGACTGGCCAAACAAGTCTGGAAATACAAACCTATAGGACACAGGCGTGTGGGTAGACCCAGAAAGAGATGGTTGGAGGATTTTTTAAGGCGGAACAGGCAGCACCTTGCCTATGCCGTGTTGTGAAGATGATGATGATGATGATGATGATCTTCATTCGTTAGCCATTCGAGTTCGATAAAAATACGTACGAAGACACTGCATTAAATCGAAAACTCGTACAAACCCAGACGTTGTTGTATAAAGTATACCAGTATAACAACATTGTACACAAATTAGAAACAATAAGGAATTAATTTAATACAATGCTATTTATTGTCAGCGGATGTTTCTAACATTTTGTCAACAGCATTCACTTGGTACCTGATTACGAAATGCTGACTGAATAATATTATCTGCTTCTGCTGTTTACGTAAAAATAAACGTTGATTTCATTAATTTATCTGTCACTATAAAATAAAATTTAAAAAAATCTGTATCGATAGTTAGCATTACGGAGGCGGTTTTATTAGCAAAAAGAAAACTACATGAGGTAGTCCTCGCCCCGGTTGTTTCTTTTCATCTGACACAGCGGAAGTAGTAGCCGCTCCTACATCTTGGTGAGTGACCACAGGGGGGAGACACGTTAGCATTTCCGACTTAACAATGTGACTACTGTATGAAAGTTACTCCACATGTTACGAAGTAAAACCTGAGATGTCGGAAAGTCGAGTATCTGCTATCCTAAATATGTAAAATACAAGAAAACTTATTTCTATTTGTACTTACGTACAAACAAGTAAGTAAGTAATTGTCTATTTTACTAAAGTAAGTGTTTCTGGTCGCGTTCATCTAACCTCTGATTAATTTCCGCCTGATGTTTGGGCATCATCGCTTCCTCTTTTTGGGACATTTTTTAAAACTATTTATACTATATATTTATTTATCAATATATCAGATGTTAGTTTCTTGTAATGGATTGTAAAGCATGTTTTTTTTTTAATCGTAGGTAGTGGAAGTTTGCTATGTTGTTACTTTGTACTGAATTTTGTGCGTGCGTGCGTGCGTGCGTGCGTGCGTGCGTGCGTGCGTGCGTGCGTGCGTGTGTGTGTGTGTGTGTGTGTGATTAATCCCAGCTTTTATCACTACCAGTTACTAGGTCAAGAGTACAAGAATTGTTTACAAATATACTAGTGCATTAAGCTATCAGTAACACATCTTTCATTCCAATATCGATATTTTAAAACAGCTGATTTACCCAACTCGACCTGAATTTGGCGCCCCAAATATACAATATTTGGGGCGCCAAATTCTTGTAAAATACAAGAAAACTTAATTCTATTTGTATTTAAATACTATTCGAATATGATCAAACAAGAATTAAAAAAAAATCTCGTATTGTACGTTCCTGAAACAAGTTGCTATAATTTATGATTAAATAACAAAAATATGATTAAAAACAAATTCTTGTCCCTATTGTTTCTAAATACTATCTCCCCCCCCCCCCAACACACATGAAAGCATGAAGTTCTTATGTGACCTAAATACACAGTATTTAGTACGAACGAGTTTGCTGACCATATTTTATATTATAGAATAACCATAATAATGTCTTTGAAATAGGAATTCTAAGAAAAATCTTTGGACCAGTCACGGAAGGCAAAGAATGGCTCATACGGAACAACAGAGAATTGGAGAAATTGATAGATGGCGAGGACATGGTGGGGTTCATCAAGTCTATGAGGATCAGCTGGTTGGGACATGTGATGCGCATGCAGGACGGAATGCCCAAAGCAGTTCTTAGAGGGACAATAGATGGGCAACGAAGGCAAGGAAGACCTAGAAGAAGGTGGCTGAAGGACGTAGAAGACGTCCTCAGGAGGATGAATATCGGGGAATGGAGGACCGAGGTGTTTGGAGGCGACTAGTCGGGGAGGCCAAGAGCTGTAGAGCCGGAGGAAGAAGAACCATAATAATAATGGGAAAAATAATTACAATCATAATCACTTTATAACTGAAAAACATACGAATAATATTTTTGTTATCCTCTGAAACATCCACATAATTAATAATTTAATTATACAACTAAAAAAATTTTCTTCGACGTCAGAAATTATCATCGACAGCAACTTACAACCATTAGGTGCTATCACTGCCCCGTCCGTTTTCACAAATCATTTTTCCAGCTCTTCCACCATCTTCCGGTGTCGTCGCGGGATATATACCGACAATCGTTGAACTGATTGTTATGTTTTTATTAAAACACACACACGCGCGCGCGCGTAATTTATGCAGTTGTCTGTATTGACCATTTGTCTTATTTCCTATACTATCCTTCACTTTGCAACTGTTAGGATATCGTAAAAAGGTCATTTCATAAGGTCTGAATCTTATTTCTCGCCTTTTATCTACCCATAATTCTGATACGTATATAAAACAGAAATAATAACTGTGATGACGTTACAAAAGTCAAGTGTAGGCCTATCTCTTACAGGTTTTCCTGTACAACGTAACTCTTTGCCGCCAGATACACATCTTGACGCGAACTAGTTTCCTGTTCACGTCTCTCCCTTACAACAACAAAAAAAAACCATATCACGGTCCGGGTACCGGATATTGCTAATTCGTTTCAAGACGTGATCAGATTGGTTATTTTCCTGCGAAGGCTGTTACTTAAATTTGAAGTAATTTTGTGGCCTATTCAATATAATCGAGTTCTGCGGTCTATTCACTGTGAGACTTATTTCTGAATGTTAACATCATATGCTGCCGGGAGATATACTTATAACTATACCCAATGGAAGCTATACTTGTAAAATATTTTTTAATTTTTAAAACGCTGAATAAATGAAACCAACAAAAAATATTTTATGACAATGAAAAATTCTTAATTAAAAAAAAAAGTATTGTGTGCAGGGAGGCGACGACTATTGGGCCAAAAACTGCTCTCGTTTAGGTTCCTCCTCCTTTGCTGGCCCGTCTTTGTTGTCCTTCATTTTCCTCATTTAGGTTACTACATTTTGTTATTGCTTCAGGTGATCAATACTACCTATTCTTGGTTACACAGTCGGATGAGCCAATGGGCGAGATAGGGAAATACACCGCGGTTTGGGTTTTACATTCCCTATTATTACGCGACTTGAAAACCTCGACCGATAAAAATGAAGTACTCGATAAGTCTACAAAATGTATGCAGTAGTATCAGTATTTAATTCTTCACATTTTGGTATATTTTAAATAAATTTAGCCCACAAAATGAGACGGTAATTTAACAAATGCAATAAAACCATCGCACATCGCACACGTATAAACTGTCCTTACGCACGAAGTTCTTCCTCTTTAACGATAATTTTCTTTTATTCATGTAGTCCTGATCACGTACATTATGTACGTGCTATTTCAATTTAATATCCTTGTAATAACAAAATAAATTTTATTTTTTTCGGTCGTGAGGCGTAAAAAGTCGCCTGCGAGAAACCTTTCCCTATCCAAGATATACTAACACACTAAGCGAGTCAATTGTACAGAAAGGTTCAAATTAAATTTTGATCTAACTCCCAATATTTTATCTTTACTGGTTTCCAAATTATTGAGCGAATCATACAAATATACTTCAGCGGTCGCGCTGCGTACTGCCGCCCATCCAATTCCCGTCCTTTTCAAACTGTTAATCTATGGGTTATGATGGTCCCTGTACTATGGGTATGAATTACGGACGACAACCGAGAAACAAGAAAGTAAAATACAGGCCTCGAAAATGGCCTCATTAAGAGGAGTTAAAATGTGTTTTAAACTTTTGAACGTGTTATGAAGAATGAAACTTTAGAATTTCAAGGTTTTAACTTGAACGAAAGATTAAAAGACTACAAACAACGGTGAAAAGAACGCTTAGAAAGAATGTCAGATTCAAGACTGGCCAAACCTAGTCGGGAAATACAAACCTATACAGTTGTGTGTGGGTGGTCATCGATGTATACTATAGTATAGTATAGGCTACTATAGTACACATCGATGGTGTGGGTAGACCCAGGAAGAGATGACTGGAGGACCTTTGAAGGCGGAACAGGCAGCAACTTGCCTATACCGTGCTGTGTAAGGTGATGATCTTTAAAATACTTCCTACGCTTACACGGGAGGAGTCAATGTTATTAAAACTCGTTCCCGGACTGTTTGGCCATGGTCCATTGTTTCTTACTAAAACAGACGTTTCGGCAGTATCATAGACTACCATCAACAGTGTGAAAAAATTCGAGCTGCGCTAACGTAGAGTGGTACACGTTAGAGACCACGGTACTAACGTAGAGTGGTACACGTTAGAGACCACGGTACTAACGTAGAGTGGTACACGTTAGAGACCACGGTACTAACGTAGAGTGGTACACGTTAGAGACCACGGTACTAACGTAGAGTGGTACACGTTAGAGACCACGGTACTAACGTAGAGTGGTACACGTTACAGACCACGGTACTAACGTCCAGCTCGAATTTTTTCACACTGTTGATGGCAGTCGATGGTACTGTAGAAACGTCTGTTTTAGTAAGAAACAAAGGACCATGGCTAAAACAGCCCGGGAATAAATTTTAATAACGATGATGATTTTTTTTATCATTACGTTGCATATGTCTATTTCAAGACGAACATCTTGATTTCTAATTCTGTATAATTCTTTATAATTCTAACTCTAATGCGAGCAGACCGAGAAGAAGATGTGTACCGTAACGGGCGCATTTGGCTATTATCAGAAGTACAAAATAAGATGATGTATATTGCTCGCTGGAGATCGCCTTCTGAAGTGGTGAATATAGCGTGGTCATCCGAGAAGAGAATGGTTTTCAAGCTTTTATTTCTGCGGATTTTAATACCGTCAGGGGATTGTTCTTTCTATTTTTTGAGAAGACCACCTAGATAAAGGTTAATAAGTATTGGTGACAGACAACAATCCTGTCTTACGCCTTGGTTTGTTTTAATCGGGATAGATTCTTCTATGTCATCTACGATTATCGCGGTGTAATGGAAGATCGGTTAAAAGGTGTAACAGACAAGATCATAAAATATAAGAAATGAGGAGATAAGAAGTGATTTAGATATTTTTGCAGTTAATGAAAGGATTAAAGAATACAGAAGTAAAATGGATTCAACACATAGATAGAAATTGAAAAAAGTAGAATACCGAAGATGGCGAAAGATTACAACCCTATAGAGAGGCAGAAGGAAAGTTGGTAGACCTAAGAAAAAGTGGACTGTGGAATAGGAACCGTTAATAAGAAGATGATGATGACAAAATAAGAAGAAAAGAATACAAACGTAAAGACACAATACTAAATGTAATTTTATATGCTGACGACCTCACACTAATTGGGAAAAAGGAAGAAGAATTGCAAAAGTGATTATACAAACTGCAACAAATTAGCGAAGGATACAATTTAAAAATTTCAATTCCTAAAAAACAAAAATAATGGCATTCGCACGAAAAGAGCCAATAAGAGCCAAAATCATCTTAAACGATAAAACACTGGATCAAATAAAACATTTTAAATACCTAGGTTGTGATATTTCCTTCGATTACAGTAAAGATATTGACCAAAAAATTAGTAGACCTACTTTTAACCGTATTTCCGGAACTATCAGTGGATGCCTGAAAAATAAAGCCAGGAAAGAGATAATGTTGAAATTTTATACAACAATGGCTGTCTCCGCACTTATAAATGGCAGCGAAACATGGGTAACGACAAAGGCACAAGAAAATCGAATTCAGGCACAGAAAATGAGATTCTTAAGACGAGTTAAGGGCTGTAGTCGAATAGACAGAATAAGAAATTAAACGATTAGACAAGAATTTCAGGTATTCAACTTAAATGAAAAGATAAAATTTAATAGAAACAAGTGGCAAGAACATTTAGAAAGAATGCAACAATACAGGATTCCAGTAAAAGCTAGAAAATACAAAGCCAGAGGAAGAAGAAATTTAGGTAGACCAAGGAAAAGGTGGGAACCGTAACAGGCGAATGAAGTGAAAAGGAGGAGGAGGAGGAATACAAACGTACCTATGTGGACGTGAACGTCATGTCTGTACGTGGAAGAAAAGGACGATCAACGACTGTAGCCAAAGGAGAGACTAAATCAGTACCTACGGAAAGGTTGTTGTTATAATTTAAATTTGATGAACAAAATTATTGCGTGTAATCATAATATTGGCCGTACGCTGCAGTGTTTGAGAACTGTTTGAATATTCTGCTGTTACGAACAAACAAAGGGGGAATAAATTTTCTGGTCGGTTGCGAGTTGTAAACGGATACGACGAGTCAGTCTAAAACACGTTCCATAAACATGTATCTTACTCAAAGTCGCGTATACCTTGATTGCCGGAGCGCACGCGAAAATAAAATAAAACCCACAGCCGACTGTTATAGTAAAGCAGCAGTAGTAGTAGTGGTAGTGGGATCCAGAAGCGCGGCAGGTGTAAGTGAATCCAGAACGACTCCGCGGTAACGGGTTAACGACCACACCTTATTGTAAAGGATAATAATTTGACATTCTTCTTCTTCACCTCCTCATCTTGGGTGACCTTGAAAACCAGCTATGGAATGTTACCACTTAACAGAGAGAGCTTCCAGCCTACAGGCTTCGAATAGCTAAGATTGGTCCTCTAAAAAAAAAAAAATAATAATAAAATAATCGTAACATACGTTTATTGAATATCGCGCTCGACTGGTACTGAGCCTGTACGTAGTTCACCGTTACTTATTCTCTAGTCCACGCAATACTTTCGTCAGCGTTGTTCGAATTGGTACTATCTCTGTAGCTCGTATATCTGTCTATGACGCATCTTCACTAGAGGTTTGCTAAACTAGTATCTGAAAATAACAGGTACGAACGAAACCGCTCCAAAAAAATAACACGTACAAATACCTGTTATTATATACCTATTATACATATACCTTTATTATATAATTTGTTAAGAAGAACTAAATTGAAACTAAAAGTATTAACAGTGTCACTTTACACTGTGATTTTATTAAGCCGTTACTGTTTAAAGGAAAATAAGAAACAAGAGGCCCCTCTCCGTTTGGGAATACTAATTTAAGTTTTCACTAGGAGTAAAAAAACTGACATAGATTTAATATTAAATTATTGATTCCATTTTGGTTAGACAAATCAGTTACGAAACTCAGGCAATTAAATTTGTAGTGCACGTAGGCCTAATAGCACAACAAAAAGTTTCAAAAAAATGTACGCGAGATGTGCAGGATCATCTCCGAAATCACATTAACAAAAAGTACTGTATGGCCTATCAGCCACTGTGTAGGTTATTAACACAATATAATTCGCTTTTTCAAAATTTACCAAGTTGGTGACTAGTATAAACATATAATTTGTTATTATAACCTGTATTATATATCTGCATACCACACGAGAATAAATGTAACATCAGTATGAATTTTTTTCATTTATTAAAAACAGCTTCGTCTCTTTGGCATAGAGATATTCTGAACCTCCCTGTTTTGTTTCGTTTCGTACTTGTATGGCAATCGGCACATGCGCAGAGTGAAGTATTTAGCACCAAAAAGTGGCTTTGTGCTCATGTACTCGTAATACTTGTAGTACTCGTTTACTTGTGTATTCGTTAGTTGCGTAGGGGGGTCCCTCGACTCGGAACCGCGAGTAATCAGAATGGGTATTTCGACCTTTCAGTTTTCAGTAATCGTTGAATCGGAACAGGTATTTCAACTTTACAGTTACTGTTATATCCGTTCCACAAAAATATCTTTCCAAAATACCTGTTACAGGTATATCGGCCCACCTCTAATCGGTCACTGAAGACTCCCGGTGGAAAATGTTTGGAGACTTATAAAATACTGCCAGTAAATAAGCAAAATGTATTAAGCTACAGTTTAAAAGAGTGAAAGACTGTACAAGGAAACAAATAATTATTGTAGTCGTCTTTTGAATTTAACTACTGTTCAACAATCGCAGGGAGGTACAGTTCATATTTACGGCGACGGACAAACGGGACCAGACCCCCCCCCCGCCAGAGGGTCCAAAATTAGACGAATGTTGTTACTATCTTACTTTTTAGGCGGTTTTATTAGTTTTTAAGTACGCTAATATAGTAGTAACTCTTTTTAAAAAAGAATAAAACAGGTTCATTACACAGCAATTGCGTATAAGATTGAAATGTGAAATACAGGAAATGCATACAATAAGTGTCATCTAAACAATATAGCCTATCAGTAACGCATATTACCGTTTACTTTAATGGGATTGCTTTCAGGATACTATCACACGTTTTTCAACCACTTTAAAGATAGTAATGTTGATCAGTCTTAACTTGTTTTTTCCTTTGTATGAAGCCGATTCGACCGGAACCCCTCCCCGAGGCCTACGTCTGATACGCCACTGAACAATCGTGATGTTTAAGGTTACCGGATGAGCCGGATTTTATGAGACAGTCCGTTTTTAAACACTGTACCGACTTTTCTTGGATGAGAGTCGAGACGCGTAACATATCATTTTTCAGTGACCTTAAATATTTTTTTCAACGCCAGGTAATTTGAATGTAACCCAGAATTACATTAATCTTCGTGAATAGGTTATGAACAAATTATAAAACTCGTCTGAAATTACAGATTGCTAGAGCCATCTTAATCAGTAAAGTCAATTCTGATCTATCGTTTTTTACGATACGCTGTGTGATAAACAGTGTGTCCTTAAGATAGGACAGTTCATTCGTCGCAAAACCACCAACAATGGTCTCAGTGGATTATCGTTTCTTCTTCTTCGCTTTCTTTTTCTTCCCCAACAAGGATTAGGCCTTGGTGACCTGTTTCGGCTTCATAGGATTCATTTTCTTTTCTTTTCTTTTCTTCATAGGCCTCAAACACATCTTTTCTTTGGTCTCCCTACATTCCTTCATCCCGCTGGTTTGTATGCTCCAGATGGCCGTTCCAATTTCTTCTATGCAACTCTATTTCCTCATTTAAGTTGTATATTTCAACTATTCTCTAATCTCTTTACTTCTAAATCGATCTTGTTTAGAACAACCTTTGACCGATCTTAGAAATTTCATCTCCGCTGCTTGTATACGGCTTTTATCTCTCTCTCTCTCTCTCTCTCATTATCCATGGCTCACTTCCATAATGAAGCATAGGGACAGTCATTACTTTGTAAAACTTGAGCTGAGTATTTTGCCGCGTCTTGTTTTTTAGTGGTCTTCTTATGGTGCCGCACCACATCATTTGAAACTTATGTAGTTTATTGTCTATGACTCTACTGTTATCATATGATATATCATACCCTAGGTAGCTAAAGCTAGAGACTTGTTCAATTAGTTGGTTGTTAATCATTATTTTGGTTCTTACAGGATTGTTTTCCAGGAAATCCATCACTGAATCAAACACCGTTGTAAATTATGTGTGGCTTATAGCAACCCATAAAATTGTTTTTATTTTACTATGTACAATTTTTTTTTTTTACTGCACAGTTTTAAAGCGTTGTAATATCCAGACTTCATGTTTTAGAAATATGGCAAACTTAAGGTCTCTGCGTAGCCTATACAATTATTAAGTTCTGTGGTCGACGATACGTTTATTTAACGAGGTTACTTCTCGAACTAAAATACTTATAAATTAAAAGTCTGTAGGACATAAAACGACTTCTATTATAATGGTGAATAAAGTAATACAGTAGCCTATAACTGATAAAAAGAAATCAGGTTTGATAACATTGACACGTTTGACATTTTGTGTCATGTATATAGAACATATATGTATCTGATTCACCCACATTTGTCTTACGTTTTTTATGAGAGACAAACATTTTAGAAGACCACGCAAACGTGACTTGCAAATATAGACCGGAACAGAGAGGGTTCGGATTTGGCCGGACATGATCTTTTTTTTTATTATTTCTCCGGCGTCCGCTCGGCTTGACCGACACTAAATGAATGGTAAAGCTCTTTCACTGGATTTCAGTATTATATCTGAAATATGTCAAAGAGTGATAATTGCTAAATTGTGTATTCGAAACCAGGCGCGAATCCACAGGAGGGGGGACGAAATATGTTACGTTGTCTTATGATTGTAGAATGGTTTGTGACTGTGAATATGATACAAAATTCAAATCACGTTATACAGGGTATACTTTTACGTCACACTGTAACTGTACGTTACCGGTACGTTAATTGTAGTTTGATTACATAACTTAAATGAGTAATCTGTATTTTAAACTGTAAGTGAACATTTTTAAAACAACAATGAACTGACAAACACACACATGATTTTATACATCTACGTTAATAAGCTCATTGTGTTGATAGTAACACTGTTTTATCTTCACTTATTCCTATCATTTATACTTTAGACCAGCGTTCCACTAACTGTGTCCCGCGAAATTCTGAAAAAATTATTAAAATATAAAATAAAATAAAATGTCTAACTCGACAAAGAAAAAAGAAATAAAAAGTTGTTTGGTTACTTAGTTAATAGTCCTGTCTTGAACCCAACATTGGAAATTAATTTAATAAAGAGCAGACAAAAGTTTGTAATATTTTGTGTTTTTCATTATTTTATAATTTAAGACTCTGCAAATAAAGGTTATGTGAGGAAATCTGTTTCAATAGATTTTTGTAATTTTATAAGTCACAAAAATCTAAGTTTGTTGATAAATTTGCGTTACAGTTGGACACTGACATAACTGGGGAACCACAAGTACTACTGAGGTAAGTAACATTCATTATTGTGGTGTATTACGGTGCAGTGTAATTTTAAAAACACCGCGGAAAGGTGCTGATGTTGGGGGGGGGGATCAGTCTGTAGAGGGAGATACTGTGCCCCGGCTTCTGACTATTTATCTGTAGTGTGCCGTGTGCTACAAACGTTTGGGAACGCTGGTTTAGCCCACTGAAGAATGGTCCAACTTTTCACATTTCTCCCCCGAAAGCCTACTCTTTCCTCTCCCCTAAATTGCTTGTTGGATCCGCCCCTTATAGAAACGTGATTGAATTTAATTTCGAAACAACTAACAGAAAGAACTAAACTCGCCGCTCCTCTCTTTCAGCTAACAAAGGCACTTTAGTTGCAGGTTGCAACTTGTTAACAGTGCTGTCTGTAAAATAAAACCAAGTGAAGCCTTTACTTGTGTTTTCACAATGCGATTACTCACTCACTGTATCTGAAGGCAAAGTTGCGAATGACGTAATCCTGTAACAGTAAATGGACTCCCGTCATCTGAAGCGGATGAGAAATAAGAATACTAAGGTTTGAAATGTGTTGTAACATGCAACGATACGAACTGAACTCAAAGCTCGACTGAATAGTTTATGTGGAAGCATTGCTTTAACGATAAAATTTCATTTGAATTTTTCGTGTGAAAAATAAATTAAAATTCTGTCCATTACACTTCTCCCGTTCAGAGTGGAAATGTGTTTTTTTTTCAGATCCGTTCAGACTATAAAAATTCCCATTTTTATACTATACAAGTTTATCAGTTGTGGACAAGGTGGTAGTAGGTCGACAGCTTACGGTGGACGGGCAAAACTATCGCTTACCACCTCCATCCTCCCCTTCAGGGCATAACTGATTTCTTTACATAACTGATTGCTTGTATATAATTAATTGAAAAGCGCTACCAACTGAACGCAACGAAAATGACCGGCGCGTCAGTCAAAACATTTTTAGAAAAGTGGAAAAATTGACTATAAGATAACTTATAAGACCAATCCTATCCTATTGTAAGGGTGTGAAAGCTGGGCAGTGACAGGAAAGCAAGGAAGGTCAATTGAAGTGTGAAGTATATTTTTTTTTGTGGAACGATGAAAGTTGAAGTCCATTGGAATCGAGAATATCATGGATGACGTAGCGACGTGACGGAGGAAATGGAGACAAAATTTACAGAGAATGGTCAAGGGACGAACTCCGAAAGCGGCGTTGGACCATACGCCTACAGGGCGAAGAAGACATAGGACAATAATGAAAGATTGCCTACGAAATCAGAGCAGGCAAATTGTCTAATCCCTGGCAGTATAGAAGAGGGGAGATTATTTCCAAAACTTTGATACCGCGAACTATCCCCGGTCCAGATTAGTTAGGATCATCAAGTGTTTTACGAAAAAATAAATGTTGACTAAAGGTTGTTGTACACTAGAGAACCCAACCCAAAGTAATATTCTGAATGTTGCATACTATATTAAGTGATACTATGATTGCCATAAACTATCTGTCATGTTGTAAAACCATCTGCCATTAGAATAATATTATATTAAGCGCGTAGGTTATGTTACTCATCTGTACTTATATTATCCACAATTTATGTATAACTTATGTAGATACACACTATTTATAGACAACACTAGAATGTTCGGTATCAATGTTACTATATATTTATAGATAAACGTAGTTTGTTCTACTAGGTTTTACAATATACGCCTCGAACCATCTAGACTATATACATCAAATTTTAAATGACGCATGTTTGTGAATGACGTCATTACCGACTAAACAGTAGTAGATGGAGAAACAGTCAGTATCGTTTCTGAGTCCAGTGGATTATGTTGTAGAGTTGGTGAGCGTGTTTTGATACTACATTTGTGGATAAATATTATATTTGTGTGTTATCTTTTTTTTTACTTCCATGTTCCATAAGGAAATGGAAGTATGGTGATGGCAAAAGAAATCGTGTTCGAGATAATTGCAGGTTCTGATTGTACTACCCTCAAAACATGAAAAAAGTCATTTTTCGAAAAGTGTCTGTGTTGTCTGTCTACCTGTCCGTAGATTTTTTTCTATGGCAAACGATAAGAGCCGCAAATTCAAACAGAATCATATAATTTTTTGCATACAGCCCTGAATTGTAGAGTTCTCAAGACTAATAGGTTAAGATCGGTTAAGGGAAAGGGGTAGTTTACCTGCAACGTTTTATGTTTTAACAAGGGTAGTTTTTTCTATGACGAACGATAACTGCCGTAAATTCAAACAGAATCAAATACTTTTTTGCACGCCTTCCTAAATTATAGAGTACTCAAGGTCTGTTGATTTTGATGAAGATCGGTTAAGAGAAAAGGGTAGTTTGCCTGCAACGTTTTATGTTTTAAAAGGGTAATTTTATTTTTATGACGAATGATAACTGCCGTATATTCAAAGAGAATCAAATAATGTTTTGCATACATTCCTGAAGGTTTTAGTACTCAAGGCCTGTTGATTTTGGTGATGATCGGTTAAGGGAAAGTGGTAGTTTACCTGCCACCTTTAATGTTTTAACAAGAGTAATTGTTTCTATGACGAACGATAACTGCTGCACATTCAAACAGAATCAAATAATGTTTTGCATGCATCCCTGAATTGTAGAGGACTCAAGACCTATTGATTTTTGTGAAGATCAGTTAAGAGAAAGGGGTAGTTTACCTGCAACATTTTTTGTGATAACCAGGTTAATTTTTTCTATGACGAACGATAACTGCCGTAAATTCACACAGAATCAAATAAGTTTTTGCATACATGCCCGAGTTGTAGAGAACTCAAGGCCTGTTGATTTTGGTGAAGATCGGTTACGGGGAAAGGGTAGTTTACCTGAAACATTTTTTGTTGTAACAAAAGTACTTAATTTTGATAAAGTATCCTGATAAGAAGATCTTAATAATCCACTGTAGAAACGTAGATGAAATATCTATAAATGAAGAGGCTAGTTGAACGGGGTGGGGGTAATTTTCTATAAATGAAAATTATAGTTGAAGGGGGAAGAGATAATTTTTATGTGTACTACGTTACTGGCAAAAAATTAGTAGTTTGTTGTTAAAATTCCTTGCCGGGCTGTTTGGCCGTAGTCCAATGTTTTCTGCAAAACCAGACGTTTCGGCAGTGCCGTCGACTGCCATCATCAGTGAAAATCGAGTGCGATAACGTGTGGTGGTATACGTTAGTGACCACAGTACTGTGTTTAAGGCTGAAGCAATAAGTGGAAAGAAGTAGTTTCTATGGAAACATTTCATTTCGTAGACGATTTTAAATATAAATCTTAGAACACTGAAGTCATGTATGGTTCTCCATACCGATATTTGTATAAATTATAGTTCTGTTAATATTTTCTGTGTTATATTTTTATATTTTCCTCGTATTTGTGGAAAATTATTTGTGATAACGGGAAGTGAACAATGTGTCGACAGTGATAAAAGTGTTTTATTTCAACCGCCGCCTAAAAGACGACAAGATGATAAGACGAAAAGTTCGATATTTAAGGGGACAGTTTTAACGAATAGCCGCTGGAATTGCACATTTGCAAGAAGTAATGGAGACCGGGTCGTAAGCGGTCCATTAGAATTAAACACAGTTTCGCTAATCATTTACGTACATTTATTTATAAACTGACCCAAGATATATTTATGTAACTTTTTTCTCCAGAAAGCGAAATACATGAAGCATACTGTCAACCAAATTAAATAAAAAAGATATTGAGAATAAATAATTAAGGCGATTTTGAAAGAAACTCTTTTATAAAATGAAGACTTTGACTTATTTTTAAGAACACAAAAATAATAATACATTACACGTCAGTCTTAATTTCAGGTTCAGTGCAACCAATGTTATGAGGCAAACGTTATAGAAAAAGAATGTAAATTTTTAATATGTTTCAGTAAAGTTATATGCACCGAAATACGAAAATGTGCACTTATGGAAAATCCTGTATGAAGTTTTGTATATTTATCTTTAAGCGTCCCTGTAGAGCAGCAGTCGGCAAGACTGCGCCCGCCGATAAGGTTACGCGCGCCCGCGAACTGATTCGTAATTTTCTTTTCTTTTCAACGAAGGAACGCCGCATTGTACCTTATTCGAAGTGCTGTATTATAAAATAGTACAAGCAGTTTCAAATTTTACTTTTTTCTAATACAATAATTACTGCAAGTTAATTTTTTCAAGAAACGGAACTGAAACTTTCATTTATGTTTTAAATGTGATTTTTTCAAGTTTTACATTTCTGTGCACTTTATAAAAAATAAATAGTGTTATTGTGGTGAGTCGTTTAATTTATTTTTATTAAAATGTGTTTCTGTTTAACCATTTTTCTCGTTTAAAGTTTTGTTAGTTTTAACGTGCGTGTGCATGATGACAGATTGTCGATTCGATGACCTACTCTTAATGTGAAAAATGTTCACTAATTTACATGAAAGATACTGCAAAGCTTTTTTTTTGATTTGGTGTTCCACGTCCCTATTTTTTTATAATTTTCCACGACAGTTAATGTTTTTAACGTCCAGCTATTGACCACTGATGTCCAACGTCCAACTCCGCACCTTTCTATTTTCTATTGACGGGGTGGGGAGGGTGCGCCCATCGAACTGGTCCTCAGTTATATACGCGCCCCCATAAATTCAAAGGTTGCCTATGACTGCCGTAGAGTATACTTTTTTCATTGCTTTTAGTTGGTTTTTCTTTATTATGTTCTACTTAAGTCTTTCCTGAACACTCTTATATGCTTTCCGAACCCTTATTTTATCAAACATTTTCAAACAATGAAATGTTTACGTGAACTAGATTCAGCAGGTTGATGGATGACCTCAGTGGAATCCATACATTATATTAAGCGTGTCAACATATTTGGCTGCACAATATACGTATAGCCTATGCCACTTTGAACAGGAAGAAAAGGAGAGCTTTTTAAAACCACAAAAATATAGAGAATTTTTTAAAACTTTTTGACGATCGTCCACTAAGGCATTTTGGAGGCTTTCGTGTAAAGTCACTTGGCCTTTTCCTCATACAAACATATCCAGTTAATATGCTTCGTAGGATTACAAGGCCGGGGTCTATGTTAAAATTCATTCCCGGATTGTTTGGCCACTGTGTCCATTGTTTTCAACTAAAACAGACATTTCGACAGTACCACCGACTGCCATCATCAGTGAAAAATTACTGTGGTCTCTAACCTCTACCACCCTACGTTAGCAAAGCTCGAATTTTACACTGATGATGGAAGTCGATGGTACTGTCGAAACGACGTCTGTTTTAGTTGAAAACAATGGACCACGGCCAAACAGCCCGGGAATCAATTTTAACGACATACCCAGTTAAGCATATAGCTGACGAAGTCCGGGGTTATTTTACATACACAGTCAGTGAGTGCAAGATAATGTGCGTGCGTGCGTGTGAAAGTGAACAAACCAGACTTACGTAATTACGCAGCAGCAGCAGCAGCGACGGAGACGCAGTGTCTGCCAGACACGACATTACAACGCCTTCGCCTCACGTCCGACATTAACTTTCTAAGATACGTGACACACGGCGCACGTGAAGCCGTTTGTGTGTGTTCAATTACTTTACACTCTCTGGCTTTGCATAATCCCTAAACCGTATCTGTGACGTGACGCTACAAATACAAAAATTATACGCAGCCAAGTCGACTCTTCAATGGTCATGAACTCAAATTCACCACCGTGTGCTCTGCTTCGTTCTGGGTCGAATTTTGTAATAATACGAGGTGTGTTAAAAAAATATCCAATCTCGTGTCCATTTTCGTTTGCGAATGTCTTTATCTGGACGGACTGGCCAGGTCGGCGATCGCCGAGGGCCACCGAGCCATGAAAATTTTATTTCGAAAAAAAAACGAGAAATATATATATTTTTACCGGTATTAAAAACCTTTTTTCGTCTAAATATTGTTGGAAATAAATCTTCAGGATTTATTTTGGTCAGGTTGGAAGTGATCACTTCTCAGCCTTGTTTATATACAGCCTATTTGGTATTTACTAATGGAGGAAAGCAAAGGAGGTTACTGTAGAGGCGCCCAACGAGGCAGCTGACTAAGGCTAGACCTACACTGGACGCAGAAATCTTCCGATCCGATCAGGCACGGTTGTCTGGCCAGATTTCTCCCGGCAAGTGTGCCTACATTGATGGCGGACGTTTCCCGGCAGTTTGCTGCCTCCACTTGTCAGTGATTCAACGAAGTTCTCTTTCGTACGTCACTCGGAGGAAGATTTGGAATTTTTTCTCCTGCTAAACTCTAATTACTGCTAGACTCTAAATCCTGTATACGTGCTAATTATGAATCGTGTACAATACACTTTTGTGTGACGAAAATTTGTCAACAACTTGTCACTTAAACTAATGTCAGTCTTATAAGAACGGATCATACACGAACGAGCTTGAGTGTAATATTTTTAAAAAATTTTTAATTACCTACTATAATATTGCCAAGTTTTAGTTTTATTATCCTGACATATACTGGTTTTAAGAGAAGTACTCATTTTCAGTTGTATATTCTTGAAAGATAAAAGATTTTTGTTTGATAATTTTATGCCACATAAAAGTGGACAATATATTAAGGATATTCACACTCATCACTTGGTGAAATAGACACTCATCACTTTATTACTATTCTGACAGATATTACAAACAAACAGGACAGTGTTCTCTCCTAATCAACTAAAAAATAGTATTGAAGTATGTAGGAAAAATATTATTAATATAAATGTGTAACTATTCTTCATTGGAAACTACTCTTGCAAGATATATTTATTACAGCATTATTTACTGTAGTATAATAAACGGTCTCCTGTATTTATTCATTTTTATTTATGAACAAAAAACTCTTTGTTCAGTTTTATAACAGGGCTAGTGCTCCCCCCAAGTTACGCTTGCCTTATTCATTTACTTAAATTTCATGTGTTTTATATGTCCGCGGATTTTTAGATAATAATAACTCAATATTATTATTATTATATGGCGTTAAATAAACAATAGATAATTAAAATTCAAGCTTAAAATTTTAATAATACGAAAAATTAACGCCAAATTCCTTCACTTTTTCCTTTTGATATAGACAATTAGAAAGTCTCTGTTGACAACTGCAAGTTTGCTTGTATTTTCAAATGCCATTTTTTGTTTATTCAGCAAGTCACGGAACAGGCTGCCGGATTGGAAACAAACCAAATTGTTCTGGCCCGACGGGGGCCCGGCATCGGATGACAACGGGGGTTGCCGGATCGGACCGACGCGTCCAGTGTAGGCACATGCTGTGGAACAAAGCAGTTTGTTTTGTCGAAAGCCCGCTCAGCCAACCGCGCCTGATCGGACATTGACGGTTCTGTGTCCAATGTAGGTGCAGCCTAACGCGACGAGTAATAGGCTATTGTCATTTTTGTTTGAATGTCATTGCAGCATTCAGGGCTGGGGGCCCAAAGGCCTGGGAGGGCCTCAGGACCTTATGTCAGGAATCAAAAAGCATAAACTTGCAGGAGGGTCCAGTTAAAAATGTTACGCTACTGCGGTTATGGATTGGTGGGACGGTGTGCCAATGGACTAGGCACCGAGCTCATGGGGTCTCCACCGCCATAATATACTGTGGAATATTTTTAATTGTGATTTTATGTAGATTTGTAGGGTATAAATGTTCTTTACAGTAGAAAAATTTATAGTAGGTAATTATGGTTTTAAAGTTGGTTATGTTAAAGTCTAAATAATCAAATAAACTGTCCTGTACGTTTTGTATTAAAACGTTCACTTATGTACATACCATGTATCTATAAAGAGTAAATAAATAATTAAAAAAAGTATAGGCCTACGCACACGAATACACGCGTGCGCGTTTGTGTGTGTAGCTGCAGGGGGCCCCTTGACTGCTTCCAGCCGAGGTCCCCCAGGGATACCAGTCCGCCCCTAGTCTTTATCATTATATCCATCCTGGTTTCTGAGGATACTGTTGGAATTGTGAGTTGTTGGTTGAGACCACCGCATAGGGCAACCAACAAAAAGTACCGTAGGACAACCACCGTATGATCTCAAAAAATGGAAACAACAAATCCCCTGAATGTATTAAAATCCACCGAAATAATAGCTTGAAACCCATCTCTTCGCCGATGACCAAGCTATATTCGCCACTTCAGAAGACGATCTCTAGCGAGCAACATAAATCTTACATAAAATAGGAAAAGAATATAACTGTAACATATCTGAATCAAAGACACAAGTAACGGCCTTTATAGGAGATGAACCGGTTCGAACCAAAATATCCATAGAACAAGTAAGACATTTCAACTATATTGGACGTGACATTACTTATGATCAAGATAGAGGTATAGAAAATAAAGTGACGAATTTCACAAGAATGTGTGGAACGATTTGGAGAACGTTGGGAAATAAATGTAAAAAAAAAACAAATAAAATTTTATAAAACAATGGCAATATCTACACAACTTTAAGGTTCTGAAACTTGGGTCATAAAGAAAAAAGATGAACAGAAGATACAAACAGCAGAAATGAATTTTCTGAAATCAGTTAAAAGGTGTAATAAACCAGATCATGTAAGAAATGAAGAGATAAGAAGTGATTTAGATATTTTTGTAGTTAATGAAAGGATTAAAGAATACAGAAGAAAATGGATTCAACACATAGATAGAATGGAAGAAACTAGAATACCGAAGATGGCGAAATATTACAACCTTAGAGGCAGAAGAAAAGTTGGTAGACCTAAGAAAAGGTGGACTGTGGAATAGGAACAGGTCGCTAAAGCATAAAACCGTTATGAAGATGATGATGTGTTTAAAAAAAGACCGAACTGTTTTTACAGTACTTCAATCTGGGCATAGAGCGAGGTGCACAATTAAGTACAGCCCTCGTTTCGTCACGATCATCGGCTTTCGAGGTACAAACCGCCCGTCGGATTTGTAACGAAATGAGAATGAACACAACGCTCGCTTGTTTGTTTGTTTTGTGGTTTGTTTGGGTTATCCAGGCCGGAGCCCGATGGACACAAACAGTGCAGCGCGGTCGTTTGCACGGCACAAGGTGTTACGGTGCGGTCCACGATATCATGTATGACGTGGGGGGATCTCTGATTATTATGCTCCAGCCAGTCGCCAGGCCCGAGACGCGCCTCCGTGGCTTCCTTAAGGCATAGCCCGCAGGAGCTTCGATACGCTCGACCGCCTGGAGACGAGTCGTCCGAAACGATGGATTGCCACTTCAGGGCGGACGGCTCCCGGAATTAGGCGTTGCACACCTCGCGGTTTCCCGTGCTCAGCCGAGACTCGTTTTGATCTGCAACGATCAATGTTTTACCCTCTTTAAAAGTACTTTAAATAAGTGTGTGTGTGTGTGGGGGTGAGAGAGAGAGAGAGAGAGAGAGAGAGAGAGAGAGAGAGAGAGAGAGAGAGAGAGAGAGAGAGAGAGAGAGAGATAATCAAATTTATTAATTTGATTTTATCATCATCATCTTCAAGAATTAAACCAAGGATGGTTTGTTCCGGTCTCAAACAGGCAAAAAAGAGAGCTGGTCACTCCAGCGCTTCCTCGAACGTCCCACACCTCTCCGTCCCTAATTCCATAGTTGTTTGGGGATGCGGCAGTCATCCATTCGGCAAAGATGTTGCCACCAATTCAGCCGATACTGGGCAATCCTGTCGAGTATACTCATAATATACAGTTCCTGTCGTATATCTGCGTTTCTTCTATGATCACGGAGAGTACACCCCGCCACGTGCCTGAGAAATCTCATTTCAGCCGCTTGGGTGCGACTCGCCTGGCCTTTCGTTAAAGTCCAATTCTCAAACCCATAAAGAATTGTGGGAAGGACCATCACCTTGTAGAATTTTAGGCGTGTTCCTTTACTCCCTGACTTAAGGTTTGGCCTAATGGTCCTGCACATAAGGTTGAACTTAGGCAACTTATTCACAAAGTCGTTGCTTCCATTCTAAGACACAATTTGATTTTATTTAATCAAAAAATGTATACAGTTCAAAACAGTGAGCAGGTTCTGCACCTTAGGAGCTTACTACCAAATACGTAAAAGAAAAATCGAATTACATCGATAGGACGGAAAAACGAGAGTTCATAAAAGAGTCAGTTCGGTTTGTGTGCGTTGTGTACACAGAGTTTGACACCGTGTCCGTAGCTCAAGGTCATTTACTCTCCTCCACTGTTTGACAACGTTTGATTTAATGTGCAAAAATTCCAACAACGTTAACGACAGCTTTAATTCTGTTCCAAGAACTTTGGTGATCCAAACAAAGAAAAAAAAAAAGAGAACCGAACACAAAGGGAGGAGAGAAAAATTAAGCTATATGACCGTCGGTGTGGAAAATATAGCCCTGCTTTTCCGTGTCACCTTGACGAATAAAGAAACTCGAAAGTGACGAGTCATTAAAAAGTGCACCGAATTCTACAAGTGGAAGCCGAAACTGGACCGGTTGGGTTCACCTCTGCCGGCCGCCACCCCGCGCCCTTCTGATAACGAACGCTTTGTTCTCTTCGTGTTACACAATGATAATGGTAACGATGCTGGGATTCTCTACAATTCGAAATGTTACACACTACAGCAAAACAGAACAACAACTAGGCCTATAGTAGAGAAAAATCAGTAACTTTTTTTTATGTAAACAAAAATTTTGATATTCAAAAATCGGTATGTAGAACCATACATGACTTCCATGTTCTAATTAATTATAAAATTATTTGTAATATGTAGGCCTACATTCAGGGGTGGATTTACCATTTTGCCGCCCATAGGCAGTAAAAAATTTGCCGCCCTCCCACAAATCTCTGTTGGGGGGTCATCATTATATTCCCTCTTCGGTTTTAAAGTCCCCACTAGTGTTCTGTTTAAATCCAAACTTTGCTATATAATCGCGTGTGCTCTCGTTCATTTGGCAATTAATAGGATCAGAATCTAAGACCTTCCCTACCTGATTTGATGATATTGCATCATGATTTCTGACGTGAACTGGTTCTTCATTCTTCAAAAATAAAGTTTCCTCCACAACGGACCTCCCTGGCTGAACTGTGTGAACAGTATCTACACTTTCACTACTATCACAGTTATTGTCGGTATCACTAGAATGTCTCGATTCCTTAATATTAGGCTTGCCTCGGTTTCTGGAACCAACCTACAATTCGGTATTACATGGACAGATCTGCATTTCTCAATTTTATCTGGATTGCCCACATCTAAAATCTCTCGATGATCACTTTCACTAGCACTATTGACACTTGTGGTACTGACATCACTAAACTTCAAATCAGAACTTCCACATGCTTGCGGTTGCGCATCACTAACACTACATGATTTTAATAAACAAATCAATCAATCAATTTTACGGTTTTACTTATAATATATTTACTTATAATAGTTTCCACTTTAGCTTCTTTTTCTTAAATATTGTTCAATTACATTTATATTTTCAATTTTCAATATTAAATATTGTCTGCCACTTAGTCGCTTTTTTGGGTCAGCTACGTTCTAAAGATTCACACTGAAAACAATGCTTATAATATTTTTAAAATTCTTCAATGTCTACAATGATATTATAAAGAGAGAAACTTTGTTTGCGTCTTAAATTTTAATTCAAATTAAGTTAGAGAACTTTTACCTATTCTAAAATCAGTCTGATAGATGAACACGAACGGCAGACACACATGCGGTATGACGGTACGTTAGAGTAACAAATTTACGCATAAATTAGAATTATGTAGCGTTACTTTCTGCGTCGCACAAAAACGAAAATAAGTACCGCCAAGTAACTTCAAAACCGGTCAGGATTGGGTACGAAATTATGCTACGCTCACAGCCTATGACTGTTGGGATCTATTGACATTCGCTCACGTCAGATTACAGTGTCGGTAAAGGATGTTCGAAATCTGAATGTAAACGAATTAATAGTTAAGTAATTAATGGAAGTATCACATGGATAATGCATGTAAATGTAATTATGAAAAAACGATGTACTTCATATACCCTACATATCAGAAGTAAATGACGAACTATTCTCTTTTTGTGATAAGCCTAATTACTAAACAATATATATTTTTAAGTTTCTTATCATAGTGGGACGAAATGGACCGGCATTTGAAACATCTCTTAGGTATAAAAACAAACATAACGGCTGTCAAATTTGACCTTTAAATGATTTGCCACCCCTCCAATTTTGCATAAATCCGTCTATGCCTGCACTCAGAACGAAACCAAATATATCAGCGTGCTTTTGGTAAAAACGCTGAGAAAGATAATCAAAATACGAATTGTACCTAGTTGTTAATATTTTAAAAATTAAGAATTATTTTTATTAAATTATCTTTTATTTAAACAACTCGAAAGAAAGCGAATACCCCCAGCGTTTGTTTTCTGCGAATTTCTGAAAACGAAAAATTATTTTGTTTACGTATCCGTGGTGACATACCATAGAACGATATCAATTGTTATTATTTTATTGAAATTTTTAAGTTTTCGGTCGAATAAATTTATAACATCAATACAAAAAATTACCCCCTTCGTTAACTACCCTTTTCATTTATAGATATTTCATCTACCTTTCTAAGTGGACTATTATATTCTTCTCTTCAGGATACTTTATTTATCAAAATTAAGTTACTTACTCTTGTTAAAAAGTAAAACTTTAAAATGTTAAAAATTATTTGGTTCTGTTTGAATTTGTGGCAGTTATTATCGTTCGCCACAGGAAAAATTCTACACACACACTTTTCGGAAAATGACTTTTCTTCGTGTTTTGAGGGTAGTACAATCAGAATCAGCCTTTATCTCGAACACGATTTTTTTCGCGATTACCATATTTCCATTTCCTTACGGAACATGGAAGTAAAAATGTGTACTTACTGCAACAACTCCGTGACACCAGCAGCAGCAGCATGTCTGTCGAGACAGCGACAGGAAAGACTTGTGGAGCATTAAGCATGGATACGGCGTAGATAGGAAATGCGTATTAGATCAAACGGCGGAACTGAATACAGCGATTCAAATGAAGTCACGAACCACTGACAAAGTTATTGAAGCGTAAACAATTAACGTTGTTTCTGTACCAGTTGTTATTAGTCACATCCTACACCGTAAATAAACATTCTGTGTAATGCGAGCCGATTGCACTGCTGACCCTCATATACTATATTTCGTAGCCAACTAAATAACAAAACATAACGTTGTGGCACGAACTTTATAATTACGCTCTGCTGTAGACAATAAATTTGATTTAAATACAGTTTATTTACTGCTGTAAGAGTAGTTAATTTAAAAATTACTTAAGTCGAAATTTTAATAATTATTTAACATAAGAAAGGAAGCTGCCAAATATTAAGAGCAAGTTGAATATTTATTACATCAGAATCGCAGTTCATTCATTACGCAAAAATATTTACTATATTTGAACGAACGACACTTTTCGTTGTAGGAGTTTGCGTAGGAACATAGGCTTGAGTGCGTACACATGTGTGCGATATACACATTAATTAATGTTACGTAATTTTTGTTAGTAGTGAAATCATTTATTGTGCAAGAATTTGGGTGTAGCCTATATAAAGTTTCTTACATGTATAAAAACGATTAGCACTTCGCTGAAAAGAAAGTTGGTACATATTTGAATTTTATATTTACAATTTTAACATTATACAGTTTTAAATCAATTCTACCAGATTATATGATTTTAACATGAAGGGCAATATTGTATCAGCTAGGATACGCTTGGTGTTAGAATTTGCGTAGTCACTGTCTCTGTGGCGTTCACGATTATAATTCTCATTAGCTCGTTGACCCATTCAACCCTACCACGCAGTCAGGCTGCTGTAATTAATATTAAAGAATTCTTACATAAGAACGTAAGACGAAAAGTAAGTAGGACTTTTTAAAATTTATTTACATTCCCCCCTCCCCATTTAATATTATTACTCTCGTGTGTGAACCAGTTCGTTTGAAGGGCAAGAACGCTTCTAATAAGTGCCACGAGTGTGTTGGGGACGTGAAAGTTTACTGGCTCGATTGGGTAAAGAGCCGCGTTACTCAATGCCCGCCCGGTACCCCTCCCAGCGTAATGTCTCAATACATACTACCATAGTCAGCTACTGTACATACGGCAGATAACTATCTCTAGCAAGAGAAAATATGACGAACACACGAATGACGTGTGGAGTTTCAGACTAATAACTTTGTATTATCTTACTTTTGTATTATATTTCTTCTATTTTAAATAAAATGAACCGAATCGTCTTCAGGCGTCGTGGAACGGAACTTCCGACTTCCGGAGGTGTTCAACGGTATAACGTTTGTTCCTCTAACACTACGAATGATAAGGCCAATTTTTCTGTCTCTTACGATTGCCGCACACGATTTTATTCGCTTTTAATTATTTGCAAAAAAAAAACGTAAATTTAACACTTTTGCACCCAACAGATTCACGGGAGAGGTGGGGGATGAGGGAAATTTCCACCCCCTCAAATGGTTACGTCAGACGACATATTTTTGTCGTTTACTGATTGTAGAATGGTTTTGTGATTGTGAATATGATAGAAAATTCGTATCACGTTGTGTAGGTTCATCGTTTTGTTCTAAAATGATTTTACACTGTAGCTTACTGCTATGTTAAGTTTTGTTTGATACATAACATAAATGAGTAGTGTGTATTTTAAACTGTAAGTGAATATCAGGCCTAATAAAAAGAACAATAAACTGACAAACGCAGATATAATTTTCTACTCGATCGTTAATAAATTTATTGTGCTGATAAATAACACAGTGTGTTTTAATCTTAACTCATTCCTATTACTTTAGACCTTTAAAGAATGGCCCAACTTTTCATATTACCGCTCTCCCGCAGACAACTCTTCCACCCCCCCCCCCAAACAAATCGCTAGCTGAATCTGCCCCTGGTACCCATCAAGTACAAGTAATGGTACCCTTTTCAGTCCAGGACCCACCTTGAAGGACATTACACTTCATGGTTCCCATAAGCAGAATTACTTTTAGGGGTGTACCAGTGTATAATCATATTTTTGCTAACATCGAGTAATTTAAGCCATCTTTTTTCGGTTAAACAAATTATACATACTTAATTCTACTTGATATTAAATCTAATAAGTTTTTAAAACGCAGTAAACAGATTTGGGCCCTCTCGGGACCCAGTAGGGGGTCGCACCCCAGAAACGCTGGTCTAAAACGCAAGAGCTTCACTGCTACCTTCTTCAAGATCTGTGTCGAGACATTTGGGCTTTCCTTTGCGTGTGTCCATTTGGCTTCTTTCGCCAACAGGCGCGCTCCAACTTCACGCTTTATTGTTTGCCAGAAAGTCATAATTTCTTGTCAGAACATTTGTAAGCAAGCTACTGGGCAGCACTGCGTGGACTACGCCTACTGGAAGTTTCTGTGACACAAGCACGGATCCACGGGAGGGGGAATGGGGAAAATCTCTGCCCCCCCCCCAATGGTCAATCCAGACAAAATGTTGGTCGTGGTTTTGTGATTGTGAATATGACACAAAATTCATGTCACGTTATGTAGGTTCAGGGTTTTACTATAAAATTACTTTAAATTGTAACTGTACTTTACCACCCTGTTAATTTTTGTTCGATACGTACCACAGAAGCAGTAGTGTGTTTACTATAGTAGTGTCTATTTGAAACTCTAAGTGAATGTTATAAAGAACAACGATCTTACAAACACAGATATGATTTTATACTTGTACGTCAATAAACTTACTGTGTTGATAACAAACCATATTTGTTTGTGACTTCACTCACTCATATTATTTATACTTTAGGCCTTTAATAAAGAATGGTCCAACTTTCCCTGTTTCTCCGCCCTCCCAAAATCAACTCCCCCCCCCCCGAATTGTTTGCTGAAATCCTGGTGTGAAGACTACTCTGCGGATAATTTCCAGACATAATACCCACAAAACAGCGTACACGTTACTATGACGATGATAAATGTTAACTTTGTTCGTCCAAAACCTGACGATTGATTCGATGAGTCTCATTTTTCCCGAAGATCCGATGTAATTTCCTTACTACGTTCTGCGTAAACGACTCTATACCACCGCTTCCAATTAACGTATTCATTAGATAAATTATTTAGCCCAATACCTGGTGTCAATGTTAAACTCACTGTGCGTTGTGATCTTGTCATACGCTTGTTTCCATTCCGTAATCAGAGGCGTATCTAGAATTTGGCTTTGGGGGAGGCTGGGGTCGGCTCGGCTTCATAAAAAGAAAAAACAAGTTAAGACTAATCAACATTATTATTTTTAAAGTGGCTGAAAAACGCGTGATAACATCATGAAATCAGTCCCACTAAAGAAAACTGTAATAACACAATAAAAATACGCGTTATTGAAACACGGTTAAAAGATACTTATTAACTGAATTCATTTTCCTATATTTCATATTTCGACTGTTGTAAAATTTGTATCTATGATGCATTCCTTGCCCCGGATGATAAACTGAAGGGAGCCTGTAGTGTGTAGTGTCGTTTCTTAGGAGGAGCCGATATGAGTGGCAGGAGGAAATAAAACACCTCCTGGGAACCAACGACTGGATCAAGTGCGGCTGCAAGGGAGACTTACTTAAATCTGAAGGAGGTGGGAGGTGGGACGGTCAATAAATGTGGATAAAACCAAAATGATAAGTCAGACAAAGTCTACCCGACCCAGGCAAAATTTGATTATAGAAGAAAACTGTATAGAGGCAGTCAGAGATTTCACATACCTAGGAGCGACGATATCTGAAGATGGGAATGAAGAGGCAGAGCTAAGGAGAAGGATAACTCTACCCAACAAGGCCTACTTCGCGCTTATCACCTCTTTTAAGTCTAGAGTTATTCATAGGCAGACAAAAATGCGCATACACAAAACTATCACACGGCCCATCCTGCGCTATGGCAGTGAAACCTGGATATTAACACAAAGAGCAATTGAACGCCTGAAGATATTTGAAAGGAACCTCCTGAGACGGATCCTGGGCATAATGATAAGATATACTGTCACTTCAACGAACCAACGGTAGAACTGTACGTAAAACTGTAAAACTGATGAGGCTGCAAATGGGCTGGTCATGTCGTAAGAATGGACGTGTATGGATGACGAAAGACCAAAAGGCCGTCCAAGGGAAAGATAGGAAGACATCGTCGCTGTGGATGCAAGAGAGATGTTGGGAGTGAGAGGATGGAAGTCATTTGCTACTGATAAAGAGAGAGGTGGAGGGTCAGGACAGAGGAGCCCAAGGTTCGACATCGGGATGTAGCGCCATAGGAGGAGGAGGAGAACCAACAGGCGGCAAGACGGGGTTCCTTAGCTGTAGGGAAAGCCATCTTCTACAAGAAGGGAAACTTGATCTTAAAACTTCTTGCCTTCACGCAGAAGGTTATACGAAATGACGCAAAGGTCAGCAACTCGTTCTTCTAAAAATGATGTACGTTAAAATTTGTAAGCGAAAGACAAAGAACAATCTGTCTAACAATGAGTGCAGAATAAAAAGATCAGAAATTCGTAAAAACTCATGCTTAGTGTAGACGACAGTGGCACGTGTATCCAGAAGCGCGGATTAGAAGCGCATGGTGCCCTATGCTGCCATGAGACTGGTGCCCCCCCTCCAATTCAAAATTTAACCTTGTTATACATTATTTACACTGACAAATGGCATACACACTTTCGAAAGTTAACAATCATTACTTCCATGATCCATAAGAAAATGGAGTATGGTGATGGAAAAAAAAAATCGTGTTCGAGATGAGGGCTGATTCTGATTGTACTACCCTCAAAACATGAAGAAAATACATTTTTCGAAATGTGTGTGTGTGTGTGTGTGTGTGTGTGTGTGTGTGTGTTGAACTCAACATATTTTTAATACGTTTTAATACAGAAAATGATCTTTCAGGTTCGCAGTTAGCTTTTGTAATCGTCAAAAGCAGACGATAAGCAATGTATATATTCGGAAATAAAGCAATTATTTTACAATCAGTAATCCAGCTTAATACTTTGAGCGGACAAACTGCAGTATCATGGAATCTATCATCTTTCTTTCGAACACGAAAAACATAACGGCGAACTCGTCGAAAAGTGTGCACACATCTTTTTATGATTTTGGATTGAGGACATTTTTTTCACGTTTGTTATCTTCAAAATGTTTTTGTGACTTAGGGTTGGATGGCGCCCCCTCTGACAGCTGAGTTCTTGGTGCCCGGTGCTGCAGCATACCCTAGCGTTATGGATAATCCGCCACTGCGTCTATCCAGATCCTGTGTTTGTAGTAAACAGCGCGCTCTGCATGGTTACACACGCCTCCGGTATACCGACGAAACGACATACGTGTAAGCATTAACAACTCGTCGAGGACCAACCTTGCCATACCTGCCCTGTACATTAGGAGACACGTTAACTACGCACAAAGATAGCGGTGTCATTTAGTACATAATAACTGTTATATTATGTCCTTCTATAGTAAATGAATAAAGTAATAAGAGGAATAAAGATGTCATTAGCGACAGCCTTGATGGCTAATGCTGGCCTCTCGCTCGCTTCACAAACAGCAAAGGCAATCATTAAGATTACAACACTATAATAGTGTAGGCTATTATATTACGAATAAAAATTCCATAGCTGTGTACAAGAATCTGAGAGCGTACGAAATATGTACGATGTAAGAGAGAGAGAGAGAGAGAGAGAGAGAGAGAGAGAGAGAGAGAGAGAGAGAGAGAGAGAGACAGACAGACAGACAGACAGACAGAGACAGACAGAGATTCTCTTGGGTGCCTGTGGGCGCAAGTCTCTACATCTCGAGCCTCATCTCACTTCCTGTACTCCATTTTAACTGATTATACCAATCGTACTCTTGTAATCCTCTGTTGTCATAGCTTCTTGGAGCTAATAACAGACGACTTTCTTAGACGTCGTCTCTTCTTTTCCTTACATCTGGCGTTCATTCTAGACGTCTTTTTGGCCATTTTTGATTATCCTGATTATGAAGCCTCTGGAGGTGACTATATCACGTAAATTGCTTCTTGGGGTACTGTCTCCAGGATATTCACATGCATCTGCGTTTAGTCGTATATTAAAATAAATCATAGGTACCTGAAAAATAAAAATGTGGCTGTCCCACATTCCTGTATGCTAGTGAGACATGGACTCTTGGTACAAGGGACGTGCAGAGGATTCAGGCAGCCGAAATTAAATTTCTAAGAGGGACGCAAGTTTGTTCTCTGTTTGATCGGAGAAGGAACGGGGATATTAGACACGATTTAAACACTGTATCATTGCAGCAGAAGATTAAAGATCACTGAAGGAGATGGCGTGAACACTTGAATCGCGTGCCTGATATCCGTCTACCTGTGGCTGCCTTGGGTTATTACCCTACTGGGAAGAGAGATGTCGATAGACCGAGGAGGAGATGGGTTCCGGAACAGGTCTAAGGCCTAGTCCTTGGAGTGGTGATGATGATGATGATTAAAATAAATCTCCTTCTTTTTCTTCTACACTTCATATGGTAGCCGTTCTCTGTTACGATACACATCGCTTCCTTGACGCCCCGAGCTTCTGCCGCCGGTTGAGTTGATGTCACTAGTTCCGTGAGACCGTGCCTCGGCCTCCATACAAAGACAACGATCACCACAGCGGCTTACGCCCTATGGCCCTATCGCCAACGACACAAGGTACCTACGCTTCCACGGAAGCCATAGAGAAGTCGCCCGACTTGGAGGGCATCGCTAATTGCCAATAAAGATCCTGCTATGACGCGCCGGGCGGGCTTAGGCTGTTTGCTAGTATTCTATTTGATAACAGTTGCCGCGGAAATTGGCAAGCGGCCGCGGCCCCCCTACGTCACCACGCCTGCAAGTTCCCATTGATCAGTGGCGGCTGATGTTATGTTTGTAGCGTTGCACAATATAGAATAACTAAACTGTAAAATAATCAATGTCAAGTTGGATTAAAGAAGTCAAAAAGGATTTAGAAAAAAAGTAATATAAACGCAAAAGAAGCAATTGAAAGAGCAGTTTTTCGGACAAAAGTGTTAAAAATGGAAGGAGTCCAGGGTAGAAGAGAGAGAAAAACGCAGGTTCAAAGTGGACTGAAGACAGGAAGACGAGACATAGTGAAAAGATGAGAGAATATTGGAGAAAAAGAAAAGAACAAGGAATAAAGAATTGAAATAGGCATGTTGTCCTCAGATGACCCATACAAAAAAAAAAGTCAACATTAGGCGGTTAAAAGTGTCATCAATTTCAAGGGAAACGTGTTAGTTTAGGTTATTACACCAACATATGGGAGGACGTCCGTGACTGTCATAATTCTCCAATGCTCCACACGTGAGCTCGGTGGTTGCAAAGCTTTCGCAACCGTTATCATATTGCACCAGTGACAACTTGAACGTGTTGTAGAAATGAGACAACTCTCCATTGTTGAAGACCTTCATCTCCACGGAAAATTACACTCGCGTGCAGTGGCGTGGCATGGGTACATAACACCTGTTGCCGGTTATGATAGGCCTAAAACTTAACTCGAATTGTTTCTTGTGTTTTTTTAGAGCATTTTCTATAACTCGCTGGGAGAAGAACAGGGTCCCGGTTCAACGGGATCTGACTATCATTATACTTGCACAGAATAAATAAGAAAACAAATAATCGAATTAAAAATAATAAAGACAAACACAGAAACGCATAACTAAACGAACAAAACACAAATAGGTCCGTAGTATCTGCTGTACGTCACTTCCGAAAACGTACATATCTGCTAACTGAACGTTTTGCCAGTTTATACAGCGGCAACACATTGGACGGACGACGTCAGTGACCGTACGCAGTAATAATTGCCGATCTCTGAGCCGGCAACACAAGACGGTGTAAGTGCCTAGCAGTTCGAAAGCAATGCTACGCTTTTCTTCAAGTTTCCCTACTAATATTGTTCGGATTTCAAATTATTCAATAACTAAAGTATTTATTCTCTGATATAATTAATATTATTTTCTTTTATTTCCAATACTGTTGTCGCCGGCAACTGCGGTAACGTGGACGCCACGCTACTGCCCGCGTCTTATTTGGGACAGAAGATGCCACGACACAAAGATCTGGCGTTCAAGAAGCGGTTTGAGGCCTTTACCCTCGGCGGCGCGGCGTCAACTGACCTGGTTGGGACTGTGCCAGCGTCTTCTCTTAAGGGCACGGAGGGTTTACAAGTCAGCGTGGAGTAATAAGAATGCAGCACAATGGAAGGCCGATGTGCTTCAAGGCTTCACGCTAGAATCAGTGAAACAATTAACTTGCAATCAAGCTTCATGGCTCTAAGGTTAACCGCGGCTCGATGTTGGAGACATGTGTAGGGACAAATCGGTAACGGGTTATAAACGAAATATAATTAAAACACAGACTGATAAAGTATATACAATGTTTTACTACTGCGGGGCATAATATCTAGATTGTAAGTAACGCCCGGAGTTAAATATACTTCCGACTCTGCTTGTCGTGAACCTGTGAACCTACTTTTATGTATTTATTTCTTTTTACGAGTTGTAGATTGTATTTGACGAGTTCTCATACATTTGAATGCGCTGTTCTTTGCTGACGACGTGCCTGTACTTCAAATACAGAATCTGATTTGCAAAAATCTGTATTTAAGCTTCAACAGATTTGCAAACTATACAGCTTGAAAATCTCTACTATAAAAACAAAGGAATGCCATTCCGAGGCAAGGAACCAATAAGAACAAAAATAATGACTAGTGATCGAATTCTAGAACAGGTGAGCCATTTTAATTATTTAGGAAATGATATTGGCTACAATAGAAAATACGAAATTTATGTTTAGTTAGGTAAGTTCCAGACGATCTGTGGAACAATCAACCGTACTTTTAGAAACTAGGTACGACGAGATACAAAAAATTAAAGTTCTACAAAGTTATGGCAGAACCTGTACTGTTCTATGGGTGTGAATTATGGACAACAACCAAGAAACAAGACAGTTAAATACAGGCCTAGGAAATGGTGTTCTTAAGAGGAGTTAAAAGGTGTTCTACACTCGACCGTATAACGAATGAGACCATAAGAGAAAAGTTATAAATTTGTGACTTGAATGAAAACTTAAAAGATTACAAACAACGATGGTGGAAAGAACGCTTAGAAAGAATGTCAGATTCCAGACTGGCCAAACAAGTCTGGAAATACAAACCTATAGGACACAGGTGTGTGGGTAGACGCAGGAAGAGATGGCTGGAGGATCTCTGAACAGGCTGCACTTTGCCTATGCCGTGTTGTGAAGATGATGGTTTTTACTTAACGTATAGCGAAAAGTGCAAAACTTGGTTGATGGTGGCCAATTGTAAAAGTCTTCAAAAGTTGCCATAAGAAGTACCAAGTGGGAAACGCAAAATGTCTTCGAAGAATGGAATGAAGGTCAAAGGAGGTAATCGTCTTAGCAACATGAACATCTCGCTAAGTTACTATACAAGTCTTACTATACTATACGATACAGTGTCTTCGAAGAATGGAATGAAGGTCAAAGGAGGTAATCGTCTTAGCAACATGAACATCTCGCTAAGTTACTATAAAAGTCTTACTATACTATACTATACAGTGTCTTCGAAGAATGGAATGAAGGTCAAAGGAGGTAATCGTCTTACCAACATGAACATCTCGCTAAGTTACTATACAAGTTTTACTATACTATACTATACAGTGTCTTCGAAATGCGTCATCAATACAAAAAAGAAGTCACAGGGCGGATTGAAAAAGGTTAGTTTGTCTAGTCAAACAAGTATGTAATTTTAAACGACGGAGTTACAAAGTATCCTTCGTTAAGAATGAAGACTAAAGTGCAGCCTTCAAAACCCGGTGTCGACATATAGAACTTTATATAGTGCGAGGAAGTAAAAACTCTGGCAAGGGAATTTTGTTGGTACAGTGACTACTGCAGTATCACGAGGGACATGAGATAATATTGTTACGACATCACAGAACAATCTACGTGTTTGTCGAATGTGCCAGAAGAATCTCGATGTAACGCGTGTGGCGTACGTGCTTGTCGACGCATTTTCGAGAGGTTTCTCGAAGGCGCAAGCCGCGCGGACTGTATCACGGCCGTAGTTAATTACGTAGTTCACACGAGCACTAAGACGCAATTAGGAACATTCTGGTCTGTGAGCGCAGGTATAAATACATGGCGGCAGCGGCCTTAAGTTTCAGCATAGTGGCGATATATTTACAGAGCGGTTCGAGTTATTATCGGGCGAGATTACTGTGCGCTTTCAAGTGGTTATTAGTTAAGTGTTGTGTTTTATAATCATCGGACGGTATAATTGTAATACAATTGTGTTTAATATTAGTGACATATTATTGCGTGTGAACAATTTTTATTTGATTTGTTGTAGTAGACTGTGTTGTTAATTACGAACTGTTTAACTGTAAAAATTAAAGCTGGTGATTAGTGACTTAATTGGTGTCTTGTACTGTATCTTGTTTCCTCTGTACCTACGACGATCAAGTAGACCGTCGTAACAATATTATTTTGAAACTAGGGAAGGCGCAATAAAAATAATAAAAACTAAAGTGTACACAAAACTTGTACAACCTGATTAATATTATATGCCAAACTGGTTTTCATAATTATTAAAATTTTTTAAATAATTTTTTGGTGCACGACTCAAGTTTGTCTCAAGTTTTGCTAATCGTCTTTAGCGTATCGGTAAACTCATTACATACACACAATTCAATATTGGACTGAACAAACTCCGATTTGTTTTCGCTGAACTGGACATTTGTTTTTCGTTTCAGATTATTTACCATTCATTCCAGAAAATGCTGTCTCTACAAGCAGTTGGATGTCGGTACGCTCAGAGTTAATTAAAAACAAATTACTCAGATTGCTATCCGGGCCTGTAACACTCCTTCGCCAAACAATCGCCGTGTTATAAATCAAATCTGCTTTCGTTTGTACAGTAATTTATCAGGTAATGAAAATTGATGGATTTAAATTTTCACTCATTTGACTATTAAAGTCAGTCAGTACTGAATCATACTAAGCTGAATCTTGGTCGAATGTTAAAAAATCGGGGTTGATTACGTGGCGAGAGGTACATCAATTTCCGCGAGTCGTCCAACAAACGGGGGCGTAATTACGGGGGGGGCGAACGGGTCCGGACTGCCCCCCAGAGGGTCGAAATTTGACAAGAAATTTTTTAATCTCTTAATTTTTAAGCTGTTTTATTAATTTCTCAGCTGTGTACGTTAATACAGTTGTAACCCTTTTTTAAACGTATCTGTAGAAACAAGTTTACTTATTACACAGCATTTGCGTGTACGTTCGAAATATGAAATATAGGAAAATCAATTAAGTCAATAAGTACTGCATCTTATAAACATTATTTCAATGGCGCTTATTTTACGGGCCCGTCATCGTCCGCTTACCTGTTCGTACCCTTCACTACATGAAAGGTTATTTTTATGGCCACTAAAAAAGTGCATCAATTGTTACGAGGGTTTTACAGTAGAGTTACTGATGCGGCCCCGTTCAGCGGATTGAGTGGCATTTTAGTCCCTTGCATGTTGGTTTAAAAACATGGTTTAAAATCTAACGTTAGTTGGTTTAAAAGCATTTCATTTATTATATGACAACTATTATATAACATTATGTAATATATTCATGACAATGTTACCGTTATATAATAATAATAATAATAAATGACGGTGGTATTCCCAAATGAGTATAACCGATACTTTGTGGTGTATGACGAACGATAGCCTACGATACGGTGACGGTTCTGTCAAGTACCGACAACCCCTTATTTTTATTGTGTTATTACTTTAACGTGATTGATTTCAGTACTTTATTACACGTTTTCAGACTCTTTGAAGATTGTATTATTGATTAGTCCTAACTTGTTTTTTATATGAAGCCGACTCGACCGGACCCCCTCCCAGCCCCAAGACCAAATTCTAGGTTCGCTACTGCTAACAAGTCCCTGTCTATAGAACACTATATATTCTGCATCATACGCCCCCCTCCAATCATTCGTTTTTCAATCGTTTCGTTTGGGGGCCGATCCATTTTCAGTCGTTTAACACGTCAGCTACGTTCAGTAGCCTATAAGTAAAATAAAACGTCTCTATAAAGATCGGTGAGGAATAAAAATGTGTTAAGGTGCCAGTTCGGCGCACGCGAGCGCACATTAACACGTACGCGGGCGGGCGCGCCATCGCACACATAGTACAAATAACGGAGTCACGGTTGTTACGGCAGCCATTGTGTCGAGAGAGCGCGGGAAGATCGTTGGCCTTGAAGATTCCCACCGGTGAACACTTCTGATTGGATATTCGCTGTCATATAAATGTATAACATCTTATTACCGCTGCCGGTGAAAAGTATTTAACTCAAGGAGCACCACGGCCACGTTCTTTTGTTTATAGAATTAGAAGCTGTGCGCTTGACTTCTTCAACTGCTACACGCCGGTTAACGTTTGTGTATGTTTTACGGGTGGGACGATATACCTAAAACAGGTATTTTGGAACGGATATAACAGTGACTGAAAAGTTGAAATGCCTGTTCCGATTCAATGATAACTGATAAATCGGAATACCCGTTCCGATTACTCGCGGTTCCGAGTTGCTGGACGCCCCTACGGAACTAACGAATAAACGAGTTGGCTACTACGTGTACAAAGTCACACTTTTTGTTGCTGAACACTTCAGTCTGCGCATGTGCCGATTGCCATACAAGTGCGAAACGAAACCGTTTTTAATAAATGAAAAAATTCATTATTAATTTTTTAATTTGTTATGCGTACGAGGTATGCCTCACATAAGCCAGCCTACCCTGCCTTCTCCTAAGCTACTTCGGCGGTACACACGGCAGCCATTATTGCATCCTGCTGTTACATTTATTCTCGTGTGTTATGCAGATATATAATACAGATTGTAATAACAAATTTTATATTATACTAGTCACCAAACGGTAAATTTTGAAAAGCTAATTTATTGTGTTATAACCTACAGAGTGGCTGATAGTTGATAGGCCATATAGTACTTATTGGTCATGTAATTCGGAGATGGTTTTAACTTCACTGCATACTTCACGTAAATGTTTTTACATTATTTGTTGCGCTATTACGTGCACTCTAAATTTCACTGCCTGATTTCGCAACTGATTTGTCTAATCAAAATGAATATTAATCGATATTCATTTATAAACATATAAATGTCTAATCAATAATTTAATAATAAACCTATGTCAGTTTGTTTGTTGCGCTATTACGTGCACTCTAAATTTCACTGCCTGATTTCGCAACTGATTTGTCTAATCAAAATGAATATTAATCGATATTCATTTATAAACATATAAATGTCTAATCAATAATTTAATAATAAACCTATGTCAGTTTGTTTACACCTTGTGAAAACTTAAATTAGTATTCCCACAGGGAAATAGACGTATAAATTCTCTTTTCTTATTTTCTTTTAAACAGTAACAGCTTAATAAAGTCAGTGTGAAGTGACACCTGTCACTTTAGTCACTTTAGTGTCACCTGTTAATAACTTTAGTTTCAATTTATTTCTTATAACAAATTATATAATACAGGCACAGTATATGCATAATACGTATATAATAACAGGTATTTGTATGTGTTACTTTTTTTTAACGGTTTCGTTAGTACCTGTTATTTTCAAACACTAGTTTAGCACACCTCTAGAATTAAGTTTCTTTTTTTTGTAGAGTAGTAGCAGTGGAGTGACTAGGAACTATTGCTGGGGGGGGGGGGGAAGACTAGTTTGAAGGTTAGACTCCCCATTTTCCTCAGGACAAATACGATATTCAAGATTCTTTTCATATAATTATTTATAAGCTTTATTTCAACATCCGCAACTGCCTTAGAAATAGCCTACAGTAAGTGATTAAGACATATCATTTACAGTTTTAATAGCTCTGGGGGAGTATTGATCCCCTTGATCCCCCCTCGTAGTTACGCCACTGAGTGGTAGTATTTTGAGAATCGAATATTCTGTCTAAAGAAAAATATTTTGCGTTTGTTTTATTTCTCTAAACAATTGTAAATTTTTTTTTAACATTACTTACGATCAAGATAGAGATTTAGAAAATAAAATGACGAATTTCACAAGAATGTGTGGAACGATTTGGAGAACGTTGGGAAAGAAATGTAGAAAAGAAACCCAAATAAAATTTTATAAAACAATGGCAATACCGACACTACTGCATGGTTCTGAAACTTGGGTCATAAAGAAAAAAGATGAACAGAAGATGCAAACAGCAGAAATGAAATTTTTGATATCAGTTAAACGGTGTAATAGACGAGATCATATAAGAAATGAGGAGATAAGAAGTAATTTAGATATTTTTGCAGTTAATGAGATTAAAGAATACAGAAGAAAATGGATTCAACACACAAATAGAATGGAAAAAAGTAGAATACCGAAGATAGCGAAAGATTACAACCCTAGAGGCAGAAGAAAAGTTGGTAGGGCTAAGAAAAAGGTGGACTGTGGAATAGGAAGAGGCCGCTAAAGCCTAAAACCGTTACGACGACGACGACGATGATGATGACCGTTAACTAAAAGTTTATTTTGGACAATAAATAACTAATATTTTCCTGTAACACGTTAGATTTTATGTCTAATTTTATGTCTACTGTAGATCTTCCGTCGACTGTGATTCAGATATTGAGGTAGCCGACCGGTTCCGCACGCCTTGGTCGAATCTTCCAGTTGAATATTCATTTTGTATCCACTCATTTTGGCCATGTCAAAAGAAATAGGCAATCATTCATCACTTTTTCCATCATCATTAGCACTTCTCTGCGTCTCCAAATCGTTTTTTTTTTTTGAAAACATGAAGTCAGGATACACAAGAGTTCGCGAGAATACTTTGGCCAATAATATATGATCGATTTAAAAATCGGAAATTATCCGAGACCACCCGTACATGTGTGAGCTTAACGCGAGTGTTCGCGCCACAGAGACTAACGAATGACTGGGCGGAGAGAGTGGTGCCTAGTAGCAGGGGAACGCGAGGTAATTAGGCCTCCGAACGTATTTGTTTAAAGACGGTCACGCCGTGAAACGGTCTGCTCCTTAAACAAATTGCTTTTCCAAACAGCGCGATGGGTTCAGCGACGGTGATGAGTTTTGTTCACGGTACGCGATTTTTCAAATATTGAATGTATACAGCCCAGCCCGCTACACCGTACGCGATGACTGTAGACCCGATGCGTAATGTTCGCGCGTCGTATTATATCCTTCGCGAACGCGATACATACTTCGCTGGACGAGTCGTAGCGTTTTAGCGTCCGACCGAATCCCCGCTGCGCGCGGCAGAGCTGACTAATTGCGGTCGAATAGCTAACCTTCGCGCTACGGCGTTTCTCATCGTGCGGGTTTTCCTTACCGCAAAAAAGCGTTCACCCCGTTACCCCGGCAAATTTATCATACTTGCGAGTGGTCTTATCCATATTAGTAACTAGCAGACACGTTATCAAAGAACTAGCTACAAAGGTGTTATCCCTCAATAGGACACAATTCTGTCCCACACGATACTCCGTTTCCAGTTATACAATGGAACAGCATTTCCTCTGTCTACATGACCGGCGACTTAATTCCAGATCCACGTATTTCTTATACACTAATTTTGTTTTAACAAAGTATCACAGTTGGCACGACACCGAAATCGTGATATCGAAATTTGATATGCAACATTCACACTGATTTGCCGACTGAAAGGAAGGACGTACAAGGATTAATTCTTCGTAACAAAAAAAAAAAAAAACAAAGACACAGAAATGGTTGGAAAGAAGTAGTGGATAGTACAGCATAATTTATCGGTACGAAATAATGCGAGTTACGAAACACGAACAATGGGACAGTGTTATTACGAGTAATGAGACCAAACTCTCCCTGTTTGTTAGTGATGGCGTATAATACGTAAGGAGAAGAATTGGAGATTTGCATCCTGACTGCATTACACCTACCGTGAAACAGCCAGTTAATGTTATGATCTGGGGTTGTATGATATCAAAAAGTGTGGGCAGAATTTACGTTATTAATGGAAATATAAACGCTCAAAAATACATAAATGAAATACCTGAGCCCAAACTAAAGCCTTCCGCGCATTATCTTTTCCAAGATGCATTTATACTTCTACAGGATTCCGCTCCATGTCATGTTGCTACTGTGTGCGAATAGTGGTTTCAAGATAATCATATCCACTGATGGAATGACCTGGGAATAGCAAAGACCTTAACTCAATCGAAAATCTAAGGAGCCGAATAAAAAACTTGTTCGTCAGAACCAATCTAGCAATAAAATTTAATTAATAGAAGCAATAATTCAATCTTGGTTTCACACTATAACAGCTGCAGAACTAAAAACCGTGGTTCACTCCATGGGAAGGCGTTGTAAGGCCGTAATTAATGCTAAAGTTTACCGTACTAAGTATTAACTGACATGGTAAAAATTTGTGTATATCTCATTTTTTCTGTGTTTCGATTTTCTTCTTTATAAGTGCTGTTCGAGTTTCAAGAATAAAGCTCGCTTGAGACTATTGCTCAGTTTATAAATTATTCACTAAATATGAATTTTACAAAAAAAAAAATGGATCTATGTATTTATCATACATACATTATCCCACTGTTCGCCCGGGAGAAATATAAAGAAGGCTACATTAATGGAGACAAATGCTTTTGTGGAAACTTCTCTTAAGAACGTCATTTTCGAGGTCTGTATTTGACTTTCTTGTTTCTCGGTTGTCCTCCATAATTCACGCCCATAGAACATAACTTTGTAAAATTTTAATTCTGTGTCTCGACGTACCTTGTTTCTAAAAATACGGTTGATTGTCCCGCAGATCGTCTGAAACTTACCGAACTTAACATCAATATCATGATTCTCATCATAGCCAATATCGTTTCCCAAATAGTTCAAATGACTCACCTATTCTACAATCTGATCATTAATTATTATTTTTGTTCTTATTGCTTCCTTTCGTCGAAATGCCATTATCGTCGTTTTTGTAGTGAACATTTTTATATTGCATTGTTTGAAACACATATGAAACGATAGGTTAAAAATAGATTTTTGAAAAGCAGATTCTGCAAGTACGAGCAAGTCGTCAACAAACAACAGTATACCTTCAAATATCCGTCTCGTGATAACTTAATACCAGGGTTCACTAGATGTTTCCACTTCTTTACCAGATCGTCAATATAAATGTTAAAAAGAGTAGGCGATATACTGCCGCCTTGTCTAACACCTTGATTGACAGATATTTGTTGAGATATTCTACAATATTATTTTTAACAGCTATTCTTGTTCCGTTATATAGGCCTCGTATAGTTCTTATAAATTGTTCAGACTTAGGTTCGAATGTAAATTGAATAATCTATTTTGTTGGAGTATTGTAACCGATAACGTCTCTACCACAGTAGACGTTTGACGACGTTACACAATTTAGTCTCTAGGCCAGTGGTTCCCAAAGTGTGGTCCGCAGACACTTTTAAGAAAAATTAGAATATACCGTAATTTTCTCCGATTTTTTATGGTCTAAAATCTAAATTTTAGAATCTTAAAACAATTAGCAGAAGATTTTTTTGTCCAGTATTTTTTTTTTGGGGGGTTCAAAATAATTGTAATTATAAAAGTAATTTCAAACTAACGGCTTTAATAATGTCTTTATATCATTTCGTGTAGCAGGCCTGTTTGTCAGCCGAGCTGACTAAATCTCTCTCTTGCAGTACAAAAAAAGACTCATTGGCAGAACTTTCAACTGACAGTTTTTTGACATTATTAACTAAACTTTTATATTCACCTGAACTTTCAATTTGACATTAAAATTACACTTTTCACAATTACAGCTAGCTGACTTCCGATTATATGTAATGACCGACTATCCTGAACTCGCAAAAAAGCTTTGAATCGTTTAACTGTGTTTCCCTCTCCTTATCTGTGCGAAACCGCATTCTTCCTGCTCACGTACTTGAAGTCGAAGTTAAGAAATAAACGTGATGTCGAGACTGACTTAATATTGTAATTATCATACATTAAACCCAATACTGCAGAGCTAATTGTTCAAAAGCAGCTTCATTGTTTACATTAAACTATGTTTGATATCATTAACATTATAATTTTGCAAGTTAAGAGAATTTTGATTTTAATTAAAATATTAGAGTTTGTACCAACATTTAATAATAATGGCTCCCATGTATACCACCGAAGTAGCTTAGGAGTAGGCAGGGTAGGCTGCCTAATATGAGCCGTACGGCATATAAGGAAAGCAGTGTGGCCAGCACTACGCTTCAGCCGCCCATTATTATCCCCAGGATGTTATCCCAGATACTCATTTTCAACAGACTGAGTCGACTTGGGGACTGAAAAACGCACCTTGATTTTATGGTGCGGGACAGGGAATTGAACCCGGGACCTCTAGATTAGTAGCCAGGTGCCATACCCCCTGGTCTATTGAGCCGCCTTGTACCACATTTACTGTTTGTTTTATTCAGAACTCAGACGGGGTCCGTGAATTTTTAAATTATTGGGGAGGGGGTCCGCGGACTGAAAAGTTTGGGAACCACTGCTCTATGCTGAGAAATTAGTGTAACCTCCATCTAGAAAGGATAAAAGTGGAGGATTATAGCGACGACGACGGCAGGCAGAGAGGTAGGTGGTTCCACGAGCTCAATAACTTGGGCTACCTACTGTGTTATGTCAGTTTGCAAAAATGACGGCAGCCTAACCTTGACTGTGAAATACGACCAACCGACCTGCGACCAGCTCACGTTGTGGACGGATTCCATTCTCATGCACCACCACCACCACCACCACCACCACCACCACCACACTACACCCGCTGTTAAACTTGCTTTTGTTTGATTTACGTTTTCGTACATTTAATTGTATTTTGTACGATAATGAATAAACATGAAAAATAAACAATGTGCAATAAGGCGACTCGAGAAGAGAACGAGTGGTGAGGGTCTGGCAGCTTTGACCGATATTGAATATCTTTATACAACAATAACAAACGATCGAGACGCAAAGCCAGATATTATTAAATAAATAAGACAAGAAAAATAGTCGGACTTGGAAAACAGGTTGTAGGTCGAGTCCGACAGGTGGACAAACAGGTGTACATTTGTTAAATCGAATCTGCAAAGATTCTGGATTACAAATATCCACACTTAAGACCAAGGTGATGGCTTTTCGTGGAACTGATCCCGTACGACCAAAAATTGTTGTAGATGGTACTGTCCTGGAACAAGCCTGCAATTTTGAATACCTGGGCTGCAGTGTGTCTTATAATACAAGCAACGACGTTGAGAGTAAGTTGCATAAGTTCAACCTTATGTGAGCGACCATCAGGCGAACTCTTAAGTCAGCAAGTAAACAAACACGCCTAAAATTCTACATTGTGATGACCCTTCCCACACTTCTTTATGGGTATGAGCATTTAACTTTAACGAAAGGCCATGCCAGTCGTATCCAAGCGGTTGAAATGAGATTTCTCAGGCTCGTGGCAGGTTATACTCTACATGATCATACAAGAAACACAGATATACAGCAGGAACTGAATATTATGAGTATACTTGATAGGATTGCCCAGTATCTGCTGAATTGGTGGGAACGTCTTAGCCGAATGGATGACTGCCGCATCCCCAAACATCTATGGAACTATAAGCCGAATGGACGGAGAGGTATGGGGCATCCGAGGAAGAGCTTGAGTGACCAGCTCTAGACTTTGCCTGTGTGAGACCGGAACAAACCATACTTGGTTTAACCCTCCCTGATGATGATGATTGGTAAAATAAGACAAGAATGTAAAGATGAACAATATTACGACATAAAGAAATTTCTCTTGTTATCAGAAGGTTATATCGGACAATTATCATCGTCAGAATTTATCCATCGCAACGTTTCGATCACTAAACAATCTATGGTCGTCTTCAGGTGTAAGATAAACTAATAAATTACATACAAACTTAAGCCCACCCGAGATTCGTTCACTAACAAGCGTGAACCGAAAACAAAATTAATAAGCCGGCGCCACCTACAAAGTTGAACACGAGTATAGAAAAACTATATAAAAAGACGCACTAATTACCCTCCAAGTCCGCTGGACAGAACCGGGAAGCACCAGCACCCTGACGCAAGTTGCATAAATTCAATGTTAGTTTAACTTAGACCTGAAGATGACCACAGATTGTTTAGTGGTCGAAACGTCATCATCATCATCATCATCAGTACTCCAAGGTTCCGGAACACTCCAGCCTTAGACCTGTTCCGGAACCCATCTCCACCTTGGTCTAGCGACATCTCTCTTCCCAATAGGATGATAACCCAAGGCAGCCACAGACTGACGGATATCAGGCATGCGATTCAAGTGTTCACACCATCTCCTTCTGTGGTCTTCAATCTTCTGGTGCAATGATACAATGTTTAAATCGCGTCTAATATCCTCGTTCCTTCTCCGATCCAAGAGAGAACAACCTTCTGTCCCTCTTAGAAATTTCATTTCCCCGCTGCCTGAATCCTCTGCACGTCCCTTTTACAAAGAGTCCATGTCTCACTAGCATACAGGAATGTGGGGACAGCCACATTTTTATAAAATTTCATTAGGGTATCCTTCCGTGTTTTATTGTCAGGTACCTATGAATCGTTCCACAGAAGCGTCTAAATTTTGTTAGCTTACTATCCCAATCAATATCAGTTCCATACGAGATATTACAACCCAGGTAATTAAAATGACAAACATGATCCAAAATCTGATTATTCACAACTATCTTAGTTCTTATAGGATACCTGCCCTGAAGTGCTATCGTTGTGTGATAAAGTCTAAAGATGGTAACTGTCCGACCTAACCCTTCTGATACTGTTCACGTACCATCGGAATTTAGGTTTAAACGTTGTGTGATAAAGTCTAAAGATGGTAACTGTCCGACCTAACCTTTCTGATACTGTTCACGTACCATCGGAAGTTAGGTTTAAACGTTGTGTGATAAAGTCTAAAGATGGTAACTGTCCGACCTAACCCTTCTGATACTGTTCACGTACCATCGGAAGTTAGGTTTAAACGTTGTGTGATAAAGTCTAAAGATGGTAACTGTCCGACCTAACCCTTCTGATACTGTTCACGTACCATCGGAAGTTAGGTTTAAACGTTGTGTGATAAAGTCTAAAGATGGTAACTGTCCGACCTAACCCTTCTGATACTGTTCACGTACCATCGGAATTTAGGTTTAAACGTTGTGTGATAAAGTCTAAAGATGGTAACTGTCCGACCTAACCTTTCTGATACTGTTCACGTACCATCGGAAGTTAGGTTTAAACGTTGTGTGATAAAGTCTAAAGATGGTAACTGTCCGACCTAACCCTTCTGATACTGTTCACGTACCATCGGAAGTTAGGTTTAAACGTTGTGTGATAAAGTCTAAAGATGGTAACTGTCCGACCTAACCCTTCTGATACTGTTCACGTACCATCGGAATTTAGGTTTAAACGTTGTGTGATAAAGTCTAAAGATGGTAACTGTCCGACCTAACCTTTCTGATACTGTTCACGTACCATCGGAAGTTAGGTTTAAACGTTGTGTGATAAAGTCTAAAGATGGTAACTGTCCGACCTAACCCTTCTGATACTGTTCACGTACCATCGGAAGTTAGGTTTAAACGTTGTGTGATAAAGTCTAAAGATGGTAACTGTCCGACCTAACCCTTCTGATACTGTTCACGTACCATCGGAATTTAGGTTTAAACGTTGTGTGATAAAGTCTAAAGATGGTAACTGTCCGACCTAACCCTTCTGATACTGTTCACGTACCATCGGAATTTAGGTTTAAACGTTGTGTGATAAAGTCTAAAGATGGTAACTGTCCGACCTAACCTTTCTGATACTGTTCACGTACCATCGGAAGTTAGGTTTAAACGTTGTGTGATAAAGTCTAAAGATGGTAACTGTCCGACCTAACCCTTCTGATACTGTTCACGTACCATCGGAAGTTAGGTTTAAACGTTGTGTGATAAAGTCTAAAGATGGTAACTGTCCGACCTAACCCTTCTGATACTGTTCACGTACCATCGGAATTTAGGTTTAAACGTTGTGTGATAAAGTCTAAAGATGGTAACTGTCCGACCTAACCTTTCTGATACTGTTCACGTACCATCGGAAGTTAGGTTTAAACGTTGTGTGATAAAGTCTAAAGATGGTAACTGTCCGACCTAACCCTTCTGATACTGTTCACGTACCATCGGAAGTTAGGTTTAAACGTTGTGTGATAAAGTCTAAAGATGGTAACTGTCCGACCTAACCCTTCTGATACTGTTCACGTACCATCGGAATTTAGGTTTAAACGTTGTGTGATAAAGTCTAAAGATGGTAACTGTCCGACCTAACCTTTCTGATACTGTTCACGTACCATCGGAAGTTAGGTTTAAACGTTGTGTGATAAAGTCTAAAGATGGTAACTGTCCGACCTAACCCTTCTGATACTGTTCACGTACCATCGGAAGTTAGGTTTAAACGTTGTGTGATAAAGTCTAAAGATGGTAACTGTCCGACCTAACCCTTCTGATACTGTTCACGTACCATCGGAAGTTAGGTTTAAACGTTGTGTGATAAAGTCTAAAGATGGTAACTGTCCGACCTAACCCTTCTGATACTGTTCACGTACCATCGGAAGTTAGGTTTAAATATTGTACAAATTTCTATTGTGTTTTAAAGCGGCAGTTTTAAATCTGTGACGCTCTCTGATTTCTGGGTGTCTCAGCTCGCTGAGTAACTCGCTTTCAGTGACTTACCGGTCAGAATCATGGCTAGTAAACTCGAGAATGATTAAAAAACTGCGGACTGCACAAAGATGCGTGGAAAACACTATAGGGTGCTAGCAATACCAAATACCAAGGGGACTGGAAAACGATTAGACGCCTCATCAAACTAGAGTCGATCAATCATGTCTCCTGTCTTGTAACAGGTCCAAGACAGGGGCTGAACACACACGCCTCTCCCTGCCCTTCACTTTATTTCACGCACCCCACTTCATACCTTTCCGACACATTCCTCCCTTGATGTCATCAATAATTGTTATCCCCCCCGTTCTGCTTTCTCACTTTACCTCTATCTTCCTTTCTATCAATTCCCAATAAGGCAATTCTTTCTTAACATACGTCCTAGCCACTTGTATTTTCGTATTCTTAATAAATTTAACAAAGTTCTCTTTCCTCTATCTTTCCCATAACTATTTCGTTTCCTATCATAGACCTACCTGTCATGGCATATTCTACATATTCTCCTTCAGCCCACATCTCGTAATTTTCCAGAGATTTTGCCTTCCCATATCCGACGGACCCTGTCTCTATTTCATTCGGTCCCACGCTACAAACACGACGCTCTTCAGTAACATTTTCCTTAACGAAATATTCACTCTTCTAACAAGCGACTTGTATCTTATAACAATTATTTTTGGCATTGATTGCTTTCATCATCATCATCATCATCATCTTCTTCTTCTTCTTCTTCTTCTTAACGGTTTTACGCTTTAGCGGCCTGTTCCTATTCCAGTCTACTTTTTCGTAGGTCTACCAACTTTTATTCTACCTCTAGGGTTGTAAACTTTCGCCATTTTCGGTATGCTACTTTCTTCCATTCTATTGATGTGTTGAATCCATTTGTATTCTTTATTCCTTTCATTAATGCAATAAATATCTAAATCACTTCTTATCTCTTTATTTCTTATATGAACTCGTCTATTACACCTTTTAACTCACGTCAGAAATTTCATTTCTACTGCTTGTATCTTCCGTTCATCTTTTTCCTTTATGACCCAAGTTACAGAACCATACAGTAGTGTAGGTATTGCCATTGTTTTATAAAATTGTATTTGGGTTTCTTTTCTACATTTATTTTCCAACGTTCTCCACATCGTTCCACACATACTTTATTTTCTATATCTCTATCTTGATCATAAGTAATGTCACGTCCAAGACAGTTGAAATGGCTTACTTGTTCTATGCGTGTGTTGTCTATGCATATTGTCTAAACAAACTAAAGTCAATCAATCAAGACTTCTGTCTTGTAACAGGTCCAAGACAGGGGCCGAACACACGCCTCTCCCTGCCCTTCACTTTATCTCACGCAATTCTTACTTAACGTACGTCCTAGCCATTTAAGACTCTGTGGAGTTTCAGCCCCCACCCCCTTGATCCCTATGTTCGTGCTGCAATTCACACATTCAACACTTTCCTAACATCGTTTATAAGCTGATGAACATTACATACATCACGTTTGAACATTTGAACATCTAATGACAAAAATTGCACCTACACATTATCGCGTAACTGTTGTTCACTCCAAAAAATCTCTTCATTTGTTTTCTTACTAACAACGTCAGTCCTTACCACCACTGTTAGTTTATACCGCAGGACTCTCTAAAATTTGTTAAACTGTGATGTCTATAAATACAAAAATTTTCAGTTCTTATTTTATCAATTTTTTTCACTTTTTTGTTTGCCTCTATTTAGGAAAAAACAATAAAAGTCTGTATTATCGTGTGCTTTAGACCCCATCACCAGCGCTATCATCACCGCCTGTAGTTGTTGAATAGTTTAACCGAACGGAGGAGGGCCTTTCACTCTGCAGGAAACTATAAAGCAAAAATAATTTATGATTACAGTAATTTAAGACAGTACGTGCGCTGGACGCTATGCGAGTTCTCACCGACGCGCGTTTTGGGAAAAGTATAATTTGTACGGTGTAAAAAAAAAAGAAATAATAATAAAAATTATCCGAGCGGTGGTGGCATTCATTTCACTGGAACATCTTTCACCGGTATGTATACGTTACATCCTTAATTAACCCGTAAATACGATGGTTTTACGAAAGGACGGACAGAGCTGTCATTAAACACAGATAATCACAGTAGAATATGACGGCGGGTTTCTCACACGTTTGTTCCCGAATCGTCTCTCGTCGCCCCTTTCTCACAATTAGCGAGAATCTTAATGCCCTCTTTACGAATGAAATTTACTCTTATTCCGTACGAGGAACATTTGAAGGCGGGTGCGCATTTCAGTACGCTTATGGCCGTGCATTAATAATCATTAGGCATCCTTTAACTGTATATTATATAATTTGCTCATAACAAATATCAAGGTTGGTATGACAAAACGGAAAATAAGACAACAGTTTAATAATATCAAAAAATATCTTCCTTGAGGAACCAAAGTGGACACGTAATTAGACTAATAGTAGAATCCTTATTTGAAAATATTATTTCAGTCTACGATTTGAAAATATCCTCAGACATGTTGGAGTTAATCATAAGGGAATTCAGGGTAGTATGAGAAATGTGGGGAACATGAGCAGAGTTCATACTTAACCTTATTTATCAAAGATGGAAAGTTATTGCCTCGTAGTTTTGTGTTGGCTACGCTATTTGGATTGTTACTGTGCAGTGCTGAAAGTGGCGCCACGCTAGATCTCACCTCTGCTTTGTCAAACGGATTTTAAGCGGAGTGGACATTTAAACTCGTTACGAATTTGTCTCCATACTTATTCAAGCGTCCAAATAATTAAGATTTAATTTCCAATATATTATTGTTATACAAATTAATTAATATTCTGCCGTAAATACTATTTAAAGAAAAGTGGGCGACATATGTTTGGCCGAGAGTAGCGCCGGTTATGTGATTAAATGTCTTAAGTTGTAGGCTATTATGGTTCTACACTCTGGGGAATACGAACACCTCATTTCACTTATGGAATATTTCTGATGAGCGGCATGATTTCCAAAACTGTGTAAAAAGTGTCTGTACAAGCATTCATGTAATTTCTCCAGTACCAATAATTATTCCAAATTATTTTTTCAAATGCACAGGGAAGAAAGCAAGACACTTCTAAGGAACTCACGTCAGCTAATTCAATTAAAGAACTTAAAACAAAAGGACAAAATAAGGCGGAAAATTTTTACATAATTCCATCAACAGACGTGTATCTTTCCCGAAAATAATTAAAGAGGATAAAGATGCCACACGCCTCGTTTGGAATGGTCAATATTCAATGAAGATAACAGGAGAAAATGTGGGTACAGCGTGCAGAGTAAAAACCTTGGTTCAACGAGCTGTGAGTTGATTGTGTTTGTGGTGGTTTTGTATGTGACTATTCTGCATAATTTTATATTTAACATCAATTAAAATTAAAAAAAAGATTAAGCTACAATTTTATTGTAATACAATTATTAACTGATTTTTACTTCTGAACGTTTCAAATTAATTGTAATTTTTTGAAGATTGTTTTAGTGCTCTACGAACTCTTGTTAAATATTTACATCTTTTTCTATTACAGACGTTTTTGCTTTATGCCTAATTTTTAAATACAATAATGACTTTTTATACTGTATGTTTTTGATAATTATTAGAGTATTTTACAACAAAAAGAACGTGTCTTTTACAAGTTGTTGTGTTTTATTAATTTATTTTGAGTTGCTCATATTCCCCACATACAGGAGGAATATAAGCAGATACTGTCAAACTAATATTTTACTAATTTTATTTCACATTTGTTATTGAAAATTAAAAGTATTTTGTACATTGATAAAAAAAAATATCAGCAGACAAATCCATCACATTACTTTCAAAAATTTGTGATTAAATAAATTTTTAATTAACTTCAAAGACTAAGTTGCTCATATTCCCTTATACGAGATCACGGATTCTATCGCAATTCTTCTAAACAGGATCTACGATACTTGATATCTGTACTCCAGTTCCAAAGAAGCCAAACTGACGTAAACGCGACGACTTTTGGTCTCTCGGTCACAATCAATTACGTCCTCAAATTACTCGTTAGAATTACCTACAAAGAGCGAATCGAAAAAAGAAGAACAAAAGGGGAGCCGGCAAGACAGCAGGGTTAGTTGAAATTGAAACGGAACGATACAAAATGTTATCATCAAATAAAAAATATATTCTTACGTTGATAATTAACCGGGCTGTTAGGCCGTGGTCGGTTGCAACGACACCGTCGGCAATCCCACCCTCGGGTATCTTCTTCAGGCCACAAAGCGACACAGCGTGAAACAAACAAGTACAGCGGAACTCGGCCGAACGATACCCGACAACATTTTCCGGGTAAGAGAAACTATTTCTGGGTTGTCGGGTATCGTTCGGCCGAGTTCCGCTGTACTTGTTTGTTTCATGCTGTGTCGCTTAGCGGCATGAAGAAGATCCCCGAGGCTGGGACCGAAAAGTAGCCGACGGTCTCGGACAACCGACCACGGCCTATCAGCCCGGTTAATTATCAACGTAAGAATATTGACACCGGCCGTGTGAGCTTACGATACGAAAAATACATTCACCTGTTTTATCGACCTCAAAAAGACCTTCGATGTGGTCGTTAACCCCAAACTCGTATAAATTACGTACGCAAAACATCGGACTGGATAATACGAAAATAAGAACTGATAAAAACCGTACAATGGCAGTTTGTGACCGACAATCTATGTCGACAACTGCGTTTCGAGAAATACATCAAGACGTACAGAACTCGAACAGTGGTGTGTGGAACATCCTTCTGTATCGTTATGTGTACAGATAGCTTTCGAAAACATTTACGGAACGTTTTCAAAAACATTTTGAAGATTACCAGAGTCCAAATACGTAATCACGTCTGTCAACGCGGATGACAGACTCAATTCCGACACAAAACTCCAACACCTCGTCGACAACTTAAATCTGATTAAGGATACGTGCGCGCGTTTCGTTAACCTTGGAAAGGCCTTCGCCAGGGTCAGTCACTCCACACTCGTACAAACTATATAAATATCGGAAGTGTATGCGAAAAAAGGAAAATTAAAATACTTAGAATTTCGCTTTATTGTGCTTCTCTGGAAACGAAACTTTCCAAAAACGAAAGGCGATGTTTACATAAGTGGTGTCTGCATTCAAGTCGCCCTTGTCTGTTAAGTTTCCATCTGTTTCTTACCGGCGCTTACGCTGCATCCAAACCGACCCTATGACTCGTAGTATCCAACCTTACGGTCAAACATACACCATCAGTATGCTTTTAAAGGTCGAAGACGCTACAAAATTCTCAAAATTTTCGGAATTTATCGAATTTAACATGACTTTAATTAAAATTAACTCCCGGGCTGTTTGGGCGTGGTCTAAAGTTTCTGACAAAACCAGACGTTTCGGCAGTACCACTGACTGGCACTTCAGTGAAAACGAGTCAACGGTAACGTGGGATGTAGTACGTTTAGGACCACAGTACTGTGGTTAAGGCTGAAGATGTCTCGTGACCACAGTACTGTGGTCCTAACGTACTACATCCCACGTTAGCGTTGACTCGTTTTCACCGAAGATGCCAGTCACTGGTACTGTCGAAATGTCTGGTTCTGTCAGAAACTTTGGACCACGGCCAAAGAGTCCGAGATTTAATTTTAATCAAAATGACACCGGCCGTACAAGTTTAACATGACTGTCACACATTTTAGCTGTATAAGGTAGAGGCCCTTTTAATACTAAGATAAAAATATACAGTCAAGATGTTATTTACTTACTTCGAACATGTTTTAAGCGTTAAACTGAATCCTCATCATCTGCGATTAATGTTCAGCGTTTTAAAATAAAACTCGACATCATCATGCATATTTTAGGAACATAAAAAGTTTAAACACGGTGGATGATACAAACTTTCTTCCTAACCAAAAAGAGGAGTATGTTGCAGACGAGTAGGCCTAAATAATAATATTAATAATAATATCTCAATAATAATACATGAGATATAATAATAATATATAAGATAATAACATATAAGAGTATACGTTATAAGAATATATGAGTAAATACTGAAAATACTAAAAGAACGAATGTATACAACATATCTGACACAATAACACCATTAATCTCCAATCGAAAAAACCAAAACCCAACAGTAGCGAAGAAACAGCAACCGGCCAGCACACAGACACAATACCAACATGGCTAATGATGATGATGTATACTCCCTACCTCTCGAAACGTGTTCTAAGTAAGGAAAAAATATCTTGACTTCTTCTTCTTCTTCTTCTTCTTCTTCTTCTTCTTCTTCTTCTTCTTCTTCTTCTTCTTCTTCTTCTTCTTCTTCTTCTTCTTCTTCTTCTTCTTCTTCTTCTTCACGTGAGCCCTAGTTTCCAAAATCTCCAATCCCTTCCAAAATCTCGTATCCGTTGCCATCTCAGCGTAACCCCTCACATCAATTCTTCCCAGATCTTCCAGCACCATCTTATCCTAGGTCGGCCCCTCTTTCTGCTTTCACAGACTTGCGCCCTCAGGATTTTCTATGGCATACGCTGATCACCCGTCCGCTCTACGTGACCTACCCATTGTATTCGCTGAGCCTTCACGAATCTTGCAACGTCCTCATGCTTCAGTAGCTCATCTATCTCCTGGTTATTTCTTATTCTCCGTTCGTCATCTTCTTTAACCGGACCATAAACACGTCTTACAATCTTTATTCCAAACCTTCTTAATGATTCTTGTTCATTTTTTGTTCGTGTCCATGTAACATAATCCATGTGTCCATATGTAACAACCGGTCTGATAAGTGTTTTATATATTTTTATTTTTGTGTTACGACTAACGAGTTTGCTTCGCAATAGTCTACTGTTGGCATAAAATCCCCTATTTATCATTTGTAGCCTGTCATGTACTTGATTGTATACTGGCAAAGTATTAATTCATTTACATGTCAAGAAACGGACAGTAGCAACAAGTGTTTGAATGTGTTTGTGTGTGCGCGCGCGCGCGCGTTTTGTCTTTCTTAATTTACTTTTTGGAGATTGAATATGTACACAGGCATTTTAATCCCGTGAGCTAAATTTTAATCCCGTTGTTTTAAAAAGTCGGCAATAATTTTTAATCTCGTACCGGTACCAAATTATTCAACATATTCGTTTATTTAAAAAATTTTAATTCCTTTATAAAATCCTCTTGCTGTAACCGCAACTGGTATACGAAGCAAATATGAATCGATTGATTACACGGATCACGTTTTACTTCCACGTTTCGTAAGGAAATGGAAGTATGGTGATGGCGAAAAAAATCGTGTTCGAGATAAGGGCTGATTCTGATTGTACTACCCTCAAAACATGAAGAAAAGTCATTTTCCGAAAAGTGTGTGTGTGTGTGTGTGTGTGTGTGTGTGTGTGTGTGTGTGTGTGTGAGAGAGAGAGAGAGAGAGAGAGAGAGAGACTGTATGACGAATTTTTCTATGGCGAACGATAACTGCCGCAAATTCGAACAGAATCAAATAATTTTTTGCATATGTGCTCGAGTTGTAGAGGACACAAGGCCTATTTATTTTGGTGAAGATCGGTTAAGGGGAAGGGGTAGTTTACCTGCAACGTTTTACGTTTTAAGAAGAGTAAAGTACATAAAAGTTCATTTAAACTGTTTAAAATAAAATAATTTGTTGCCAAGGCAACCAGGTTGTTCGGTTAGGAGGGAGGGGTTGTTTGCCTGAATTGTTTTGTGTTTTAAAAAGAGTAAATTACTTAATATTAATAAATAAGTGCCCCGAAAATAACGTCATATTAATCCACTGTAAAATGGTAAATGAGATAATTATAAATGGAGTGGGTAGTTGAAGGCGGGAGGGGGTAATTTTTTGTAAACTGCTGTGCTGAAATCAAGTAAAGTACGAATATTTAATTTTGAAGGATAAGATACCTTAGAAATTACATATGATAAAAACTATTACTCTATGAATGTGTAAATATCATTAACGGTGGGGAATCGGTTGAGGACGAGGGATGATAATCTGCGTAGTTCAGTTTCTTTATAAGAATAAAGTACCTAATTTTTATAGATAAAGAGACCCGAAAATAACATTATATTAAACGACTGCCCCATAATAACAAAAGTATCTATAAATAGTGAAAATAGTTTGAGGGTGGGCGAAGTTTTTTTTTGTAAATTATCGAAATGAATTCAAGTAAATGATTTTAAATATAAATCTTATAACATGGATGTCATGTATGGTTCTCCATACCGATATTTTCAAATAGGGTGAATATTGTATAGGCTGCTCCACACAATACTTGCTGTGGGATCACTAAAAACTATTGTTAACTAATCTAGAAGCGTCGTTTTTATCAGACCACACGACTTAAAGAAAGTTAACAAATAAAAAAATATTTGAGGGTAGATAACTAATGTTGTACTACAGCAGGGCTCAGCAGGTGAGGCTAGGGTATCGCAGTGTGTAAACATCATAACGGATAAGGTGCACTAAGATAATACATTATACTATGTAGAAGGCCGTACATTCCGAGCGGATCGGAGTGAGCTGCTCGAATGAACTCTTCTGACCCATTTAACTCGTCGCGGTGGTGAGTCACTACACGTAGATTTTTCTTCGTCTTCTTCATAAGTTTTTAAGTTTTCGGATCATCTGCTCTCGTCTTACAGTCCGTCTTGTCGTTCGGTTTTTCTTCCCTCGGTCTCATTATTTTTAAGCATTTTTAATCTTTAAACGGCTTAATAAATTTAGAAAAGAAACACATAAAATGTTATAAAACAATGGCAACACCTACACTACTGTATGGTTCTGAAACTTGGGTCATACAAAAAAAAAGATGAATAGATATGCACACAGCAGAAATGAAATTTCTGAGATCAGTTAAAATGTGTAATAGACTAGATCATATAAGAAACGAGGAGATAAAAAGTGATTTAGATATTTTTGCAGTTAATGAAGGGATAAAAAAAAACAGAAGAAAATGGATTCAACACATAGATAGAATGGAAGAAAGTAGAATACCGAAGATGGCGAAAGATTACAACCCTAGAGCCAGAAGAAAAGTTTGTAGGCCTAAGAAAATGTGGACTGTGGAATGGAAACAGGCCGCTAAAGCCTAAAACCGCTAAGATGGTGATGATGAAACGGCTTAATCTTCCGATCCTACTTATAAATTTCAATTTAAAAATTAGTTTTTTGTTATCACCGTCCACACGAAAACATGTCAGCCAGGGGTACGAACGCGATCGGACCCCTCCCCAAAGGGTCGAAATGTTGCCGAATTTGGTTAATCTCTAAATTTGTAGGTTGTTTTATTGTATTTTTTTAGTTGTGTACGATAATATAATAGTAACACTTTTTTAAATATACAAACAGGTTTATTAACAGCATTAGCGTAGGCCTAACATGAAATATTAAATAGGCATTAACGTTTGAAATATGAAATACAGGAAAATCGATTCAGTCAATTTGTAAACAATGTTTCAATAACGCGTATTTTGACTGTGTTATTACTGTTTACATTAAGGTGACAGACTGCAGGATGTAGTCACACGTTTTCAGCCACTTTAAAGATAGTAATGTTGATTAGTCTTAACTTGTTTTTCTTTCGTATGAAGCCGATTCGACCCTCCAGGATACATAAGCAGATAGTTACACACGTGTACACCTTAGTGCACGTACCTCAGAATTATAACACAAATTGTTTATTTAGGTAGGGATGCTGTGTTTCCCCAACCTTTTTTAATATACATATTGACGACATGCTGAGAGCATGGAAATCCAGAGTGACTTAACAAATCAATTTCTGTATGTGTTTCCCGCTATATACAGATGACATAGTTCTTATTCAAGAAAATGAGGATGACTTACAAAGAGCTATGTTTCAATTACAAGAAGTGGCAAGAGAGTACTCACTGACAATTTCAGTAAGAAAGACCGAAAGCATGGCCTTTAAAGGTAAATGTCCACTGAAGACTAAAATAGTTATAAACAATAGCACTTTAGGACAAGCGAGCCGTTTAAAATATCTCGGCTGTGCAGTAAGCTATGAATCTGAATGTGATATAAAAGAGAAGATACATGAATTTAGGAATATTTGTGGTACGGTTCATAGAAATCTTAGAAATAAAACAAGACAGCACAAGGATTATATTTTATAAGACAATTGCAGTACCCACATTGATATATGCGAATGAGGCGTGGGTCATGATAAAAAAGATATGCGGCAAGATTCAAAGTGCTGAAATGCAGTTTCTTCGAAATACTTTAAATTATACATTGCAAGATAGAATAAGAAATGAGTATATTACAGCAGAACTCGAAGTAAAGGACATAAATGAAATTATTTCAATTTACAGAACAAAATGGTGGGATCATCTGCAAAGGATGACAGAGGATCGATTGCCGAAAGCGGCACAGAAATATTGGAAGAAGAGACTTGGGTCGTCCGAGGATGAGATGGGTCCCGGAACAGGTTTATATAACCTAATCATTGAAGTAAAGAAGAAGAAGAATATTGTTTATTTGTGTACGTGAAGTTGGCAAGTAGTAGTTACTGCATCTGACAGCCACTGCAGCAGCTGCTGCTGATGATGATGATAATGAAAGCAATTATCAGTTAAAACATAATAGGCTTATCGTCCGGTGGAAACCGAAATATGCGAATTCGTAATCACGCGAGGACAATTCGACCGGATTCATGGAAACGGTTCACCACGTCCACTGACCCAGTATTCACCGGAATTCAGTAATTCCAACCGTTGCGTTCACGTGTAACGTATTCGACGTCTATGTGTCAGGGAGGACTAGGTACAAGGAAAGAGGTTGACGAATCCATGCACAACTGGATTACAAAGGTTTTGTAAAATATATAAAAACACTTGGTAAGTTTCACAAATTTTTTAATTAACTCTGACAGCTGTTTCGACTAACTAAGCCATTGTCAAAGAGGCGAGTGAATGAAGATTACTGAACACAGGATGTTAGTGGAGTGTAGGTGGTGAACATCTGTTTAGGGCGTATCCGGAACATCTGTGTTGAGATGGCGAGGGAGGGGTGTGCAAGAGACAAGGGAAGGTCAGGTGTCTTTAAAAACTAAATACAATCATGAATGCAAAATATAAAATTAACTTAACTAAATATAAACTGAATGCAAAATTTAAAATAATGATGAACATTCAAAATAATATAAAATAAACTAAATTAAACTCTCTTGCACATACCCCCCCTCGCCATCTCAACACAGATGTTCTGGATACGCCCTAAACTGATGTTCACCACCTACACTCCACTAACATCCTGTGTTCAGTAATCTTCATTCACTCGCCTCTTTGACAATGGCTTAGTTAGTCGAAACAGCTGTGAGAGTTAATTCAAAAATTTGTGAAACTTACCAAGTGTTTTTATATATTTTACAAAACCTTTGTATTAATATGTTTCACCAAGTGCCCAACGAGTCATCAATTAACAACTGGATTAGTTGGCAGTTGGACGGGTGTGCCGCTACCAATCAACGGACGAGACCAAAATGAATCCTAGAGTTTCCTAATCCTAATGAAATAAATGGTTTGTCCGTTCCGCGTGTATTCATCCTAACACCGTAACCGCAGTGGACGAGAAGCTTACTATACTTAAAATAGCTTAGCACTCACGTAACGAAAGCAGGTAATACACTACAGCCATTGTACCCCATGTTAATCGCGGTTGTATTGTTACATAGCAATGCCCATGAAAATGCAAGTAAGACAGTGGGTGGGTGTTCATTGGAACGGGCGCGCGTGCCCGCGCTTGTGTGTGTTACGTAAAGCTCGATATGTCGGATCGCCAACACGTGGGTTATTATTGTCCGTCGTTTGATCTGTTACGTACCGTACCGACTAGTCTGGTGTCTCGTACAACTGTACTGTGCGTCCGCGCCACGGACTGTAAAGGCAACGACTGTTGACTTATGGCATTGGTTGTACCCGAAATATTGACGTTTTAGTGTTTAGCGTACATTTGTAGTGCCTGGAGAAGCTGAAAAAGACAATATAGGCCTACTACGAAGCGTAATATAAGAGGACTAGAAATTCGGTAAGAGGTCAACGAAATATACTTTCGACTTTGCACAAAAGTGTATTTCGTTTTTTCTCTTAATTAGTTTCTAGTTTTATTATATACACGGTTAGGTTCATGTTTGATATCCAAGCTTTTAGAGATATGTTTTTGACAAAATGTGCTGCAGGCTTACAAGACAAGACAAGTCGGGATCAGGAATATAGAAATGTGGAACACATTGATAATTAACATGAGTTTAATTAAGAAAGTTGTGTTAGTGGTAATAATCACAAACAGAATTATCACTGTTGCACACCACTACAGAAAAATTATTCCGATTAGCGCTTTCAAGCTTCACAGCTCCCCGTCAGATCGGAAATTCACAGCTCATAGTTATTTACGACCTGACGATGAGCTGTGAAGCTAGAAAGCGCTAATCGGAATAATTTTTCTATAATGGTATGCAACAGTGATAATTCTGTTTGTAATTAACATGAGATTATTAGAAACAACGGCCATGAAGAGGTCAAGATAGTTAGCACGTGCGGAGAGGACGTCAAATAAAAGGTGGGGGCTAAATGTAAATAGACGAACTGATAATACACAAATAGAAGGAAAACTAGCAGACAGAAGATACCATGGAAGAGAAGCAATGCGGTATAGGGGACTCATGCATCGGGATTATCCGGGTAAAACAAAATGCGAAGCTGCGATGCGAGAGACGGCACCAACCATTAAGGCAAACTCCACGACAATAATATTGAAACGAAAATAAGCACGGGCAAGTGGAGTTTCAATCTGAAGAGCCCTATGTGGAGGACGATTAAAAACTACGTAAATTTACAAAATTTAAAACTGCTATCTAAAAATTAAAAAAGTACAAAAAAGTAACGTAATTATAAAATCGCTTATATAATTCAGTCAGTATACTGAATACATCATTAACGTGTAGATAGTAGAGAAATAGGTTACAATGCGTACTACAGACACAAAGAACTAACGAAAAGCAAGAGAACGTCCTAAACTACTAAAATAAGAATAGAAAATAAAAATATAAAAATAAGAACATAAAACACCAATAAGCCTTGTAGTAACATGCACAGCAATAAGCCTTGTAGTAACATGCACAGCAACGAGACTAACGTGCTATGCTCTAACAAAGGTATAGTAATTGAGAGGAAAACGAGTCAGAATACAGGGTGTACAGAAGGCCACTGCGTAAGATCAACCAATAACAACATATGAAGTAATGGAAGGAGAGCATATGGCTGAAGTAAAGAAAGGCACAAAGACATAGATAATACAACACACGGAGTTTAATCGCATACGTGAAACGATACGAATAACGTTAAAGGAAAGGTCAGAAGAGATACTCTTTTCAAATTTATTAAGTGAAGACAGCGCCACCTGACCCTTATGGGAATGAAATTTGAATTTTAATCGCAAAGATCCAGAGTCGAATACGAAGGCTAGAGAAATGAGATTTTTAAGACCGGTACTGGAAGTATGACGGAAGAGCCAGTTAAGAAATAATGGTACAAGTAACTCTATGGAATGACAGAAACACGAAACTAAGGATCAACAAATCAATAATAAGACCCATCCTAATCTACGGCTGCGAAACGTGTATCCTGAACTCCAAAGCAGCAAACACTCTCGAGATCTTTGAAAGAAAAATAATACGAAGAATGCTGGGACCTGTTAATGACGTACACGGCTGGAGAATAAGATACAACTTTGAATTGTATCAAATGTATAAAGAACCACCGATACCACAATACATAAAACTACAGCGCCTAAGGTCGTGTAGCCAGGATGGAGGAAGACAGAATACCACGAAAACTATTGAATACCAGAATCCACGGAAAAAGACCAGTGGGAAGACCGAGGAGAAGATGGTAGGACACGGTGGATGAGGATGGAAAAGAAATACTGAAAGTGCGTTACTGGAGGAGGATGGCTACCGACAGAAGAGAATGGGGGGAAAAATTGAAGGAGGCCAGGGCCCAAATAGGGATGTAGTGCCATAGGAGAGACAGAGAGAACTCTATGGAATGAACAAACTAAACCACAGCCTAACCGGAAAGCTACAGATGGGACTCGACAAATATGTACGAAGAATGAATAAACACATGATACCAAAAACAACTCTTTTGTCTCATCTGTATAAGGAATAGGGACTAAGGAATAAGAAATACTGAAGGAATGAAATAAAAGATGATCGGACCAGGAATTGCGCAACGAATCCTAAGGTCCAAAGCCTGAAGAACGAGAAAAAGAAAAAAAAGGAGAATACTGAGACGGTTTCAGAATATAAATAGAAAGACTATAAAGAAACTTTATGAAATTCGTTAGAAAGAAACTTTATGTTGGGAGGTACAAGGAAGAACAGGAAAAGGAATACCAAAAATAAGGTAAGAGGTTTAGATCATGAAAGCAATAAAAAAAATAGACATAATACGACGAAGCGAAAAAATAAAGGACAAGAAGCATGGAGGAATATGGCATAAAAACAACACCCTATAAATCTGTCGAGTTGAGACTGTACTGTAAAATAACTGATCAGCGACACTATAAGGTTAAACAGGTGAGAAAAGCTGAATCTGCTGTGAGTGTATAGTCTTAAACGTATTTGTGTCAGAAATAATCGTTTGTATCAATAAATAATTCTCATATTACAAGCTAAATTCAGGAATCTGTGGGAAGCCGTTTTGTAGTTATCACTCGCTGCTTAAAAACCATGTACCATTTCAAATTAATTTCTTTTACACGAGCAGCATTTATCTTTCTTGTTCTTCTCTCGGTATTCACTCTGTCACTTTCTTCTACTACTACAGTCTGTCGGTAACCTTTGTTTACTTCTGTCCGTATACACAGCACAAGCGAGTGAAGATAACCTCCAATGATGTCCAAAATATAACATCAAAATTTCCCTAAATAAAGGCAAACATGTCGTCTTCCAAGGCAAGCGAGTTGTGAGGTAGAAAATAGCTCTCAACAATGAATCGTTGAACGAACGAAACGAGTCTCAGTTTAACTCGACCATTTGCCATTTGTCTATCTGTCTGTCTATTTGGGGGTTACGACTCACGTTAACTTTTGAATGGATCAACCGATTTTCGTAAAACTTGGCATGTGTGTTCACACTTTAACCCTAATTCTTCTTCTTCAGCACTACAGCCTAACGTGTGCCCTGGCTTCCAACGACAATCTTCTCCAAAGTCTCCTGTCCATTGCCATCTCAGTGTAACCCCTCACATTCTTCTAAGGTCTTCTAGCACATAATCCAACCATCTTATCCTTGGTCGGCCCTTCTTTCTGCTTTTATAGACATGCGACACTTTAACCCTACAGAACCCTATTGTTTTTATTAGATTGATTCCCAAAAAAAATAGGAGCGCTAGAGGCAAAACTGTACCATTACAGTTTTGTAACCGTGAAAAACCGTGAAAAAATCGCAGAAGCGCGCTTTAGGATATCAAACTAAAGGGAATTTCAACTACAACCTGAATACAATGTTTGCTTTTGAAAACTTCAAAATTTTTGTACGCAAAGAACCAAAAAGTGGGTGAAAATTTTGTTAAAATCGCAAAAACTCATGTGGCTTATCAAATTAATGAAAATTTAACTAATATCTTAATGTAGTGTTAAGTTTTGGAAATTTCACAATTTTGGAACGCCATGCCCCAAAAAGTGGAGAAGAGTTTGACACAAATGCAAATTTCTGTGTGGGGATTATCAAATTAAAGAGAAATTTAACCAAAATATGAATACAGTGTATAGTTTTGGAAATTTCAAACTTTTTTGACCCCAAGGCCCAAAAATGGGATCAAAAACTTGAAACAATTCTAAAAATCGTGCTGGGTGCCAGACTGAAGGGAATTTTAACAGAACTCCGATAGTTTGGGAATGTTTAGTGTTCATTTCGTAGTGTCTAGAAGTGTTACTGTAATAAAAAAAAAAATTGTTGGGTAATCGGGATTTCCGTAATTTTCTGATAAATGGAAAAACATCTCCTATAAAACATCTACTATAAAAATTTAGCCAATAATAAATGTACTTCAAGTGAGCCGTTTCGAATATTCGGCCGTGCAGTAAGCTATAAATCTGAATATGATACAAGAGAGAAGATAAATAAATTTAGGTATATTTGTGGTACGATTTATAGAAATCTTAGAAATAAAACAAAACACAGCATAAGGATTAAATTTTATAAGATAATTGCAATACCTACCCACGTTGATTTATGCTAGTGAGGCGTGGGTCATGACAAAAAAGGAAAGCGGCAAGATTCAGAGCGCTGAAATGCAGTTTCTTCGAAATATTTTAAATTATACAGTGTAAGACAGAATAAGGAATGAAGATATCAGAGCAGAACTCGAAGTAAAGGACATAAATTAAATTATTTTAATTTACAGAAGACAATGGTGGGATCATCTGCAAAGGATGACAGAGGATCGATTGTCGAAAGCGGCACTATAAAGCCATTGGTAGAAGAGACGTGGGCCGTCCGAGGATGAGATGGGTGCCGGAACAGGTTTATATAACCTAATCTTTAAAAGGAGAAGAACAACAACAACAAGAGGAAATGTACTTGGTTCAAAATAGTGAGCGAGTTCTGCAGCTCAGGAAGCATAGGCCTACTAGTTTGAGCAAAACTCTCATTTTTCACACTTCAATTGTGACACGAGCTGTGGCTGCAATAACGATATGGACATAAAAGTCTTAAACGATCCAGACGATATTGATACAATCAACAGAACGTTGGACAGTCAAACTTAAGAAAACATACGGCTGTACCGGTATTTATGTTTGGCACCGAAAATCGGACAAACACTGATCAGGTAGGCAGCTAAGCAGCAGAAACGAGTTTCTCAGTAGAGTAAAGAATTGCACACGAAGAGAATTGATAAGCAATGAATATGCCAAAAATGACAAGATTGTTGAATACTATGGAAAATGAAGACAGCGTGTGAATTGTATGAGGAAAAGAAGGAAGAATTTCTAGGAACTATATACGGTTACTATATGAATCAGGAGGAAAAAGACACAGATCGGTCAAGGAAACGGTAGTCATAAATAAAACAAATGACCTGGCGAAGACGACGTTGGTAATGAGATGATTCCTTTTGTTATTATATTTGCTTTGGTACTGACGACTTTTCCGTTTCAAAACGACGAAACTCTTTTTCAGTTTACTATTAACTATATTCATCCGCACCAGGTGCCATTATTACTATTATTGTTATTACTAATTATGAACTAATCACGTAAAGTAACTGAAAATTTTCACACGTTTCCATACCATTGTACACGTACATTGAGATTCGTCAATAGGATCATGTCAGAAAAGCTAATATTTTGAGTGGAACTGACAAGCTCTGAGCTATGAACAATAGATGAGCAATCTACCAAACTATAGAAAGGTGAACAAATTTAGTTAACAGGTTCAATGACATATAACAATGGATATATTGCACTGAGAAACTAAAGACAAAACAATTAAAAGACAGCAAAAGTAATGTGTAAATAAGTACTTTGACATTCCCAGTAGCAAATGTGCTCTTTGGCTCCTGATGGTGACGTAGGCAGATCGTGATAGGCTCGAAGACTTTGACTTATGGATCAAGAGAAGAATCCATAAATGCTCAGTAAAAATCAGAAACAGAATTGAACATGGGAAAGTAGCCTTCTAAAAAACTGAAAATTGATTAGTTTCAAAAGCCACTTAATCACTTAGTATGAGAAGGAAGTCTGCGGTAGAATTATCGCAGTGTTGTGGAAACAGAGAATTATATGGTGCACAAACACGGACACTGAAAAAAATATAGAAATCAAGCACTTGAAGAGTTTTGGAACAACAGACGTATGGAGAAAGACACTAGAAATCAGTGACGGGACAAGTCTCCTAATGAGACGTTTAAAGAGATATGAGGAACAGCTCGCTGGATAGAGAGGCATGGCGTCTGCGATTCTTTGTAATCTATCAACGGATACTTCCACTGTAGAAGTATTCTCAGAGTCTCATTGCTTAGACGCAGAACGAAAGCTTTCGTAACACAAGATCCAGAGACAAGTAGGTTAGCAAAACAGATTAATAATAAGCAAACAATTAATAAAAGAGATTAACAAATAAGCTTCTTTGTACAACCAGAACAAACGAAATAGGTAGATACTTTTGTAATAAAAGAGGGGAAATAATACAAAATGAACTAAGTTTTGTAATAAAATTTTCAATTTTAAGTTTGAAAAAATAGAAGAAAGAAGATCTGAAACAAATTTTAATTAAGTTATGTGGCTAGACGAGGTAATGTTCACTATACGAAACGATACAAACAGCCTAGAGTAGAAAAAATAACAAAGATATTGAAAACTAATAGTGCCACAAAACCATGAGGAGGGTAAATGGACAGAGCAGTTACAATCTACAAGTGTTATACAAATTGAATTGCTGCTATACACAACACACAAAGGCTTTTCACCACAAGCGCTGAACAAAGAAACGATTTATATGAATTACTGTACTACATTTCTTAACTTGTCAAACACGGTTGTTTGCACCTGAAACACATTCTGCTGACTGTTTTCCACAGCCGTCCAAAAATTCACTGAGATTTAAGTTTATAAATTATCCTTTACAAACGATGCGAACATCAAATTTTGCCAAATGACGTTTGTCCGTCTTCTATTCCTATTATTCGGTACTAAAATGTAGGGTGCCATGACCGGTAAAAAACAAGCTAAAAGACAGGCCGCCAAAACGAAATTTCTGAGTAGTTGTTACAACATGCCAAAGAATATCCACCGTCAGTCCAAGGTCACATTATATAAAGTTATGATTAGACCGGTGATAACATATGGCAGCGAGACTTGGACTCTAAACAAACAAGCCGCTAACATAGTCAATACCTTTGAAAGGAGAATATATGGACCAATCCAGGTCAATGGGATATCGAAAAATACACTGACATACGAATCGAGAGGTCGAAATATTCAGAAACCTCATTCAAAAATATTGAACAACCATGGAGAATGTGGCTGGATACTTGTAGTTGGAACAGCCGAATAGCGTAATCAATACAGCGAAAAGAAACAACGACATTACAACGTTTTCTGGAAGACCTGTATGCGATAGGTGCTTCCCCCGCGTTAAAGTCTCCGGCGCCACTGAATGCATTAAGGCTTTTGAAGTATAGCTTCTGTAACTGCATCCATATGTACGCCACCTTGAATGGAATTCGTGTCACGATTTTATTCCTTTTCACATGGTCGCCTATTTTCGTAATCGATTACTGCAACCATAAAGAGATATTACGTCATTATGTTATAACTTTGAATTTCTAATCTTTCGCTATTAGCTGTCCAGCGTGTATCGACTGCTCAAATTAATCGGATATTACGGTACTCTTAATAAAAAGGGTCTGTAATTACTGAAAGCCATGTTTTGTTACTTACAGAAGTAACAGGAACCTAATCACTTTAATTAGAATTACGAAAGGCCAAAACATTTCGTGAAAAGTATCGAAACAATTCGTCGAGTGGAGCCTGGAATCAATTCTGTTCAATAACATTTTTAAACCTTTTCTGTTATTTACTATACATAAATTAAAAATTACAAAAACGACTGTTAACCTCATCGAATCGATTCTAAAAATCAACGTATATGTTAACAAAACTGGTGGCAGTTTTCAGGCAAAACTAATACACAGACTTAGACCAAACGTCTAGATGGGCGGCAACGACCACGCGTTATTTAGTTCAGAGCGGGACTGAATTATATCCTACGAAGAATAAAATCAAAATGAGATCTTAGTCAATATCTCGAGCGTTCACTGGCTAACGTATTCCCTTACGTAAGACCAAAAATAAGGTAAACATCACTCTATCGTTCTACAGAATACATAAATAAGGAACGCCGATAACTAAGACACTGACAATACATTAATTTATTGCGCATATCATGAGAAAAATATTTCCAGTGTGTGGCTGGTGCCGTGGACTTTTGTTTCTGTCTGGCAGCATGGATTCTGTTCATTTATTGGACGACAGGATTTTCAACGTATCCTATGCTTTCACCTCAGTCATGTCTAGTTATTAGTATAGCCTATTATAAATTTTCGCTGGCCTTTAAAGGTAAATATCCAGTTAGGACTAAGATAGTTATAAACAACAGCACTTTAGAACAAGTGAGCCGTTTCAAATATCTCGGCTGTGCAGTAAGCTATGACTCTGAATATGATATTAGAAGATAAATAAATTCAGGAAAATTTGCGATTCACAGAAATCTTAGAAATAATACAAGACACGGCACTAGGATTAAATTTTATCAGACAATTGCAATACCCACATTGATTTATGCGAGTGAGGCATGGGTCATGACAAAAAAGGAAAGCGGCAGGATTCAGAGTGCTGAAATGCAGTTTCTTCGAAATGCTTTAAATTATACATTGCAATATAAAATAAGGAATGAAGATATCAGAGTAGAACTCGAAGTGAAGGACATAAATGAAATTATTTCAATTTACAGGAGACAATGGTGGGATCATCTGCAGAGGATCGATTGCCGAAAGCGGCACTGAACTATAAAGCCATTGGTAGAAGAGTCGTGGGTCGTCCGAGAATGAGATTGGTGCCGGAACGGGTTTTTATAACCTAATCCTTGAAGAGGAGATAAACAAGAAGAAGATACATTTTCTGGTTTTCTATCACTTGAGTGATACGAGTACTGTAGTATGTAAAGTATGTTACCCGGGTACAACTTCACGGGGGACGTACCCAAAAGAGGGGGTCCAACTCGAAGTAACACCCTTGGCTGCGTCACCGGTTAGACTTCGTTCGTACTCTGTATGAAAGAGTACTCGGATTTCAAAAACCGATGCGTCTAATGAAATTGTAACAACGGTGCTGCCAACTGAAAATAGTAGAAATGTTGGAACGTTTTAGCTTAACTCATCCCACCGGCAGCCTTAACCCCAGTACTATGGTCCTAACGTACTACATCCATGTTAACGTTGACTCGTTTCTTCCACTGAAGATGGTAGCCAGTGGCGCTGTCGAAACGTCTGGTTTTATTGGAAACCTTGGACCACGGCCAAACACCCCGGGAGTTAGTTTTAATGTAAATGACACCGGCCGTGCAAGCCTTCGTACAACAATTCGATTGTAAATCAACATCACGAGGTTTACGATTCATAGCGAAGGAGTCAGTACCATGGACTCTCAGGGCCCGGTTACATTCCATACTGATTCAAAAATGTAAAATACTAAATTAACTTCGCTGGCAGTTAAACAAAAGCCTAAATTTTTATAAATGATCTCTTGAAATCTGGAACTATCGACAGTGGTGTGTGTGTGTGTGTGTGTGTGTGTGTGTGAGAGAGAGAGATCACGTTCGCAACAAGCGCCGGCTAATTGGATCGTTGGATCAATTAAACACTTAATGAAACTCTCAGGTCACAAACCACAGTATTGTAATACGGCCTCCGCATTATTGAATCAGACGCTTAATTGAATCGATTTATGAAATCCTAACCTAATTCTGCACTTATCGGCACACGCACACACACGTTCAACAAAGTTTGCGAACTGAAACGGAATAACTCTGAGAACACGAACAAAGATATCGTTGGACAAGAAGATTGAAGACCACAGAAGGAGATGGTGTGAACAACATTTGAACCGCACGGCTGATATCCGTCTACTCGTGGCTGCCTTGGGTTGTCACCCTACTGGGAAGATACATGTCGGTAGACCGAGGAGTAATGGGTTCCGGAACAAGTCTAGTACCTAATCCTTGGAGGGGTGGTGATGATGATGACGACATAAACGAAGACGATGGTTACTAAGTCCACGTTGGCTTAAGACTAAGACTACGAAGGTTGCTAGGTTGCTATTGGATTACGAAGAAATTCCTGACATTGTAGTCTACATTTGGAGATCACGCTATACGGACGCGAAACCTGGACAACAGGGGGAAAGAAGCTGTAAGACGAGCAACAGAAGCATTTGAAACGTTGTGTTACAGAAGATTGTTAAAAGTAAAGTGGGTGGGCGAAATGAACGTGTTCTGGAAATAATGGAAGAAAGAAGAAGTCTGGGCAGAAGTTAAACGAGAAGACGTGACAGGTCGTCGGTTGGGCGCCGGGTGAGACCTCCTGCACTGATTCCATATGGTGACGGAGCGTGCTGTGAGTGGAAAGAACAGCAGGGGAAGGAAGAGGTTTAGACTATCTGAGACAAATTGTTGAGGATGTGAGATGTCAGATATCAGGAGAGATTGGCTTACGAAGGATAGGAGGAACTTGAGCATCACCATCAAACCAGTCGGCGACGGACAACAGAGGAAGAAAAACGGGGGTTTCTAATTTACCCGGCAGTCACAACTGTAGGTGCTACTAAATCACTATCTGACTTTGGATAGGATAGGCATATACTGTACATACAAACGTAATACCGCATAGTACCTATGACAGCTGACTCCGAAACGCAGTGGGACATTCGTGGGAGTTCACTAATCGATCGATCTGAATATCAAATAAATAATATAAAAAATCCAAGGAATATTCACCATCACTTCCACGGTCATATTATACAGTATAAAGTTATGATTAGACCGGTGATAACATATGGCAGCGAGACTTGGACTCTGAACAAGCAAGCCGCTAACATAGTCAATACTTTTGAAAGGAGAATTTTGAGGAGAATATATGGATTAATCCAAGTCAACGGGATACGGAGAATGCGTCACAATGAAGAACTATACAAGCTGTATAAAGACAATGATCTGGCCACCACAATCCGACTGCAAAGATTGCAATGGGGAGGGCATATCATTAGGATGGAAGGCAACCAAATACCTAAGAAGGTACTGTTTAGTCAGATCGAGGGTAGAAGGTCTGTCGGAAGACCCAAGAAACGCTGGATTGACGCAGTGGCGAGGAATCCTGACGCTCTGCTTAAAATAAAACGATGGACATCGATCGCCAGGGACAGGGGAAAATGAAGGCGGATGATTATGAAGCCTAAGGTTCGTAGACTCCGAACTGTGACGCCATAGAAGAAGAAGTATATAAAACATTATTCAACTAGCAGTCAAACTGAATACTTGTATGATGCTTAAACATCGAACAAATATTGTAACATCATTCAAAGAACATAATTATCATTATTCGATATAAATCCCGTTGTAAACAGTCGTACAGTATTTACTCGTTAACACTACAACTTTCTCAGCTGGTTTGCTCTAAATTTTGAGACATTTTAGTCGGATCGAAGAATCGAATGTGTAGAGATAGGAAGTAGAAATAAGCACAAGAAGTGAGATAACTCAGTAGCGGTTACCGGTATAATACTTATAAAAACAAATGGTATTACAGCAGAAATTGAGTAGCAATCCGGTATTCAGAATAATAATAACACAACACTAAAGTTAGGGTAAGCTTGTTAAAAAATTCTATCAAAATTCAAGGGTGTTATTTACGGGTGTAACTACTGTACATAAAATCATAGTCCTTAAATTCGTAGTGACCGTCAATCAATGAATTTTCCAGTGAGAGGTTTGTGAGGATCGGTCGAAAATATAAGACAAATTTTAACTTATTTGTGTCGACGTTTCGACAATGTTTATTGTCATCATCAGGACCTTTTGTGTATGCATACAAAATAAATGAACAATTATTTGAGTGAACGTGTTTCAACTCCCTTCACATATACAATGATACATACGCACGCACACGCGTGTACCCACACACAGACTCACATACACGAACACGTTCACTCAAATAAGTGTTCTTTTCTATGCATACACAGGGCCTGACGATGACAATAAACACTGTCGAAACGTCGACACAAATAAGTTAAAATTTGTATTATATTTTCGACCGATCCTCACAAACCCTACAATGAAAAATAAGATTTATGTACTGCACTGTACACACGAGGTTACGAGTAACCCCTGCTCGGACGTTTATTGACAAATATATGTCTAGAATATTATCAAATGTGAGGAGTATTCAGAGAGACTTCGAAGCATGTAGTAACAACCTTCGTTGTTTGTAACAGACTTCGTTGTAATAACCTGTGAAAGAAGTATAAAACGATTGTACGAAGACGGTGAATATTATTTTTTTAACTAAATATAATCAAATCACTACCGACCCTTAACACGACAGTAATCATCTCCACAGACGACCTACACAATAAAGTACAAAACTTCATGGAACAGAACAACATCACAGAATAAATTAATGTGTTCCGAGTCGGTAGTGATTTAATTATATTCAGTTAATCAACGGACACGTCATGGACAACGAAATCCAAGTATATTTTGTAAATCTTACCTTGAAGTTTCTTCTCAGTCTCCCAGAACTTCTGTAATTCGGTAAAGTATTTGTCCAAGATGAACACTTTGGATAGTCCAAGGGTGGCCATAACCAAGATTACCGGATGGCTTTTGACACAAACGTGGAGGGATTACATCACATGTTCACAGTGGAGTCCAAATAATAATTACAAACGTTGCGATATCTACAGGAGCACAACACTGATACAACACACACACATAACCAACCACAAGCACTTCTTACTCTACATTCATTCCTCTTCGTACCCTGACGCCCGATTTCAAACAGGTCCGAATAACTACGTCAAAACAGTCACAGACAGTTCATACGTACTTCTAATCATCTGATTACGGAAAACGTTGTAATAACAAGTCGCGTCTTTGATGATAAGCAGTCTGTCTCACAAACGCAAAAAAAGTATTCACAACTGAACACAAATTTCAATTCTGAAAAAAAAACTGTTTAATTCGTAATTTTAATAACAAAACACTATCAGCACTTCAGTCCATGGCTTCGATACCGTTTAGCTTTTAGGTTAGCGCTAAAGCTTTTGTTTCCAACAGATTCCTCCACACGCGGACTAACAACTGTTGTATAGACTTCCAGTCACTCATAGAGAACGCGTTGAATTTCCATTATGAAAATACATTTTATTCCAGGTGTATTTTTCAATTTATTTCATATCATCATATAATGAAAACTGATGAGTAAACAGTCCGGAAAGCGGCGGCACTTCGACCACAAGACTTTCTACCTCCATGCTTGCCAAGCAACTGCTTTGGCTTCTTTCTGAATGCTTAGGCCAGACACCCACGTGACCACATTCCTCGTCTCCCATTGGTGGATTTGACGCGGACAGAAACAGGTTCTTCTCTCAATGCATCGTCAGGTCGTTTTCAATATATTTCCCCCTCGGAATAATTCTCTGTCTCTTTCTCTCTTTATTTTCTCTCTCTTTCTTCTCACAGCTTAGTGTATTTCGTTTTCCTACCCTTAGCGCGATCGTTAATAGAACCGACTTACCAGTGACGACATTTGTTTATCGGTAAACAAGAGCAAGGGTTACAGACATAACTTAAATTTAAAGTTTGTTTACATGGAATTCTTACGTTTTATTATAAAATGGGACTTCTACAAGCTTACATTTATATGTTTTGTTAACATCTGTTTCCTTTTAACAACAAGACGTTTTTGTTCAAGCAAAACGAGTATGAATGAACTATGTTACCATATGACCTAGGTGAAAAAAGAGGACAACCTGAAAATTTAACAGCATGAGCGTACTTTACGGATCCAAAACAAATTTGACAGTAAAAACATTATACATTATGGATAAGAAGGTATTCATGATTAAGTTAAGCGTTTTTACAAAGTTTATACAATCAACAATTTAATTTTTGTGATATAACAAGAAACAAACTTGTGATGTTTACAAACAAAACTTAAAACTATTAGTTAGAAGCGGAACTTACATAGGAAAAGAATATTTGCTATATTTATCTTTAATCATACCAATAATTAATTTAATACTAATCAGTCTGAATCGGATTCACAGTCTAAATGTTCAATGAATCAGGCTGAGGAGAAAGGGAACAAATCATTTTTTGCAACTTTTCAGGAGGAAGGAAAAATTAAATTAAACTCACACATTTTATATTATCCTCTCCAATTTTTGTGTGTGAATTCACTATGATAGCGCTAAATTGTTTTTTAATGTATTTTGCACTAAATGTCATTTATGTGACCATAATTTGGTTTTAATTTTTGTTGACATGTTTCCTTCCTCCTGAAAAGTTGCAAAAAGTGTCAGAATCGAGTTTAAAGAAAACTGGTTACCGAAATCATAAATGCAATAGACTTTACTTAATACTTAAGGACTTTACTTAATACTTAAAAACATTATATTTGTTTAGTACAATCATTTATCCATCGAAATAAATATTTGTGTAGCAAAAATTGTCTACATTTATTACAAATTCCATATTGTAAAGAGTTTGGATAAATGACAATCTTATGATAAGATTTAAGTTAAAACTAAAGACTAATCAAACTAAACTAGACCCTTTTTCATCAGGTTAATAAAAAATATCAATAAATTCAGGAACAAGTAAAAACACAGTACAATATTTATCTAAATGTAAAAAAACGTTATTGTAGATAATGCTAAAAAATTAACTAAAACTAAAAATTATTCCTTGCATCCGAAAGAGTTTGTTTTTAAGTAAAGTAAAAAATGTCAATGATTATGAACTCTAACTACACAAAATTTAACCTTTATCAGAATTTAAAAAAATGACTACTAATTTGAGTCTTTACATCAGGTCATATCAGAAAAATAGCACAGTGTTTTTGATAACAACAGTGATTAGTTAATAGTTAATAGTTAATAACAAGTTAATAATAACAATGATTCAGAAATATATAAAACCATAACACACTGTTTGATACTAATTTTCTTCATTGTCTGCATCAGTACCATTCCACGCAGCTATTTCTTGATAAAAGTTCAGAGATTCTACGTTGCATTCCACGTATTTTTGCAACTTTTTAATGTCTTCCAGTTTTTTGTTATTAATTGGCACACCGTTGTCGGGATATGCTCGTGTTGGTTCCAAAGAAATGACAGACAGATTAGGTTTCCCAAGTCGGACTGTATGAACTACACAGCTATTAATATATGGTCGAGCAACAACAACTCCAGGATCATCAGAACTAAAACTAAATTCTTTGAAACGACTAGGCATAAAAGATTGCTTTTTATTTCTAGGCGTTTCTGTTGTACTTGTCTCCACAGAAAAAACAGTTTTCTTTAAGTATTTTGGCCACCATTTATCAAAATAAAAAATGTAACTACTGTCCACCATACACACAAACGTATTCGATTTAGCGTTGCAAATTATTTCCAAGTAGTCCCTTGGAGTGTATATCCGATCAGATCTTGCTATTTTCGTTTTAAATACACCGAAGTCTCGGACACATGCCAGGAAAGAGTCCCCCCTTTCAGGAAATTTGTACACTATTTTGTGTAGGCTCCCAGTACTTACTAATCCAGAACACAGTCTCAGGACAGTGTGGTTTCTATTCTGTCCAGGACATGAGGCAGAAAACAAAGTTAAGTCTGTCACATTTTTAGGCATAAAGTTTTTAATATAATGAGACAAAAAAGAGGCAACTTCATTTGCACCCTTTCTAGCCTGACCCTCATGGTAAAGATATATTACACAAGTACCAGTTTTTAGGTCATGTATATTAAAGGCATTAATCCATAACTGGCGCATGTAAAAAATTTCTTGTACAGGGATTGAGGGCAGAGGGAGATTTTGCATGAAGTCAAATAGAATCGCTCCAACACTTTCATTGTGTGAACATCTCTCTTTAACTTCTTGCATTGATTTATAAAATTTATCAGCTCTTCTTTTGTGGATATTAAGTTCAGCCTCTGCTGCACGTTTAGCGCTGTCACACAAAAATGTATTCTTAATTTTTGCTCCAAGCTCTTCACACTTCGAGCAAACATCCACTTGAGGTCTACCAAACCTAAGTTTAAAGTTTTCTGAAAAGTATTTTCGAAAAAAGTCATATTTAATATCACTATCTGGATATTTCTTTATGAAAAGATCATATATAATTTTAATATTTAAACGAGCGTCAAGATATTCCGTTTCTCGGTTGCTGTAATGGGATTTCTTGACAGGAAAACTACTTATATGCTTATTTATTAATTGTAATGTGTGCTCAGAAATTTTAGCAGGGTTAGGATTACTGCCTCTTTTATCTTGTGGGGTTTTGCCAAGCTGGAGAAGCTTTGCTAACCTTTAAACTCTTTTCTTAGAGATACCATGCAAGCTCCATCTTGCAATTTATAGCCTAAACACTGTTATGACATGGTCCCTTTTTTCACAGTACAGTTTGCCTTGCCTTAAAAAACAGTTTTCACAAAATTAAAAAAAAATGGCATTTTTGACTTGTTCCCTTTCTCCTCAGGCTGATTCTTGTCTCTTTATGGTGCCATTGGTATTTATCAGATGAACAAATTCCTAAGCATTCTGCTCCATTATCGTTCCGGCCTTTCTTAAACCTAGTATGCTCTTTTAATAAATTTTCGGTTAACACACACTTCCGTTTTGGCATATTAATAATAATAAATCCTACTTGCCTATAACTTTTAACTACAACTAACTATACTCAGAGTGTCCACGAAAATAAGCAACTCAATTAAGAACTATCAATAATCTTAAAAAGTCACGAATGTAGACGCCTATTAGAATTGCAGATTACGGGAAAGAGCTGTAGGCAAGCAACATAATATATGACGCCAATGGTACATTTCTGAGCGGCACCGCGTACATTTCTTGCGTAAAACATGTTTCAGTTTTACGAAAAAAGAGGACATTTCCCTGTTTTTTAAAAAAATCCTCCCGGACAGGTTTTTAACACTAAAAAAGAGGACGTATGGTAACCCTATTTTAACATCAATGCGTAGGCCAACGGTTACGTCTCAAAACTCACGAGTCTCAAAACTCACGAGCTAAAATTCGTAGAAAATAGTATTAAAACTCATGACTACAAACTAGTAGCTAAATCAACATTTTAATGAGTCTCAAAATGCACGACTCCGGAGAGCAGGTATATACCTGCTATGACCGCAGGAGGGATCAGCTCCGCGGTGACTCACGCTGCCCTTCAACCCCTGTTTGTCCACCCACTTTTAGAATAGGATTTCCCATGTATTGTTAACAGGAATTATCACCCTACCACAGACCAAATTCTCCAAGTATAGCACTGATCTTTACTCAGTTATTCTGCTTGGTGTCATCGAGCAGTGCACAACATGGAATTCATTACTTCGCAAAAGGGTAAACTAAATTTAGTGTACAACGGTTATAGTATAGGTTTTATAAGTAGCGAGAAAACAAGTCGGGCGAAACAGTATGATTTTGTCATAAAAGACTGTCATCCGCGTGTGCCGGTAAAGTTACAATTTCAAGTGACAATAGCGTTTTAAGTGAAACAACCCACCAGTGTGTACCTGATGAAGCAAGCCTCGATGTGTACAAAGCAGTCAGCCAGGCCAAGAAACGAGTTCGCGAAGAATATGGAACATCAGTTACACAGGTAAGTTAAACATTTATTTTTATTAGGGTCCGCAGGCAAAATCAAAGACCCTTATAAAATCGCGCGCGTGTCTGTCCGTGCATTTTAGTTAACAGCTAACAGCCTGTCATCAGTGTCGTTTCAATAGAAACTGTTTATAAATCACATTTGTACATTTGTTCCGAATCAGTGAGTATTTAAGGCATGGTGGTACTATTGGTTATTACTATAAGTTAGGTACGAGATGGTAACGATAATCTTGTTTGTTTCAGGTCTACACTGAAGAATTTGAATCCTTGCAGCAAAGAGGATATGAATTGATCACTAGGGTACCTCAGTTTTCCAATGTAAAAGCAACGCTCTACAGACACCGAAATAAAGCCCAGGGAGTCCAAAAAGAACCAACACATCGAAACGATATTAATTTAGACGAAGACACTCTACGCATGACCGATGTCAGTACCTTTCTTCTTGGAGACAACAGCGATTGAGAAAGAATATTAGTATTTTCAAGCGCAAAAGGAAGAGAATGTCTCAAAGCGCATAGGACATTTCTAATGGATGGTACTTTCAAAAGTTCCAGCAGCCAATTTTCACAGCTATATACGATACATGCTGATCTTGGAAGCACCAGTGAGGAAACAAATATAACACCTGTGATATTTGCCCTTCTCCCTAATAAGGCAACAGAAAAGTACACTAGATTACTTAATATCATAAAAAATGAGATCCCAGAATGGAACCCAAATGAAATAAACATCGACTTTGAGGCAGCCGCTATCAAAGCAATAAAAGAAGTATTTCCTTCTGTCAAAGTGCAAGGATGCTTCTTCCATTTATGTCAAAGTCTCTGGCGAAAGGTTCAGGAAGTCGGCCTCACTGAAGCCTACAAAACGAATCAGGAAATCCGACAAACAATTACAATGTGTGCAGCACTTGCCTTTCTGCCGCCTGAGGACGTAGACGAGGGGTGGATCTACATTCATAGTAACGCCCCCGAAGACCAAACGTTGACGGTGTTTTTTGACTATTTTGTAGATCAGTGGCTACAGAATCCACAAGTGCTCCTGGAAATGTGGAACTGCTACAACAGAAGACACAGAACAAACAATTCTGTGGAAGGGTGGAATCACCAAATCAACTATGTTCTGGGAAGACCTCACCCTCGAATAAAAGACTTAATAAAACGACTTAAACAAGAAGCTGAGAAATCAGATAAGAAGATTATGAGGATGGAGTTGACCTAGAGGGTTTAAAAAGAAGAAAAAAATACTCCGAACTTGATAACAGGATCGAACGAAACACAAAAAATTATGAGGAAACAAGAGATATAGGTGCATTTCTGAGAGTCACTTCCTTCATCCTTAAGATGGATTAAACAGAAAACAGATCTTTCCTTGTTAAATTAATCATGTAAATATGTAGATTTAGGTTAGTATATCAAAGCAATGGAAATAGCAAAAAAAGACAAATTGAACCAAATTAAGCAAATTAAACCAATTGACAGAAATATATAAATAGTAAAAAATATATAAATAAAAAATATTAAAAAAGACAAAGCCTTACAGCGGCTTATGGGACTAGGCCGAGTGCGGTTACCCGCGCGGGTCCGTGGGTTTCTCAACCCCCTGTCGCGTATGCTCTGTGCGAGGCTACACGACAGGCCCACCTCTTGATGAGAGAGGTGCCAATTACAAGAGGGCACGCAGTTCCGGCTGGCACTAACAATGGACCTTTTCGCACAATTCCGATTAAATTTTCAAATATCTACAGTCGTTATGTGGGTAGGGTGGGCATTTATCCATTGAAAGGAGAACTGGCCCGGCTCGTGAGTTTTGAGACTGGCCCAGGTAAAGAAACCTACTCTTACTAATCCTCGTCTTGGAATTCGTGAATTTTGATACTCGTGAGTTTTAAGACGCGTGAGTTCTGAGACGACACGAGGCCAACACGTCCCGGATCTTTTTCGATATAACCCCGCAAACTATTCATCAATGTTCATCTTTCATGAAACTGACTACATACGTCTAACAGCCGGCACGCTCGGTGCGTTATTGTCACTCTAACTCACGTTAAGTAGTTCTCAGTAAAACCCAGACGAGTAAGTAATATTTTACGTGATACATATAGCATGCAAATTCTTAAGCCCAGTTCTGCTTCAACTGTTGTAGGATTGGAGGCAGCAGCTTTAACATCTAGCTTAACCCACGCAATGCTCATCACAAGACCCGGATGTTTACTTGGAGACTTACAGGTGGGTCAACTTCGAGAAGGGTTTTGACAGAATGAATCGGAGCAAACTATGGGCAGTAATAGAAAGGAAAGGGATCCCACAACATCTAATTAGAGCAATACAGAGTCTGTATATGCAGAATAAAATCTTAATAGAAGCAGGGAGACCGAGAACAGCTCCTAGAGTTGGCCTGATCAATTGTGGAGTACGACAAGGGTGTCCATTATCACCTTCCCTTTTTAGTTTATATATTGACGATGTCATACAAAACTGGCAGATGTGTCTTCCAGACCATTTTATGGCTGGTCACTCCACAATTAACACTTTGTTGTTGCCTGCGGACGATCAGGCTATTCTGTCGGACTCTGAAAACAGATTACAGATGGGTATACATTTGTTAAATAGAATCTGCAAAGACTCTGGATTGCAGATTTCCACAATTAAAACCATGGTGATGGCTTTTTGTGAAACTGATCCCGTACGGGCAAAAATTGTTATAGATGGTACTGTCCTGGAACAAGTTAGCAGTTTTGAATACCTGGGCTACAGTGTGTCTTATAATACTAGCAACGACGTGGTGCATAAGTTTCATAAGTTCAACCTTATGTGCGGGACCACCAGGCGAAGCCTTAAGTCAGGATGTAAAGGAACACGCCTAAAATTCTACAAGGTGATGGCTCTTCCCACGCTTCTTTATTGGTCTGAGAATTGGACTTTAACGAAAGGTCAGGCCAGTCGCATCACCCAAGCGGCTGAAATGAGATTTCTCAGGCACGTGCAGGGTATACTCTCCATGATCATAGAAGAAACACAGATCGGCTGAATTGGTGGGAACATCTTAGCCGAACGGATTACTGGCGCATCCCCAAACAACTATGGAACTATAAGCCGAGGGGAAGGAGAGGTGTGGGACGTCCGAGGAAGCGCTGGAGTGACCAGCTGTAATATTTGCCTATTTGAGACCGGAACAAACCATTCTTGGTTAAAACCTTGAGGATGGTGATGATGATGAACTGAGCGGCGTGAATGGTTAATCGGGAACGTTTTATATATACCCTAGTAGTAGGCCTATGCTACAGCGTAATTTCTGTTTCTGATTACAACCACTAACACAACTTTATTAATTAAAAATTGATTCATTTGGCAACATGCTACGTCCCTTACAAGCCACAATGCGAATCACAGCCACTTAGTTTTACATCTGATCGTCAGCTACAAACGCACTTCTATCAAAATTCTGAACTTCAGGCAAGGAAGTGGCACGTGATCCCAGTTCACTTCCTACTGTTCTACCTGCTGTAGAAAATTCAAAATACGTAGTTTTGCGTCTAAACTATCCTTAAGCATAGTCTCAACAATAAGACATTTTAATTTAATTAAGAAAGTTGTGTTAGTGGTTATAATCACAAACAGAATTAACACTGTTGCACACCACTATAGAAAAATTATTCCGATTAGCGCTTTCAAGCTTCTCAGCTCATCGTCAGATCGGAAATAACAACAAGAATAAAACAAACTCTTCACACCCCCACCCGCCCCACTGTCCACACACACCTCCGCAAACAAACTATAAGTCAAATGTCCCTTCCAAAACTCCGAGCTCTGTCACCCCGTCTGTACAATTACATATTTTTCTAGCACATTCCGTGTGTATGTGTGTTGTGTGCGTGTGCGCGCGCGGGTGTGTGTTCTTTTCAAAACCTAACGTTGTAAAGCCTTTCTCATTCACACTTTTGGGCGCGGTCACTCACCCTTATTTCAAAAACATCCATATATGCCATTTAATTCTTAATGTTATCAATGTTAGGTTTTGAAAAGAATGCACACACACACACACACGCACGCACGGAATATGCTAGAAAAATATGTAACTGTACAGACGGGGGTGACAGGGGTCGGAGGTTGGGAAGGGACATTTGACTTATAGCTTGTTTGCGGGGGGTGTGTGTGGACAGTGGGGCGGGTGTGGGTGTGAAGAGTTTGTTTTATTCTGTTGTTGTTATTTCCGATGTGACGATGAGCTGAGAAGCTTGAAAGCGCTAATCGGAATAATTTTTCTATAGTGGTGTGCAACAGTGATAATTCTGTTTGTGATAAGATATTTTGTTATTTAACCTAAACTTACATAACTTACATACAAGAGTTTCCCATTAGCGTCTCTTAACCCTCATTAAAAAATGTTGAATTCATTTTTAGCTCTTTCATCAGTACGCAACATGCTCTGCACACCTTTTGAGAGTTTGCACCGTGTAGCAGGTACATGAACCTGACGTTTCACGGTGACGCGGTCTTTCCTCGGGATACCTCTGGTCAAGAGCCCTTTCCCAGACCCGGCTCCTGAATTGAGGTCATCAACGATATGTTTTACCGTGATATCTAGAAAATGCTGTAGGCCTATAATATTGCAGCATTCGTAACTACATCCGCTCTTTTCGCGCTACCTAAAAGTTGGATAGTGTACATCCGTATAGGTTTTAAAACCGTTTGTTGCAGGTCGATGGACAGAAATTTTTCTCATCAACGAACAGAATCTTAAAATATCCTGCTGGATTATCTCTGTCGTCATAATTTTTTCCTGTTAACGTTACGACCCCAAAAAAATCTCTTATCAATTTCAGAAGCTTTGTACAAGCATAAAAGTAGTTACAGCAGCAAATAATGTTAAAAATAACAATTTTTAGATTTCAACAAGGTCCTTCAATTCTGATAAGAAAGTTTTTAGTGTGTAGTAGTTTATAGTAAATATTTGTGACGTTAATTTTAATTTTAAGGATTTACTGTTAACTATTGTTATCCAGACGTTATTTTGATTTATACGGACTTTTACATTTTTAGCTTCCGAGGACACAGCAGATTTTTGGATCAGGAAGTTAAGGTAAAAAAAAAATACAATGACAGATTCAGCCAGGAGGAGGTTTTTCCAGATGGAAGTCTATGCATCGTGTAGGAGTTTAAAAAGAGCGGACAGTTTGACGATTCTCAGGTCTCATTTTTCTTGTTTAATAGTAGGCCTATTCATTGTGTTTTGTTAGCGACGGCGTACCAGCGACAGGTTACTGTTTGGTGGTTAGTAATCTGAGAATATTTTTAATCGTCGTAGCCATAGTCCCATCATAATCACCTTCACAACACGGCGTAGGCAAGGTGCTGCCTGTTCCGCCCTGAAAGATCCTCCAGCCATCTCTTCCTGGGTCTACCCGCACACCTGTGTCCTATAGGTTTGTATTTCGAGACTTGTTGGGCCAGTCTGGAATCTGACATTATTTCTGTGTGTTCTTTCCACCATTGTTTGTAATCTTTTAATTTTTCGTTCAAGTTAAAAACTTGTAACTCTTCTCTTATGGCCTCATTCCTTATACGGTCAAGTTTAGAACATATTTAACTCCTCTTAAGAACGCCATTTTCGAGGCCTGTATTTGACTGTCTTGTTTCTTGGTTGTTCTCCATAATTCACACCCATAGACAGTACAAGGATTGCTATAACTTTGTAGAACTTTAACTTTGTATCTCGACGTACCTTCTTACTAAAACTACGGTTGCTTGTCCCACAAAAACTATAACATTTTTAATGTAGCTTATAATCCAAATTAAACTATGATTTTTGTAATCTCCGTGAAATTGTGAGAAAAATGAGTTGGACTCATGATTGCGATAAATATGAGTATTTTAGGAATTTCTAAAGCAAACGCAGAATTGGAGTACTAAGTACGTTGGTGATACCTTGATGATTATAAACAAAAATTTATTTACAATTTACATTATTGGTGCAAACTTACGTCGGTAATATGAAAATTTGTATTTTTCCTACAATAACAAATGCTGTCTTGTATGTAATATTCATAACAAAATTATTTTATTTAAAAATGTATCCCAATTACCTACATAATTACATACAATTACCTATTTTTATATACTATATTTACAATATAAATATCATATTAAAATTTAAGTACTTGATTGAAAGTTAATTATAAAGCACTAAAAATTTATGATTAAAATGTACAAATTTACAATTTTTTAATGAAATACTAAAAATGTTATCTAAAAATAACTCTGTCAATAAACATATTTATATCAAAATAATGAAAAAATATTGATTTTAAAATAATGAAAATAGAATTTTCATAGTTTTACGAAAACCTCGGGACTTAGTTGTACATCTAAAATAATCGTATATCACAACCATGTCGTGTTTGGTGTCATTTTATGGAGATTACAAATATGCTAAGCTCGTTTGTTAAAAAATTCATATTATAAAAGTTACAGTTACAAAGTGGAAGCCCCAGTAAACGATTCGTACCCGAGTCATGCGGGCCAGCTGCGTTTGTGTGTATCTGTGTGTGTGTGTGTGTGTGTGTGTGTGTGTGTGTGTGTTTAGTAAGGGTCTCCTAATACCTCAGGTGCCATGCGACTTGGATTGCCGTATAACTTCACATCGACATCATAATTTCTGTCACAGCCAATGTCGTTTCCCAAATAATTAAAGTGGCTCATCTGCTCTGGAACCGATAGTTTTTAAACAAAAAAATATAAAATAATGTAATAATGTTTATATTCGCGTAACATTGACGCAGGTGTACAGCATCGGGTCGACTGTAGTACCAAGTGTGTTGATTTGTTTTTAACAGCGCCGACTTTTCAAAGATTCTTTATTCTAATGAGCGGAGAGTGGCGATTGTGTGGTTTGTACAGAAGCGTCGTCGTCGTATTGGGGGACGTGAAAATGGCGACGCAACAACAACAAGAATGCGGCGTGGTGTGTATATTTGGTGGTGTTGTGTTGTGCGTAAGAGAAGCGGCAGGCCGAGGCCTCGGGCTAACCCACATACCTGTAAGCGTTGCCGCCGCCCCAGCCTGGCCCGGCCCGGCCACTCACTGTCTACCTATTAATTACCACCTCACACAGCTTCTTTTAATTACACTACAAACTCATTTCATCATGTAAATAGACAATTGATCAGTCCGAACCAATTAAAATGCGCATTCCTTATATGGTTAATACGTTTAGAAACTCGTACTTACTGCTTGCTGCTGTGTACTGTACATTAACATACGCGTACATTGTTATTCCCTCACATTATTCCAATAATTGCTAATGAATGGCTTTAGTTTTTCAAAAATTATTGGATAAAGTCCCAAGATCCACCGTTAACTGGCGGGTTATTCTATACCCCCCTATTTTGACCCCCTTAAAAACGAAGTCGAATTGGGGGAATTTCGGAATACTTGGGGGGGGGGGTACCTCTGCTCGTCAACTCTGCTGCTGTAACTGTAGCCGTGTACGTTATACTCTCATAATCCTACTTTCAAAAAATTGTCCTCTGCTCTTTCCGTGGCCTAGTTGTCTAAGTCTGATCGTTAACTGTTCAGGCAACGGACGAGGTCGGTGGACGGTTTTACAGAAGACGATTGGGCGGACTGAGAATTGTGGAGGAAAACAACGACTGACTACCTCTAAGCGAAAATTAAATTAAAAGGGGAAGAGTGAAAGAGAGAGAGAGAGAGGGGGGGAGAGAGAGAGATGGGGGGGGCAGACAGACAGAGCGAGAGAGACAAACAGCCATACAGACATACAGATAGAGCGAGAGATAGACAGACAGATTAAATATATGATTTAAAAAACATGACCATGGAATTGGATTCATGAATTTGTAACATGTACAATAAAAATAAATACGTAATTTCTTCACACGATGCTCCCAAAAAATTCAATAGTTGGGCGGACTGAGAATTGTGGAGGAAAACGACTAACTCTAAGCGAAAATTAAATTAAAAGGGGAGAGAGAGAGAGAGAGAGAGAGAGAGAGAGAGAGAGAGAGAGAGAGAGAGAGAGAGAGAGAGAGAGAGAGAGAGAGACAGACAGACAGACAGACAGACAGATAGGCAGACAGACAAACGGACAAAGCGAGAGAGAGAAACAGCTATACAGATAGAACGAGAGATGGACAGACTTAATATATGGTTTAAAAAACGTGACCATGGAATTGGATCCATGAATTTGTAACATGTACAATAAAAATAAATAATTTCTTCACATAATGCTTCCAAAGAATTCAATAGTTTTGTAGTGTTAATGATTTCTTTTTCAATCGTAAAGATATTTTGAAACTAATAAACATTAAAATGTGTCTTTATGTAGCCTGTATATTTATAAAACAAAACACCTTCAGTAATAAATATAAAAAGAAAAGGTTTAATTCCCTTAAAAAATTTCATTGGTAGCGGTGGGATTCGAACCCACGCCCTTTCAGACTGGTGCCTAAAACCAGCGCCTTAGACCACTCGGCCACACTACCCACCCCTGTGAGCCGATTTTAGCTCGTGTTTTCCGAAGCCCCTCTGCGAAACTTTTTGACTGTAGGAATACATAGACACACAGACACAAATACGAGTCCACGTGATTAATACGGTCTTTAAGAGATCTGTTCACATGATCGATGTGAATATACAGCTGTGTAGTAATTTATAAAACTTACACAGTTGTAAATAGAATTTCATTATTCCGTTGTGTACGATGATGTGCGAGCATGTACGCACACATACGCACGCACGCACATACTGTGTGTGTGTGTGTGTGTGTGTGTGTGTGTGTGTGTGTGTGTGTGTGTGTGTGTGTGTGTGTGTGTGTGTGTGTGTGTGTGTGTGTGTGTGTGTGTGTGTGTGTGAACAGATTGGCCTACTCTATTTAAATTTAAAGACGTATTTATATTATACATTTATTCAATAAATAAATAAACAATTTTTAACATAATGATACATTTTACTTAATGCGTTACACGCATTTCCGCAGTTTATATTACCATCATTAGATATTTGTTCTGAAAAGAAATTACTGCAAGTTGAATTGTTATAAAAAAATTGATTTAGATCAGTTGATTTTTAACAGCAATTTAATTTGTAAATACAGTAATTCCTTTTCAAAACAGATATCTGATTATGGTATATGAGTTATTGAAATATATATAGAATTGTCATTAAATAAGTCTTAAAAACTAATAAGTTATTTATTAATAAACATGTACAAGGCCGAAGGGAATATTATAATAATTTATATAGGCCTACTTCTATGTTTTCTTCATCATTTTCTATATACGTAACTCAAAGTTTCTTGCAGCAGTATATTATATTGTGACAGTATTCAATACAGTTTCTTCTGCAAGAAGTGTATTGTGTTTTTGTCGTTTCAATACCTGACGCACGTTTCACTGAAAAAAATATCAGCATCATCACAGATTTGTAAGTAAATCAATAGCAATTGAAATAATTCTATGTTAATATAGAAACTAAGGAATAATCGAATTAGTTTCGATTTTAATGTAATATAACTGATAATCGATTTAAGTCGATTAGTTAACGATTGTTTTAATGTTTATTTACTTAAGCAGCTGTTTTGTCGGTTATATTGTAAATATTTAATGTTCATATTTTATTATTTTTATTTATTTTAATAAATTTATAATTTTAAATAGATCAACTTGTTTTGTTCTATGTGAATGTTCAAACGTCAGAATTTATGTTATTGTGTATTATTTTAAAGTACACTCACCGTAATATAAATTGTGTTTTAAACAGTATTATATAAAAACCTAACGTATTCATGAAACACGCTTTTCGTATTTACCTAAGGCATTTCGTATTTGTAATTTTTCCATTTGCTATTATTCTGTCATTACGTAGAGTTATATTTTTTGTTACTTTTTCTGCATATTCCTTGCCGCTTTAATAACATTTTCCAGTACAATAAAAGCTTCAGACGTACGCTCGCTTATGCGGGGTGTAGGACGTATATCGACTGTTACCACCCTCGAAGGTGTTACAAAACCTGTTGCCTTAGACAGTCACGTACGCTTTCATTTCTGGGATACTGCCAAGCATTCTGACCTACCTTAAATTTAATTGAATCGTATTCGTTTTCAGTTAATATTAGAAATGTAAAACCTTATCGTATCGAAGTAAAACAAAATTAATATTGATTTGAAATATCGTAATAAATGGAAATCAAATTGTACACATTAAATGGGGGTATACTACAATGATTATTGATTCCTTACTTCTTCTATCGTCAATCCGAAAATTGGTGGCCGCCAGTATTCTGAAGTTATCAGAATTCCCAGTTGGTTAACTTTTCTTTGAAAACTCTGTGTCCCAATCAACTCTATCTCTCCAGATATCTGTTTACCTTAGCAATTTTTCCATTAACTTCTCCTCTAGTATTCTATTCACATATTTATTTCCCAACGTTCTCCAAATCGTTCCACACAGTCTTGAGAAATTCGTCACTTTATTTACCACATCTCTATCTTGATCATAAGTAACGTCACGTCCAAGATAGTTGAAATGTCTAACTTGTTCTTTATGCATGTGTTGTCTATGCACATTTTGGTCCGAACCGGTTCATCTCCTATAAAGGCCATTACTTTATCATTATATCTGTCCTGGTTTCCGAGGCTACTGTTGGAATTTTGAGTTGTCGATTGAGACCATCGTGTAGGGCAACCAACCCTATGCCGTCTAGATTTGTTATCGACCTTCTCTGGTCTAGATCCGTCGTGTTCTGTTATAGGGCCACCTCGAAAAGGGTGTGGCTCTTCACCACGCACGACGGTCTTGAGCAGGCAGAGGCTCTGGTCCAAACGGCTCTATATTCCCCATATCCTACAACTGGGTGTGAAAACAATGACAATACCTACACTACTGTATGGTTCTGAGACTTGCGTCATAAAGAAAATAGATGACAGCAAATACAGACAATACAAACAGCAGAAATGAAATTTCTGAGATCAGTTAAAAGGTGTGAAGACGAGATCATATAAAAAATTAAGAGATAATAAGTGATTTAGATATTTTTGCAGTTAATGAAAGGATTACAAAATACAGAAGAAAATGGATTCAACACATCAGTAGAATGGAAGAAAGTAGAATACCAAAGATGGCGAAAGATTACAACCCTAGAGGCAGAAGGAAAGTTGGTAGACCTAAAAAAAGGTGGACTGTGGAATAGGAACACACCGCTAAAGCCTAAAACCGTTAAGAAGAAGCTGACGATGATGTATTGTATTCATGAAGCTATTACGCCTGAATGTTATACCCCAACCACCGGGGTTTCCAACTGTCGATGCTTTTCCATTCCAATAACGATGAATCGACTGTTATATTTTCGCTGCTACTGTCAAATGTCGATCTCTGTTAACAAGGGCGGACTGGCATTCCTGGTGGCTCTCGGGTGGAAGCAGTCAAAGGGGCCCCTGCAGCTACACACACAAACGGGCACGTGCGTATACTTTTTTTAAATTATTTATTTACTGTTTATAGATACAAGGTATGTACAGTGTTTACGTAAGTTAACGTTTTAATACAAAACATAAAGGACAGTTTATTTGATTATTTAGACTTTAACATAACAAAGCTTTAAAAATATAATTACCTATTATAAATGTTTCTACTGTAAAGAACATTTATACCCTACAAATCTACATAAAATCCCAATTAAAAATATTCCACAGTGTATTGCGGCGAAGTGTATTGCCCCCTTGAGCTCGGCGCCCGGTCCATTGTCACTCCGTCCCACCAACCCATAGCCCGAGTAGCGTAACTTTTTTAACCGGCCCCTCCTGCAAGTTTATGTCATGGACCCCCTTTTGAAACTTGACATAAGGCCCTGACGCCCTCCCAGGTCTTCGGACCCCCTAGCCTTGAATGCTGCAATGACATTCAAACAAAACTGACTCGTCGCGTCAGTCAGTTACCGCGCGGCGCGCGTCTACAATAACCTCCTTCGCTTTCCTCCATTAGTAAATACTAAATAGGCTGTATATAAACAAGGGTGAAAAGTGATCATTTCCAATCTGCCCCTGAAGATTTATTTCCAACAATATTTAGACGAGAAAAGGTTTTTAATACCGGTAAAAACATATATATATTTCTCGAAATAAAATTTTCATGGCTCGGGGGCCCCCTGAACTCCTCGGAGTCCGGGGCCCTCGGCGATCGCTGACCAGCCGACCTGGCCAGTTCGCGCTCCTGTCTGTTAACAAGTTCAACAGAAGTTGATATAGACTTTTTAGTCTTAGTTTATGGAGTAAAACAGTTGGGCCACCATTTGGCGTATGTAAATTATGGCATACTTCGGACCAATAGGTTACGGTTTGTCTAAGCACGGATTAGTTAGGTGGATGATATGGACCCCCTTCAAAATAATGGAACAGCTCCTCCCTCGTCCCAGCGTCCCAAGAGGCATAACATACAGGGAAAACTTCTAACGTCCCCCATCTATACTTTTAAAACCCGTATTTCAAGACATTGCGTTTCAACACTTGACTTTTGCACTAAAAAATTAAAAAATAAGGTTTTAACAAATTACGCGAACTAAAAACAGCATTTTATTTCCTAAACGAAAACCAATATTTTAACATTTATAAAAAAATAAATTATTGTTCATAACTCAACACTGGTTTGTGTACAGAATGTTTGCTCAAAGTAAGTGCTTCGATTAGCTTGCATTTTCAAACATCAAACTGAAAATACAAGAAGGGTACAGTATGCAGTAGGCCTAGTGTTTGAAATAATATAAAAACTGAAAATAAACAAGTTATTAAACTTGGAAATTTGACGTCTTAAGTGGGCCACTTTTAAGTCCTCTCCAGCTCTTTCGATAGGTTTATGTGCGTTGAAGTTGGAAACATTTGGGTTAGGGATTCTCAATCGAGCGCAATCATGGGCGCCCTTTCTGACCTAAAAATTCGGTAGAATTCCACCCCCGGTTTCATAACTCACCATGATCAACTCCAATCCTGATTTTGCCTATTCACATACTCATTTGCCCATCCTCGTTTATTCTTCCATCATTTGCATTTGCCCGTCCCAAATATTCAGATGTCGAGAACTCTTCTAAAATTTTTCCCCCTTCAGATGTCCGCTACAAGTAGAATATCATTTACATATTAATAAGCTATCCAATTTCAATAGGCCTAATTCTTTAAAAAATTACAAATTACATTAACACCAATCTAATACTTCAATGATATTTAGCCTGAAGACGGCTACGGATTTCTAGCCGAAACGCTGCTGTTTAGAAAACTAAATCAATGATGCAAGTTCTTAAGCTTTCACGGACCGGCTTCAATATTGCTGAAATTATTATTATCAGCCGAGCTGTGAGGCCGTGGTCTACAGTTTTTATTGACAAACGTTTCGCCTCACGGTGTTCGCCTCATCGGGACACTGATGATGGCCTCCGACGATGGGGCCGAAACGTTTGTCAATAACAACAACTGCGGACTACGCCCTACCAGTCGCTGATAATACTCATTTCAACAATAAATCAATTATAGTTAACGTCCTTATTTTGAATTTAAACAAATATTTCAATCATTACATTCCAGGAAACATTGAAGCCACTACTTTATCTGCATTACTTCTTGAAGTTGTAACGAGACTAAATATAGGCCTAGATTGAAATTTACCAGTTTTGTCGATGTTAACCATTCTACCAGTTTCGCTGCCAAACGGCAATTACGTACCTCTTCATTCTTTCCTAAAAAGAACGGCAATATATTTGGCTTATTCAGCTGCAGTAATGTTAACTTTAAACTGACAGAAACTGCTTCATACACCAAATTAAAACTTCTAGTATTAATAATTTTTATGTATTTCCCTTTCACGACCTCAATCCTGGGATGGTTAGGCGGGCATATTCTAAAGTCGTTAGACAGTTCTGTTGATCTCCTTATAGTTAAGACTCATGTGCCTATTCCTCTTTAAAACACACGTCTGCAGCCACGTGACGTAGATATCTCTTTCTTGGCTACCTCTACCATTTCTGTTATGAATCGTTCGCTTTAATACCACATATTTCACGAAACATGGTATTTAATGAATACCTAAGCTCGTGCGTTTTGTGCTTGTTATAATATCCCACCATTAACACTTTTCTCCTTGTTTTGTCACGTTTTAAACTTACAACCAATTGATATTTCTATATTGCTTGTTATTGGGGTTGATCATGATAAATATTTACATTCACGTTATAAAACCATGGATCGTAAATTAATATTAACGTTGTGAAATGCAGTATATCACTGGGAGTGGAATTCTACTGATTTTTGGGGCCCTCCTCCTCCACCTCCTCCTATGACGCTACAGCCCGAAGTCGAGCATTGGCCTCCTCTATCCTGACCCTCCACCTCTCTCTATCACCAGCAAAGTATTTCGATCCTCCCACATCTCTCCCAACATCTCTCTTGCATCCACAGCGACAGGATCTTCCCATCTTTTCCTTGGACGGCCTTTTGGTATTTTGCCATCCATATTCGGGTTTTTGGGGTCAGAAGATGCCAAAAAAGTGGCTAAGAATTAATAATCGTATTCATTATTGTGGCGCACGAACTTATTGTTTTAAGTGTGCCCGCGTAGCCGACCTATTGGAAGTCCTGGGAGTTCGTCTCCTCTGGGCCAGTTTAAGAGCTATAGTTTGATCTTGTGAACGTAATGTTAAAAAATGTACAAAGTACAGTCAATTATAGAAAATGTTCAAGCTGCGCAATTGTACTTTGCAACATATAAAATAAGCACACAAGCTCACACGTACATACAAAGAAATAAATTAACATATTTTTACCGTAACAAGCTTTCACAATCTAAAAATGTATGAAAAACGTTATTGTATGTGTACAGGAAATTCTAGTGTATGAGCTGCGCTGTTGAAATCGACATGGCCACCACAGATAGAATTGCAAAACCGCTCTCAGGATATTCGCGTTATCGGAATGGGCGTAGTCGGCACTGAGGTAACACCGTTCAGACGTCCTTAAACACAAAAGCGCCTATGCGTCTGCACGCCAGTACGCCAGCCACATACTAACTTTGGCGGTCTGATTTGTGGAGAGGTGGTCCCATAGAGGTATGATGTAACTACCCCCCTCCCTCTCTCTCTCTCTCTCTCTCTCTCTCTCTCTCTATATATATATATATATATATATATATATATATATATATATGTATATATATATGTATGTATGTATGTATTATACAATTATACCTCTATGGTTGGTCCATTAGTCGCTTTCACCGACATGATTCACCACAGAGAGCCAGGAACGAAAGTGGGGCGATTTGTTCTTCCAAAACTAGGCCAAAGATTCAGACAAGGATATGACGTGTTAGCGAAGTACGGCGTATTCGAAACACGTGCACGAATCATATGTCACATCCCGTACGTACAAAGCTGGTTACGGTTTTATGATTGATCCACGCTTTCATGTTGGTCTCATTTCACTTGTAAGTATAAAAACGTTTCGTTAAGATCACCATCATAACGCAAATACGCGAATTCCTGTTATTCTTATAACGAGCCCTTTTGATCAAAATATTATATCATCATCATCATCTTCAAGGATGGTTTGTTCCGGTCTCAAACGGGCAAAGTCTAGAGCTGGTCACTCCAGCACTTCCTCGGACGTCCCACACCTCTCCGTCCCTTCTGCTTATAGTTCCATAGTTGTTTGGGGATGCGGCAGTCATCCATTCGGCCAAGATGTTCCCACCAATTCAGCTGATACTGGGCAATCTAGTCAAGTATACTCATAATATTCAGTTCCTACTGAATATGTTTCGTTACCCAAGAAATTATTCAAATTGTGTGTAACAGTAGAAAGAACTTCCAATTTTAATAGTTTCATGAGGCAAAAGACGATATGTTAACGCGGTTGTTACGTTGCTATCATCTGGCTTGTGTTCGTTTAAAAGCATTTCTCAATGACGGTCACCATCATGGGACAAATATTCATATACCAGTAAATCCGGTCTAATATTCGGATGGATTTGACAAATTGTGTTCTTCATCACCTTCTTTCGTGCATTTCTTCGTTGAGAAAATGTCCAAATACTAGGTAGGCCTTATATACTAAGCACCATGGGCGTAACTTGGGGTCTAACTTTGGTGTGGGCTGGGTAAAGCTTCACAAATTCAAGTGTGTAGTGAGACCATCTATATAATAAAATAAATAAAATATATTATATACAAAAGTTTAGTAATAATTCTTAGTTAGTAAACGAGGGACAATTTCATTTTTTAATGACCAACAAACCTTTCTTAATAAGTTGTACTTCCAGTTATGTTTACCTAGAACAAATATAATGTAGAACTATAAACATAAAAAATTTCAGTTCTCGTTAACGCATCCTCTCTAAGAGGAAAGTAAAGAGAGCAAATTCTTACTAATACAGCTGTGCTTATTATTTCATTACGGTGTTCCAAAACAAGTCTTTATGTAAAAGGCACGCTTTGTATTCCAGTTAATTAGGTCTCTAGCGTTTGTTTTTCCGAACAGAAATATTATTTTGGCGTATATTATTCAAATCTGTCAAACATTTCCCTTACAAGTTTCTTCGAAAGAAATAAGAATAATAAATTTTAAAATTTATGGCAACTAGTCGTCTGATAACGGTACAGACGTTGGTAAATAGTGCTTACTGTGCTCACAAGCATAGAAACTGTCTCCTGTTTGACTATTTATTATTTTTTATTTACAACAAAAACCGGAAACAAAATTTTATAATGCTCAGAACATTGGGGGGGGTGCCCCCTTGCTCCTCCCAAGTTACGCCTATGGTAAGCACCATTGATGTAACTACGAGACGAGATCAATCAATCACCTAAAGCTATTAACAATTTTCTTTAAATGAACTTAACGTAGTACCGTACGTTTTCTAAGTCAGTTGCGTACGTCAAAATAAGACTTATAAATAATTAGTAATGTGACAGCCTTTCTTGGCCGCTGAGCTGCGCTAAGTTGTCTACAGAGGAGAGAAGGTAGACAACACGATAACAGTCTCCGTCTCAGTCACACACTTCTTCTGTCTCTGTCACACACACATGTTCGTACTATGAAGCACTGTACAAGACTGTTGTGCGCATGTGCGAAATGAATGAACATTTTGTTAGTCTCGCAACGAGGTGTTCGTTCATGCGCATCTCTAAGTCAATGTTCAATTTCTATCATTAGGTCCGTACGCGGGAAGAATCTTGAATATCTCATTTATCCTGAGGAAAACGGCTAGTTCAACCTTCACGTTAGTTTTTTCGCCCCCCCCCCCCCCACAGGAGCAGTTCCTACTACAGTAAGCACTATCACTTTAATACATGAGAGTACAATCGATTTATCTCATCTAAAACATACGTGTATAACGCAGCTGGATTGTCTGACCTGTTAATGTTTTTAAAGCTTACCGGCAAAACTTATTATTATCAGCTCCGTTTTGTTGTGGATGACGTCTCCTCCTGAGTACAGTATTAGTAACACGTACCGCATTACTTCTCACCGTGTAATACTAACTTATAGATAAAACAATTGATCTAGTTTAGATAAGATTTTGATAAAATGTTTACCTACGTCTGTGCTACCTTTAGACACTGCAATGCAATAAAAGATCATTGCATTTGCTCAATAGCAATTAGCGCAAGCTAACTAAAGGAAAGGTAAACATTTTACCAAAACGTTTATCTAAACATTAGTGTTCCATAGTTACAAATAGTGCAATATAGATTCTTGCTTTCATTAAACTAAAAATTAATTACAAACAGAATAATCACTGTTGCACACCACTATGAAAAAAATATTATGTTTTTATAGTGGTATGCAACAGTGATTATTCTGTTTGTGATTAAAACCACTAACACGAATTTCTTAATTAAAAATTAGTTGTTTGATTACCTCGTACGAGGAGAAGACCCTTTGTTATAAAAAAATATTATAGACGTTCATTTTGTCATAAACGAAGATTACAGGTCGTAAAATCTGGATAAGGTACTCTTTAAACTAACGATTAATTTTTTAACCCTAATTAATAATTTGTGAGGTCGCATGTAGATATTCCTTTCTTATATAAATATTGAAAGTCAGTTGAGAGTAAGCCAGCCGATCGTTTTTATGCTTTGACACAACGAAATGGTCGAAGTGATGTTCCGGTCGGTAGGCCTGGTCCACGTCCCAGTGGACGATTTCTCTGTGCGTTGAAAACTCATACGACGTAACGATTGGACACAAATCAAAGAGTACAAAAAAACTTACGTAAATAACCAAAATTCTGGCCGCAGAGTAGGCATAATGTTTATTAAGCGCGGTGTAGCCGGATAATTTAGCTCGCCAGCTGACAAAACGCCACAAATCGTTTCTCGGAAACGATTAACGCGTCGCGTTCCTTGGAAACATTTTACACGTTACAGAGTTTAACCGCACTCCAGTAGGCTAACTGCCGATTAACGTTAACAAGACAACGACGGTCCGCTGGGCGTCTCTATTTTGGCTCACTATACGGCGTTCCAAGTCGCATGGCACCCGAGGGATTAGGAGACCCTTACTAAACACACACACATAAACGCAGCTGGCCCTCACGTCTGGGCAGGGGTGCCTACAGGGGAGGCCATCGTGTCGCCATTGGCGACATTTAGAAAATTTTGGGGGGATTTTTTTTTTACTATTGCATGAAAAATCTTCCCCAATTTTACAAAACTGTAAAAAACTTATAACGGGCACGTATCAGACGCACAATATTACATTGTTCATATTATGATAATGTAATTTTGAAATACATTTTATTTTTTATTTACTGTTTTATTAAAGTACAGCGTGCAATAGAACTTTGTGTTTATATTTTTTATTTGTCTTGCTTTCTGCTACATTTTAATACACTACGAAAAGGTCCAAAAACAGACTGAAATTTTTATAGCATTTTATCGATAAAAACATATTTAAGTGAGACGTTTAAGTTACAAAACTAAGTATCTTTTCAATAAAGTCATAGAGTACTGGTATTGTAAAACAAATCACGTTTTACTGAAAATACTAATTTGTGATTTATTATTAGAAATCCTTATTTTTTTAGTTTATAACTACCAACAATCAATATATCATTTCGGTAAAAGGTAATATTTTGTAATAGTTTTGAGTTAGAAAGCCCCGGCCTTTGCTCGATTAGGTAAGAAATTTTACTGTAAAAGAGAGAAAAGGTCTTGTCAGAAAAAGGGGAGGATTTTTTTTATAAAGTTGGGGGAAGCGTCATAGAGGTTGGGGGGATCGGCACCTCTGCACCTGGGGTATGAATCACTACTGGGGCGTTCACTACGTAACTGCAACTTTTATAATACGAATTTTTTCACAAACGAGCTTAGCATATTTGTAATCTCCAAAACATTTTAATGAAAATGATACCCAACACGACGTGGTCGTGATGTATGTTAGATGTAAAACTAAATCACATTTAATATTCATTTTGGCTTTAGAAATTAGTACTTTTCAAATGTTATTTAATTTTCGTTGATAATCACATTATTTTCAATGTTTATTGACAGAATTATTTTTAGATGTAACAATTTTAGTGGTTCATAAAAAAATTGTAAATTTGTACATTTTAATCAAAAATTTGTAATTTTTAATGCTTTATAATTACTTTCAAACAAGTACTGTGCTTAATTTTAATATGATATATTGTAAATATAGTATGTAAATAGGTAATTGTATGTAATTGTATACAGTTGTATAAGTTAGCATAACAATCCATTTTTTTTTTTATGTGGGGTTACATATTACCGACGTAATTTTTCACCATGAATGTAAATTGTAAATACATTTTTGTTTATAATCATCAAGATATCACCAACATATTTATTACTTTATAATAAAATCTTTATTGAGTACTTCAATTCTGCATTTGCTTTACAAATCCCTAAAATACTCATATTTATCGCATTTATGGTCGTTTGGACTCATTTTTCTCACAATTTCACGGATATTACAAAAATTATAGTTTAATTTGGATTATAAGGTAAATTAAAAATTGTATAGTTTTGAATTGGAACGTATACTTATACCTGAACCGCCCTGGTCGTGCCTGGCCGGGCCGTGCCGGTTGTGAGTGCGCGTGCGAGAGTAAAGGGTTTCTAATCTCTTAGGTGCCATCCAGTTTGGAACACCATATAGTTGGAAATGTTTTTCTCAGATCAACTTCATTCAAAACCGTTGAACGATTCTGATTTATTATCTTATTAAGGCATCTTGGTTATAGACAAAGAGAAGAGCAGCGTAAGGCGGATATAAAATTAGGTAATGTGAGACTGAATAATGTTATTAAATGCTGTTACCTGGGAAGTGTGAAAACGACATATTCATCATCATCAGCCGTCGCTCTACAACTCTTGGTGGGTTTTGGCCTGCTCCAAGAGTCGACTCCATTCTTCCCGATTGCATGCCCCGGCTTTCCAGTTTCTTATGTTCAGCTTTCTGAGTTCTTCTCTATCTGATGTTTGACTCTACTTCGCGGTCCTTCCCTTGCTCTACTACCCGTTGGTTTCTGGTAGAAGATGTGTTTCGTAGGCTGTCCTTCCTCCATTCTCTCTATGTGTTCAACCCACCTTAGCCTGTATATTTGATTATCCTGACAATGTCCGGCTGTTTGTAAAGATGGTACAGTTCATAATTGTAGGGCCTGCGCCACATTCACCAATTTTCTTGTACTCCTCTAAATACTGTTCTTAGAATACGTCTTTCAAATCAACCTAGAAGTCTCTCGCTATTTTTGTTTTCATCGTGCAGGTTTCTGAAGCATATGTCAACACTGGGCTGATAAGGGTTTTGTAAAGTTTGCATTTCGTGCTTCTTGAGATGAAGCCAGATGCCACCCAGGTGCTTTTTTTAATCAATAATATGTTTTATTTGTGAACAATTTTGTTTTATTTTGTTATAGGTGCTGAACAGAATAGGCAGTGAGAGGTGTTCGTCGAAAAGGATAATCAGAAGAAGGGTAGAACTTATTGGACATACACTGCGGTATGAAGGACTACTGAAATTGGTAATGGAAGGAACAATAGAAGGTAAAGGATACAAGGGAAGACCAAGGATGCAGTATATAAAGCAAATTATGGAGGATGTAAATTGTGGAACTTTTGAGGAAATGAAGAATAAACACAAGATCGATCGCAATGGAAGACTGCTGCAAACCAACCTTAGGAATGAAGACATAAGAAGATTCTTCTTCTTATTTCGGTGTTTGTGTCGTTAGTGCTGTTTACCTGGGAGCCAAGGTACGAGGGGCATCTCAAAAGTAAGTTTCCCTCAAGTAAAAAATTTTTCAAAGGGAAATGGCGCAAGCAGGCTGACGAGGTAGGAGAACTTTTATTTGTGTGTAGTGGCAGTAGTGCCAAAAACTCATCCGTTGCGCGGCAACGTAACAACAGCACGAAAGTTAAATTCATAGACGTTCCATTACCCTGCGTGTCCGACTGTGAAGTGCGTAGTGTGATTCGGGGTTTTGCTACAAAAAATGAATCAGCTGCTGAAACGCATCGTCACTTAGTTTCCGTGTACGGACCTGAGTGCACGGACATTCAAATGGTCCGCTGGTGGCACACATTGTTCTTGAAAGGGAAAGGTTTGTTGAGCAACAAAGTTCTTCTGCTCCACGACAACGCACGTCCTCATTCCTCGCGAGTCACGCAGAATTTGTTGGAGTTCTTTCGAAGCGATAATTTTGACCATATCTCATATTCGCCGGATTTGGCTCCTAGTGATTTCCATATTTTCCCCTATCTCGGAGAACACCTGGAAGGAAAACGTTTCGAAACGGATACGCAATTGAAACAGGCAGTTGACTCCTGGCGCCGAAATATGGGTACGCAGTAGTTCAAAGAAGGAATTGAACAACTGTTTTTACGCTGCAGAAGGTGTATTGACAAGGCTGGAGATTATACTGAAAAATAAGTAGGCCTATCTGTTTTTTAATAAAAGTATAGTTTTCTTTTTAATTTTCACATGTGTTTTTATTTTTCATAAATTAGGGAAACTTACTTTTGAGATGACCCTCGTACATGAACTCTTTTACTGCCCCTATATTTTGTGTGTGCCTATTTCTAGGTTTTACAGGGTTGGTTTAGTGGTAGTTTGTTGGTAGCATATTATATATATATATACACACACACAGTATATGCAACAATACATATATTTGCATATTTGCCCAGGGCGGTATGTTTGTAAATATTTAGCATAGGAAATATATGATGAACAGTTTTTAACAATATTATGCAGGCTAAGAATTGTCAGAAAGCGTACACCTGCCCCGCGAGTGAATACAGCGCTTGTGAGTTTGTGTGTGAACGGAAGCTACGACAGGCAAAGTCTTCGATGGGGTGATGCGTACGAATTATTGGTTTGTAATCAGGTTTTAACCGGATAAAAATAAATTAATTAATACGTTTTAAACCTGTGAACAAAGACTTACACCATTATAAAAACACCATTACATTAAGGAATTTTTAAAGAATATAGTGATGTAAAATAATTGCAGAAATGTGCAAATTAAAGACGCTAGGTAATTTAATGTTAATTACTAGTGTAACTAAATAGTAATTAATAAGTGTGTTATATGTGAGTGACCAGAAAAAATTACGCAAACGATGATATCGCTCTTGCTACGTGTATGTTTACGAAATCGCGAAAATGAACCAAAAAGTGATTTATAATTAAAAGGACGCTTTGCACGAAGTGACAATATCTAACAGGTCGAAAACAGTCCTGGACTTGTCAGAATCCCGTCCACTATAAATACCACCGGCAATTTTGGGGCGATCTCAGAGAGACTCAAGACATCTTCACACAACGTCACGCTCCTGGTCTGCCGACCGATCGAACATATTTACCACACACACCAAGACTTATGGAAGAACTCTGGACCATCACAAACCGTAGAGACAGAGAACACAGCATCAGCATAATCATCATCATCAAATTCCAGGGTTCAGCACACACACACGCGCGCGCAACGGTAACGTCGGCAGTACGCAGGTGATGAATAAACAATTATATTTTTTGTTTGTGAAAAGAACTCTTAAAAAGAAACTTATATATGAACAGTAAAAAATGTATATGAACAGTAAGTTTTAAATATAATTATTGTACATAAATTTAAATGGTAGTTAAAGAAAATAATGTAATTTAACAAGAAAATTTAAAAATACTAATCTTCTGTTTTATGTTAAAATTTAGGTGTGTCAGTAGAAATAAATAATAGGTTTGAAGTAAATGTTATATTTTTTATTTTGTTTATAGCAACAATTAGTTTTATTCTTGAGATTTAATATTATTTTTGTTTGTAAATGAGTTGCTATTATTATTTAAAATTGGAGTCAAAGTCAGACACACTGAAATAAAAAGTGTTTAGATAATTTGTTTAACATGTCTGTTTAGCTAGTAAGATTATACGGTTGTTTATTTTTATATGTCATGAACAGCATAGAAGGTTATATTGGTTTTTTTGTAAACTTATAAAAGAGAATTTTTTTTTATTTTTATAATTCGAAATATTAATATTTCCATAGTTTTGATTAATATTAATAAATCATATAATGATTATTTTGAAACGGTTTTAATTAATTATTTCATGTCATCAACATCTCACTCCTCTTTGAAAATTATTTTTTATTGTGCAACTACATATACTTGACGCAACGAGAATAAAAAATTCCTGCGACCTGGCCGGTGTGATACACTTCATAGTTGCGTTGAGTACATGGTATTGTATTTGTGTAATATTTTATACTTGTAACGTTGCAATATATATTATATATATATATATTCTCCAAATTTATCTGGACAACAAGGAGAATGGCTAATGATAATGTGATGTATTTATAATATACACACACTTATTATTTACTAATGGTAACTAAACTGTCTGCACAACAGCATGGTATATCGAACCCTCACATATCCTCTATGCAAGAAACAGTATGAAAAAGAGACACACATCATAAAGCAAATAGCTCAAACCAATGGTTATCAGCCTCAAATGATCGATAAAATCATTGAAAAACAAAAAAGAAATAAATCAAAAACAAATAACATATCAATCAAGAGGAAGAAAACCTATATAGCTGTAGGCTACATTACATTGACGACAACTCTCAAAAATTAGCTAAAACATTTGGAAAATACGACTATCAATTAGCGTTCAGAACAAACAATGACATCTTCAGCAATCTGAAAATAAGCAATACAAAAAAAAGCGTTCATGGAAAAGCTGGAGTTTACCAACATCAATGTCAGTCTGCTAACTCGACAGAACATAATGTGCAGTGCAACAAAAAATACATAGGATTCACTTCAAGATCCTTTAAACACAGATATATTGAACACACCAAACATTCTCAACACTCAAATCCGAAGTCAACAGTAGCCAAACACATAAAACAACAGTCTTGTGAATATGGTCCAATACAGCAACATCTAACGATATTGAAAACATGCAGTGATGAAATAAGATCTAATATACCGGTATACAAACTTGTAAACGAAGAGGGCCACGAAAATCTATTGAACATCATGACGGACTTCAAAAATCGTATCACATTTGAAAAATATTGCGTCAAAATGAAAATCAACATACAGTAATCAGCTGATATAATGTATAGAACGGAATGTAAACATAAACACTCTGTAACAAAATCAATTCTCGGGAAACTTTGGACAACGACGTACGTATCACGTTCATTAATCAGTGTCTGCGAATTCGTTTTTGTAAATTGTGGCTGTTTTACGATATTGTGACCGCAAGTGTGCTGTATATGACCTGACGATGGTCTGTGACCGAAATCGATCGTTTTTAAGAATGTGAGTAATTAGAACTTTATTGCAAATCATATGTATGTTACCTTTAGGCTATGAACAATAAATACACTACAATAGAAAAAGGAGAATGGGATAACAGAGACTTCTGGCGTAACTGTACACACGTGGGTGGACCAGACAAAGCAGGAACAGTGTGTCTAAAAGAAAGCACTGTCCGTCTCGTCTAATGAATGGTAAACACTGACACGTTACACATCGAGATAAGACGCTGGCACGCAAACAAAGCGCGGAACGCCAAATATGTAATTAATGACGGTTCAAGGTGGAGGAACGGTTGAACGAACCCAGAGTGTAGAGTGTAGAGTAATACGGGATAATTATATCGGCGTGTACAATATGCAACAACAGTCTCGTATCGTATCGGTTACATAACACAACAGGGTGTGTACCTTAGACGGTGCTGTGGTTTTGTCATGGCACGGCTAGAACCTGTTTGGCTCTGGCTCTAACGCACGCACGCGCCGCGCCGCCGCCGTTGCCACGTCTCCTCCACTCTGACACACACACACACACACACACACACACACACACACGTTCGTTAAAAAATAAATATTACTATATTTAAAGAAATTTTATTTTGTCTAGTCGGTCGCGTTTACGCCTCACGCCGTAATCCACTTTCATTGCATTCTTTACACATATACACACAAACATACACATAAATTGTCCTCTGCAACTTATTGCTTCCATGTTCCGTAGGGAAATGGACGTATGGTTATCGTGAAAACAATCGTGTTCGAGATAAGGGCTGATTCTGATTGCACTACCCTCAAAACATGAAGAAAAGTCGTTACCTGAAAAGTGTCTGTGTGTAGAATTTTTTCTATGGCGAACGATAACTGCCGCAAATTCAAACAGAATCAAATAATTTTGTGCATACGTGCCCGAGTTGTAGAGGACTCGACACCTGTTGATTTTGGTGAAGATCGGTTAAGGGGAAGGGGGTTAGTTTAACTGCAGCGTTTTACGTTTTAACAAGAGTAAAGTACTTAATTTTCATAAATAAAGTATCCTGAAAAGAAGGCCATAACATAACAGTCCACTATAGAAATGTAGATAAAATATCTATAAATGAAAAGGGTAGTTGAAGGGTGACGGGGTAATTTTCTATAAATAAAAATAATAATTGAAGGGGAAGGGGATAATTTTTATGTGTACTACGTTATCGGCAACAACGAAGTAGTTTGTTGTTAAAATTCCTTATTGGGCTGTTTGCCTGTGGTCCAATGTTTTCTGCAAAACCAGGCGGTTTGGCAGTGTCATCAACTGCCATCATCAGTGAAAATCGAGTGCGCTAACGTGAGGTGGTATACGTTAGTGAACACAGTACTGTACTATGTGTACTACGTTATCAGCAACAAAGATGTAGTTTATGTGGAAATATTTCATTTCAATTTGTCAAACATAAAACTCGATTTACAAGGTGGGAGACATTTTTTTTTAGAAATTATCAAACCAAATTCAAGTAAATGATTTTAAATATAAATCTTAGAACATGGAAGTCATGTATGATTCTCCATACCGATATTTAAATGTACAGATAGGGCTGATGAAGAGGACTCGAGGCCTATTGATTTTGGTGAATATCTGTTAAGGGGGAGGGGTAGTTTAAATGCACCGTTTTACGTTTTAACAAGAATAAAGTACTTAATTTTGACAAATAAAGTATTCTGAAAAGAAGGTCGTAATAATTTACTATAGAAAAGTAGATGAAATATCTATAAATTAAAAGGGTAGTCGAAGGTGGAAGGGATAATTTTTCACTTTTGATATTGATTTAATGAGTTTGACGAAATTAAATAAAAATAAAAATGCATTTAACCGTTTTCAAAAATGGTAATTGTTAAAACCAAATAATTTTGTTGCCAGCCAATAAATTAATAATTTTTTTATTTTTCTTATATAATATTCTGTAATTCATCAACATCATCATCATCATCATCACTTCATGGTTAGGATTCCTCCTGTTCCGGCCTCATGACTCATGCCATCATGTGAATGGCCTGCCTACAGACCTTGTTTCAACCGGCTCATACTCGTAAGCCAAATTAAGAAAGCGGGTATTGTCCGCTATTTTTAGATGTTGTTCCCGGAAATTTCTATAATTCTGAAAGAGTTCATTTAGGAAAACTATATCAAGTTCTCCTCTGATATACTCGTTTCTTATACGATCGAGTCGCGTTTATCCGTGAACGATCTCAAACAGCTCATTTCTGTAGGCTGTAATCGGTACCAGTCCTTCTTCCTTATAGTCCAGGTCTCGCATCCATACACGCGTATTTTTGTTTAATTCATAACGTATTTATAGCATACATTTTCGCATCCATATAGCATATTGTTTAATTTATTTTATTTATTGTTTACAAAATAATTGGTAAGGTAATGGCTGTGGCAGTGTTATTGTACGGTTCTGAAACTTGAGGTCCGGCGAAAAAGAAATATCTGAGTAGGATACAGGTACAGGCATCGGAGACGAGATTCTTGCCATCTGTTAAAGGTTGCACACGAAGAGACAGACTCTACAATGAACACATTCGTAAAGAGTTGAACATTTTAATATCCAAGATCGTGTTGCAGAAAACAAAGCGAGCTGGATTGTTCATCTGAATAGGATGCCAGATGGCAGGTTGCCTAAGGAAGTTTGGCAATACAAGCCTGTTGGACAACGAAGTATAGGAAGACGTAGGAAGCATTGGTAAGCGGATATATTCCTTTGGGACCGGAACGGGTGTTTCGCCTATTCACTGATAGAAGAAGAAGAAGAAGAAGAAGAAGAAGAAGAAGAAGAAGAAGAAGAAGAAGAAGAAGAAGAAGACGAAGAAGAAGAAGAATAGGGAGGAGGAGGAGGAGGAGGAGGAGGAGGAGGAGGAGGTACAGATGAAGAAGAAGAAGAAGAAGAAGAAGAAGAAGAAGAAGAAGAAGAAGACTGTTTAAAATTAATTACCGAGAACGCCCTCTTCATCAGCATTATAAAACAGTAAATTAATGATTCAGCGTTTATATAAAAGTTTCTAAACGGTAACTATTTCATTTGGCGACAGCCGGATTGTTTTTTGGTGAGGGTATGGATGGGATATCCTATACGATAACTTAAGTAACGGAAGATTCTGAAGACTGGAGTTTGGAAATCAATATTGAGAAAACTCAGTACATGGTGACAAAATAAAAGGCTTTGGGTCTGTTTTTTTGGACGGCTGGACGATAAAAGATACAAAGACCTGTTTGGGAGTTGTGTTGACTACGTCGGTAGAGTTGGAAAAGATCCTACAAAACGTAGCAAGAATGATAACACGAATAGACAGAACTCAACGTTATGGAATAGTCAGCACAAGGAATACAACAACCTGCAAATGTCAACATTGTTAATACAAAATACAGGTTGTTATGTCTTCGAATTACCCTTGGGACACTGGACAGAAGCCTTAAAAGGAGAACAAATGCAATGAGAAACGACTCTTTAAGAATGGATATTATGAGAGAAGGATTATTACGAACGAAATATACTGTTAGACTCGTCCATAAGAGTCAATGTTCATTGAACCCCCTAAATAATTTTAATATTTCTAAGGATTTCTCGAGAGAATGTTTTCGTGTCTTAAATAACGAGATCTGTGATATTCATCGTGTTGACGGACGAAAATCAATTCTCGTAATAAGCGAATTTCTCGATATTACTGCTCGAGGTGCAAAGCAGCTCTCAGCACCTCCTAGGCAATGTAGAGAGCTTTGGAGGGGGAACTCACTATACGCAAAATTACATTGAGCTGTCGCTAACATTCCAGCTTAGCGACAGAGACGAATAGTTCCGACGAGGGCAGAACCGCTCTGACCGGGAATGTCAACATTTTTATACCATATGATTTGTCCGTTTATGTTTTGTTTTGTGTCAGATTTGTCTATTTCATACATTCTGCAATGAAAATCTGTGCAGTGAGTCTCAAAATCAAATTAAATAGTGCTATGCTGTCAACGGAGAAAGAATTTGTTCACCAACTTGTAGACTTCTATGAAAGTGTTACTGATAAATTGTTTGCTAAAAAGGAAAGAAAGATGAATTTTTTACATAAACATTTAACAACTTCAAAAATAAACAGTGGAACACAAAGTCTAAAAGACGCTGGGAGCAGCGTACCAACTGGGTCTGGAAAATTTACCCACAAAATATGTGATTCCATAGTAGGGTAGGCATTTAACTACCCTACTATTTTAACTACATTATTTTAGATAATTTACAAATAGCACAAACACAACCTAATATTATTGGTACAACAGTCATTTCTTCATGTTGCGACCCACCCAGTGTGTTATTTGGAATAGAACAAATTGCTTTTACTTTACTAGAAACATTCTGACGTTGAACCCACAACTGCCAGAACCATGAACCGCCTCTGGTCAAGACGTCGAGAAACGGTCACTTTAATTTTTATCAATATCAAGTCTGCGGAAAGGCAGTGATTTATTTTAATGATAAAAGAAAACGTCTCAATGTACATTTTTTAAATGAAGTTTAATATATACAAAAATTGCTATTAAACTTAACATGACCGTTTTAACGTTTATTATAGGATAAAATATTGTTGGATGGTTATTACACTCGCAAACGTTCGTGAATTTGTGGGTTTCCTTATTAAGAACATCACTGTGTTGGTAAACTCAAGCCACTGAGGATGTTCCATCGTAGAACGGGGACGTTTGGTGTCAACAAAGTGAAACATGCGGTACACTCCAGAACAATGATGGCGGTCTGGTTGCCTCATTTAAACCGTTACCGTTGGTAATCGAAGCAACAGTTAGCGGTCGTAATTAATTTTGTATGTTCAAAGAGTTGAAAATTTTTAATAACCTAGACAGTATTGCAGAAAACAAAGAGAGATGGCTTGCTCATCTGAATGGTATGCCAGATGGCAGGTTGCCTAAGGAAGTTTGGCAATACAAGCCTGTTGGACAAAGAACTGTAGGAAGACGTAGGAAGTATTGGTGAAGTGGGTGTATTCCTTTGGGACCGGAACAGGTGGTTCGCCTAGTCCCTGACAGAAGAAGAAGAAGAAGAAGAAGAAGAAGAAGAAGAAGAAGAAGAAGAAGAAGAAGAAGAAGAAGAAGAAGAAGAACAACAACAACAACAACAACAACAACAACAACAACAACAACAACGACGACGACGACGACGACGACGACGACGACAACGACGACGACGACGACGACGACGAGAAATCTACTGCCATGTCGGCTCCTCCTTCCCTTCATGGAAACTGTTCGGTTTTTCAAAATTTACGTCGAGTCTCCAAGATTCTACATGCAGTTTTCGTATCGTGTCGTATTCGTACAGTTTTCGGACTGGAATCGTGTGACACGACAAACTGTAGAGATTGTTGTGGTACCTCCTTCCGTTACTCAGAGTACGCGTTTATCGGTTTGCCTCCCGTTGTGCGTTTCCGCGGGTGGTGGGTAGCGGAACATCACTTTGATACCTATGTGTCTGTGTGGTATACGATATTGTACTACTATGTAATATTTAAAAAAATTAAAAGTAACCACACGAACATTTAACGGAAGTGAAAAGCTTGAACAGAAATCAGCTGTTCTCGGTAAGGAACAGTCATATAGGTAGGTGCGCGGTGTGAACAAACTTAGTATTGCATAAAACAAAGAGAGATGGACTGCTCATCTGAATGGGATGCCAGATGACAGTTGGCTAAGGAAGTTCGGCAACACAGCCTATTGGACAGAGAACTGTAGGAAGACCTAGAAAGCGTTGGTGAAGTGAGTGTATTTCTTTTGGGACCGGAACAGGGGATTCGCCTAAGAAGAAGCAATGTAGTTAACGTTGCTGTCATGTTTCTGCACAACAACGGAAACAAAGGCTACACCGACAGCGGAATGGCGACGACAAGACGGGTCGGGTTCAGTGAAGCTGATAAGCTGCGGTTGACGAACACTAATTGTCGCAACGTCGTATCTAAGTGAACTGTTCACGTCATTTCACTAACGGGACAATCTGATTGGTGCCCAGAGACAGTGTCGGGACAGTGCCACACTTTTAAGGGGACATTATCATATCAAAATCTTCGATTGTTAATCATTTGGCTGAGGCAGTATTACAGTATTATCCTTCCATCATTGGACGAATTTCATTTTCGACATTATACTTAGCAGTAGCGTGGTGTCCATGTAACCGCTGTTGCCGGCGGCAACAGTACTGGGAATAAGAGAAATTAATATTAATTATATCACAGAATAAATAATTTAATTATTGAATAATTTGAAATCCGAAGAATATTGGTAGGGAAACTTGAAGAAAAGCGTACCATTGCTTTCGAACTGCTGGGCGCTTGCACCCTCTTGTGTTGCCGGCTCAGACATCGGGAAAGTTTTACTGCGTACGGTCAATGACCTCGTACTAGTTGTCACTGTACAAACTGTATAGGGGCGGGGACACACTCGTCCGTCGAATGTGTTGCCGCTGTATAAACCGGCAAAACGCTCAGTTAGAAGCTATGTTCGTTTTCGGAACTGACGACCAGCAGATACTACGTACCTATTTGTGTTTTGTTCGTTAAGTCATATGTTTCTGTGTTTGTCTTTATTACTTTTAATTAGATCATTTGTGTTCTGATTTATTCCGTGTAAGTATAATGAGAGTCAGATCCCGTTGAACGGGGACCCTCATCTTCTCCCAGCGAATGATAGAAAATACTGTAAAAAGAACACTTAGTAGAAGAAAAAATTCCAATTAATTTTTAGGTTAAGTTGTAGTCCGATCACAACCGGCAACAGGTGTTATGTACCCACGCCACGCCACTGACACTTAATGTCAGTTTTTAGTGTCGTGCGCAAGAAACGTTTGTATACGCTGGTTATTCACTCTTCGTTTTAGCCAACCAGGGACGTCCGCCGTAAAGACGCCAGTGTAGTTGTGTACAGTCAGGAAGTGTACGTCTGTGACGAATGTAAACGGGTGCAAGGCAAAGCAACACTGTTACACGCTGTTCGTTCGTAGTGTCGGCCGTGAACTCTCAAGTATCTAGTCGCCGGCACTGTTAACGTGGTGGTGCCTGTACAGCAGACTGTTAAAGTACGAGGGTCAGCTGAAAAGTTCGCGGAGGGTCATCTATAGCTTTGCTGTAGAACTAAAATGTTTCGGGTGTTATAAGATTTATACTTCATGTAAACATCTGTTAATTTCCAAAACTATCTGTCAGTTTTATCATTGTTTAACAGTTATTCAAAATTTACGTGTCACGCCAGTTTTTAAAAATTGATAAAATCAAGAATTCATTGTTAAAAAGGCTTAGCCCCAATGGAAAGTCACAACGAAACGGGTTAGAAAAAGTTGCACCTTTAAAAACAATGGTTTCTAAGTGGACATTAGGGTTTGAATGTGATCATAACGGACATAATGGACATTATGAGTACTGAATGTGATCCCCGTAGTGGACGCCCAAAAAAGTGTAACAACTCCAAATGCGGCGCCCAAATTGCACAAAGTTTTTTCATACCAAGTTCTTGATTTAAAATCCGATACACACGCTCACGTAAGTCGCCTGTTGATCTCAGCAATGTCATCCACTCTCAGTCGCCGATCTTCCAATACTGTGTGTGAAATCTTTTTAATGGCATCCGGAGTAGTTGCACTTTTTATACGCCCACCATTGCAGGGATTATCTTCAGTGCTCATATGACAATATTTAAACTCGAATGCCTAGTTACAAACATTGTTTTTGAAAGCGCAGCACCTCTTAACACAGTTACCATTTCGTTGTGATTTTCTATGGCGGTAGACCTTTTTAACAAACAATTAAATCATGCGCGATGTTGGAATTTGTCGATTTTTAAAAACATGCTTTACATGTAAATTTCGAACAGCTGATAAACAGTGAATAGACTGACAAATAGATTTGGAAATTAACAGGTGTTTACACGAAATATGAATCTCACAACATACGAAAAATTTTAGTTCTACCGTGAGTCTATAGATGTCGCTCCGCGAACTTTTCAACTGTCCCTCGTACTCATAATTACCGATAGAAAATGTCTTTCTCTTTGATAAAGCAGTAATCTGTATAAGCGAATTTTGTAGACAACTGTAGCCGTATCTCGCTTCCTCTGCCTTTGTTTTCTCATTTGTTGTCCGTAAGTTACTGTGCAAAACCTGTGAAACGATATGACGTCCATAATAAAAGTGGGGAAATAGAGTATCAGAACCGTTCAGAGCAGTGGCGTGGCGTGGGTACATACCACCGGTTGCCGGTTGTGATAGGCCTAAAACGTAACCTAAAAATTAATTCGATTTTTTTCTTGCACCAAGCGTTCTTTTTAGAGCATTTTCTATCATTCGCTAGGAGAAGAAGAGAGTCCCGGTTCAACGGGATCTGACTCTCATTATACTTACACGGAATAAATCAGAACACAAATAATCGAATTAAAATATTAAAGAGGAACACATGACTAAACGAAGAAAACATAAATAGGTACGTAGTATCTGCTGCACGTCAGTTCCGAAAACGAGCACAGCTGCTACGGAGCGTTTTGCTGGTGTATACAGCGGCAACACATTGGGACGACGAATGTGTCCCCCTCTCCGCAGTTAGTATAGTAACAACTACTACGTGTCAATAGCAGTACGCAGTAAAACATTGCCGCTGTCTGAGCCGGGCAACACAAGACGGTGCAAGCGCCCAGCAGTTCGAAAGCAATGTTATGCTTTTCTTCAAGTTTCCCTACTAATATTGTTCGGATTTAAAATTATTCAATAACTGAAGTATTTATTCTGTAATATAATTAATATTATTTTCTCTTATTTCCAGTATTTCGCGCGCCGGCAACAGCGGTTACGTGGACGCCACGCTACTGGTACTTTTGTTTTCGCATGTCTGGTCGTTAAGTTCTCTGCTGTGCAAAACTTGTACAACGATATGACGTGTCCACAATGAAACTGGGAAATAGAGTATCAGAACCGTTCCGAGTAAACAAGGGATTACGACAGTGCTGTAGCATCTCCCCCACGCTTTTCAAAATTTACGTTGCAAAAGTTCTAACCCATTGGAAGAAAAAATTCAAAACGATGGGTATTGAAATTGACGATGACACATGTTTGTACACCCTGCAGTTTGCAGACGATCAAGTGATATGTGCAAATGAAAAAAGAAGACCTGAAATATATGACACGCAAGCTGAAGGAAGAGTATGAAAAATGGGGATTGATGATGAACATGGAAAACAACTACGTGTGTCGAAGAACAAACAACAGATTAAATCTTAGAAAACAACGAACGTATAAACAAATGCAAAACGAACATCAAAATTTTCCAAACTTTTAAAAATAAAGTCCTTCGCAGTATTGATGATGCACCGTGGAACGATGACATCCATCGAGATCTGAAAATATCTGTGGTCACTGATGAGATCAAACGGTCTGCGGCTAAATATGAACAAAGATTTCGTGAATATCAAAGTAATGAAGTGCTTCTTGATAATCCTGGACGTGTTCGGCGATTGCAGAGACAGAAACCGTTCGAACTGGTGCAAGAAGTGAAGTATTTAAAGAAATATATACAGTTGAACGAAGTGTGAACTATAGTAAGGAGTGCGCCAGCGGGAGCACAGTCTACACACTGCTAACACAGTTGTTAGAATAAAATCGCTTGATATTTTGTAACTTCTTGAAATACAAAAAGAATGTAAACTTTAACAATGAAAATAAAATGTATTATTATTGTTATTATTTTGTTTTAAATTTACAGGGTTTCCACACACCCCTGCGTATTCACTGGGGAGGGAACGAACGGGACCGGACACCCTCCAGAGGGTCTAAAAAAGTTGAATTTGTTTTTAAATCTCTTAATTATTAGACCATTTTATTATTTGTTCAGCTGTGTACGCTAATATAGTATTAAATCTTTTTTAAATATACACAGGTTTATTACACAGCATTTGTGTAAACGTTTGAAATATGAAATATTGAAAATCAATCAATAAGTAGCCTATCTTCTAAACAGTGTTATTACCGTTTATTTTAATGGGATTGGTTTTAGGATATTATCACACTTATTTTCCAACCACTTTAAAGAGACAGTAATGTTGATTAGTCTTAACTTGTTTTTTCTTTTGTATGAAGCCGACTCGACCGGACCCCCCCCCCCCAGCCCAAATTCTAGATACGGCATTCCCCTACACCCTGACGATCATAAGGACACACCCAGTAAAGGAACAGGGGACAAGTGTGATAGAACGGTTCAACCTCAGTATATCACACTTGAAAAAGACATAAATCTGAGGGATTTATTGTGTCAAGTCAGAAGACATCTGTTCCAAGAAAAAATAGAACACGTAAATTCAAAGTACCACGGCTCTAACAAGGCACGCCACAAAATGAATGTGGGAGGTCGAGCAAATGCAGTCAAATATCGGTATGGAGAACCATACATGACTTCCATGTTCTAAGATTTTTAAAATCATTTACTTGAATTCAGTTCGATAATTTCTAAAACAACATCCCTCACCCTCAAACTATTTTCACTATTTATAGATTTGGTGTTATTATGGGGTTTAATATAATGTTATTTTCGAGTCACTTTGTCTATAAAAATTACGTACTATATTCTTATAAAGAAACTGAACTACGCGGATAATAACGCATTAATTACACATTTATATAATTATGTAATTACGTGGCCACAAATTATTTTGTGTCCTGCTGGACCGTGGTTGCGGATCTTCACGCATAGGTGATTTAAATTAAAATAAAAAAATTACAATTTGATTGCCTAGCAACAAAATTATTTTATTTTTAACAATTACCATTTTTAACAACGCATTCTTATTTAACTTCGTCAAACTTATTAAATCAATACCAAATGTGAAAAAATTACCCCCTCCCCTTTCAACTGGTATCCTATTCATTTATAGATATTTCATCTACCTTTCTACAGTGGATTTTTATGACCTTCTTTTCAGGATACTTTATTTATCAAAATTAAGTACTTTATTCTTGTTAAAACGTAAAACGTTGCAGTAAGGATCTATAAATGAGAGTATTCGCACCCACCATCTTTGTTCCGAGACTGACATAATATTATGGTGACGCTTGTGTATACATGGGATGCAGTATAAGTTTGTTTTCGATATTATATAAACTATTATAGTTTTTCGTGCCACAAATATAATTTCAAAGTGTGAAATTATCAGTGAAGCATATTAATTTTAATTATATATGCACAAAAAGATATAGACTCTGGTGGCTGCACTTTACAAGTTAGTGCGCGAAGTTATCTCTGCGATTGTATACATACGGTAATTGTTTTATTAATTTCTGACGAAAAATGAATAATTCGTGTAAAATGCAGGTTGTAATATTACGAACATTATTCTTTACAGTATATTGTGAAAGCAACAATGTCTGGAGAATTCAAAAATAATTCACTGAGTGGAGAAAAAAAAGAGGTTAGTATTCTCGTAATCAAATCAGTTTTCAAATGAATAATCAAATCAAATGGCACGATATTTTCAAATTTTTCAGTTTCATCCCTGACGTTGCTGATTATTTGGAGAAAAACAATATTGATTGAGAATTCCAGAATTATAAATGGTCTGAATGACAGTTTTTACATCACGTTTTAAATAATATTAATTGCAACAATTTGCAAAAATGCATATTTATTAATTAAAATATACATGTAATTAATTTATAAATCATGTGCTACAATGCTAAACATTTTGCTTTTTTAATAAATTCGGTCTTGGGCAAATTATCGTTGGAAAGAAACTCTAAGCATTCAGAACATGCATGCTTTTTTACGACTCGAGTGGTACTTCCCGCAATGTAAAATGTCGCGTTAGCATTGTACACATTTGCATGTTCGAATATACCACACAAATTATCAAATGATAACGTTTGTATACTGGATTCAGGTTGGGACAAAACAGTTGCATCTGACGAAACTGACATATTACTCTCAACGCGAGAGACTGATTGTAACCTTGTTTTCACTGACAAGATGAGATGATTATTATACATATTCATGTGTAATACATAAATCAAATTAGTACACTAAGGTTATAACCCTGATATGTAAAAATATTAATATTTACATACATAATTTACATTAAATAATGCAACGCACAGTGTGCTTACATTGCTGCCGCCATATTAAATTTAAAAGTCTCGGAGCAAAGATGGCGGGTGCGAATACCTATTCCTATAGAGCTCTAGTTGCAGGTAAACTACCCCTCCCACTTAACCGATCTTCACCAAAATCAATAAGTACGCCTTGAGTCCTCTACAACTCGGGCACACATGAAAAATTATTTGGGTTTGTTAGAATTTGCGGCAGTTATCATTCGCCATAGAAAAAATTCTACACACAAAAGACGCTTTTCGGAAAATGACTTTTCTTCACGTTTTGAGGTTAGTACAATCAGAATCAGCCCTTATCTCGAACACATTTTTTTTTTGCCATCACCATTTCCTCACGAAACATGGAAGTAATAGGTGACACAGTAAATTCTATGTAGGCTACTACCCCTTCAACAAATCACGCCACAAAACGAATGTGGTACGTCGAGCAAATGGAGTCAGGAAATTAAAATTATTATTATTATTATTATTATGTTATAATTTTCGCAGGGCTCCCACACGCCCCAACAGCCTGCCAATCTTCCCATGGCACAGAATGACACCCAGTAGAGGAACAAGGGATACGTGTGGTAGAACCTTACTATATCACACTTAAAAAGACATAAATTAGAGGGATTTATTGTGTCAAGTAAGAAGACATCTGTGAGAAGAAAAATAGAAGACAGTACAATCTAAGTACTTCACCTCCAACAAATCACGCCACAAAATGAAAATGGTAGGTGAAACAAGTGCGACCAGAAAATAATAATAATAATAGATTAATAATTTTAAAAAATCTTGGGATCAATAAAAGATGTAGAACAGTACAGAAGACGCAACAGTAATGAGCTGTACACACGTGTTGATAAAATCACAGACGTAATTAGAAAAAGAAGGATTACTTTCTACGGGCACGTTCAAAGAATGAATCCTGGGAGACTAACAGGGAAGCTTTTTAACTATTTCAAAAAGCTCAAAATGTCCAATACGTGGTTCAAAGAAACAGAAAAAGACAGAAGAACTCCAGATTATTCAAGGAGAAATTGAAGAAGGCTTACCACTCAAAAATAAATTAAAAAATATGCTCAAGGTTTTCAGGAAAAATCCAGGAAGAGGACGGGTGCCATCTGGACTGACGAAAGGAGGGAGAGACATCGATCAAGAATGAAGGAGATGTGGGAGAGGAGGAAGAGAGAGGAGAAGAAGGAGGAACCAGTTGAACCAAACATAGTCCACAGTGACTCATACGAAAAAACAATACGGTAATAAACAGAATTAATACTGTTGCACACCACTATAGAAAAATTATTCCGATTTGCGCTTTCAAGCTTCACAGCTCATCATCAAATCGGAAATAACAATAATAAGACTAGACAACTTCTTTATACCCTCACTTGGCCTAGCCTACCGCGCGTACACATTTTCGTAAACAACCTATAAGTTAAATGTTCTTTTTGGCTATAAGTAACTAGCGGTACAGCACCCATGTCGATACTTGTACATTGTACATTTCTTTCTAGTACATTTTGTGTGTAGTTTCTGTGTGTTTTGTGTGTGCATTCTTTTCAATAACTAACGTTTTAAAACCTTACCATTCACACTTTTAACTGCAAGTTCCTTTTCGGTACAGTTTTAGAATGCGATATTTTGTCAAAACCTTCCCTCTTTCTTTCTATATTCAACGCAAACAACAACTTAGGTAAACACCCTTTTCGTCCCTTTCTATCACCGCCTATGGGCACGGTCACTCACCTTTATTCTGAAAACATTCCGTATATGCAATTTAATTTCTTTTTTAATGTTCTCTATCCGTCCACTACCTTTTACTTCTTAATTATATTATAAAATATTTCTTCATTTTCAAATTTAGTTTTAGTATTAATTAAATTATCTAACCCTTTCTCTCTTTCTTTCAATATTTCTAACTCCTCTCTATACCTTCTTTTAACTGTGTTACTCACTACTTTTAAAATTTCATAGTCTTCTAGAGGATTAAAAAACGTATGGTTCTCTTCTATGAAATGTCTTGCATATAACGAATTTGTTATACCCCCGGTAGGGCAAGTGGAGGTATAAAGACGTTGGCCAGTCCTGTTATTGTTATTTCCGATCTGATGATGAACTGCGAAGCTTGAAAGCGCTAATCGGAATAATTTTTCTATATTGTGTGCAACAGTGTTAATTCTGTTTGTGATTATAACCACTAACACAACTTTCTTAATTAAAAATACGGTAATAATTATTATTATCACATTATGGATTTATTTCCTCATTAGTAAATAATATATCATATGCGTAGTTTATAATGATTAAAATGACTTTTCTATAACTGTAATTCTTATCAAAATCGAAAGCAGCGTGGAACAAGGCGCAACAGGGTCACGGCTGAAACTATGGTTTTCAGCTGTGACGTGCGTGCGTTACGTGGTCCACATAATCAGCAATAACGTGTATACGATACGCTAATGTTGGAGGCTCGATAATACAACCAGTCTCGGTAGTGTGTGTGATTACGTTCGGCTGCTGCGCGTAGAAGCCACACAAAGCAGCCAACAGAAGAGGAGGAGGACACTCCCCACACTCCCGCCTCGGGCTAAGCACCAGGTCAGACCCCACAATTTCAGGCCATAAATTAGAGAGCAGAGATACCTCACCAGCCCAAGCAATCAGAGGTCGCTGTAAAAACTGTATTAGTTCGCCAACAAACTATTGAAAAATAATTTTCATCGTTTTTTCTCTCTATTCAATATAAATATCACTCTCTGTCTCTCGATCTATTTATTATCTCGCCTATTGCTTATTCCACGGTTTGTAATATTTTTGTCGTTTCGATTATTATACCGGGTCTCAGTTTCACGTTTTCGCTAAATATTTTTATTAAAAAAACGAATTTATTTTTCCTTATAATTTTTACTTATAGCCTACCAGTCAACTGAATGTGTCAGATGTTCAATTGTTCGACGGGATTAGGAAGGTGGCATCAGGTGTTATCTGTTCGTATTACTGATTATATAACCACAATACCAACGAATATTATTGTTGTTGTATTCGTTGAATCATTCTTGCTTCGCTGAAGTTTAATTTATAAATTATAAAATTACAGATAATCTCTTTTGGAAATATTTGCGGTGCAAAACTGCGTACTGGGGATAAAACTTACATTATTACGAGTACAGTCCGGCTGTACAGTGTTTACACATTTTCCGGAACCAAATATTACAGAAATGATTGAATTCTCATCCTCCACTGCTGCTTGTCTATCCAAAGATCTTCTTCAATTTCTCGTTCTCTCAATATAGTCTGAATTTCTTCTATCCAGGTGATAGGTGGTCTTCCTCTTTTCCTTCTTCCTGGTGGGGTGCATTCCATAACTCTCCTCCTTGGCAATCTTTCCTGTGTCATTCTTTTCGCGTGTCCATACCATTGTAATTTTTTTGTTTAGATAAAATCAGCAATATAAAAGTTACATGCATTCTTAAAAAAAAAAACGGAATCTATAGCGAATTTAGTTAAAAAAATTATAGGCCTATTATATTAATTATTCGAGAGCAAACAAAGCAGAAGCCAATGATGTTTACTGCAACTTTGACAAAGATTTGAATAACAATCGTCATCAATTTCAACCCATGTACGACACAGTTGTAAGACCTTTAATGGGGGCAAACCTTACAGGAATTACAATTGAAATTTTGTAAGGTGATGGTTGTCCCAGTGTGTTGTATGGAAGAGAATCCTAAGTACCGACTAAGGAAGATGTCAGTCGTATACAAACCGTTAGTGGCATACAAAGAGGGTTTTCTTTGGAGGGGGAGGGGGTTAAACCTCTCCGAGATGGCCGATGACCGGGCCAAAATAGCAGTATCATCTGCATATGCTAGTCACTGGCTCGACTTATTTATGAGTGTTTCACATTAGTCAGCATCTGCTCTTGTAACTACTATTTCCAGGGCTGCATTAAATAATAAAAGCAGGTTAGCGAGTCTCCCTGCCTAAGACCGTGTTTTCTGAGAAGTTTTTAGTAACGTCATCTTGGATTTAGAAATATCTGGATACCATACATTGGATCTCGGGCACTTAACGGTTCCTTAAAATTCTATATAGTCGATTCCTGTTAATGTTATCATATGCTGCTCGAAAGTCCACAAACAAGACGTGGATATCTCTTCCGAATTCCAGAAATTTTTCGAATATTAATTGAACACTAATTTAATCCAAAGCAACTTTTAAGAAATTCTATATTCAATAGTTTGTTGCTTGTCTTCTTCTACTATTATACAGGTGAGCCTCGATTACATTAAAATAAATAGAAAATTAAAGTTTTCTTTTAATTTTTGTAGTTTTTTTTCACACCAATCTTTTTCACGGATGTTAAACACCATATTGTGTAAAATATAGACAAACCTGTCGAGTTTGGCATAAATTTAATTAACACAGAACCCATAAAAATATGATTACAACCCATAAGAATGTTGCACAAGTTACTTCTAACAACCTACAGGTGCAGCAAAAGTCAACGATACGAAATCGGCTAAAGTCACATTTTCTACTCGACACGGATCCGTTCGCCTGTAACACACCTACACTAGTGACAGAAATCGGCTAAAGTCACATTTTCTACTCGACACGGATCCGTTCGCCTGTAACACACCTACACTAGTGACAAGTGAAATTAAATACCTAGAACTTTTATCTCGATCAGCGACTGAGGTGGCAGAAGCGTGTTCAAATCAAACGAAGGCAGTTATAGACCTCAAGCCGAAGGCAGTCAGTACTGGGCGTAAATATAAACTATCACTAAATCTAAATTGGGAAATCTAATCCGAGAAACTCTTACAGATACAGTCTCAAAAATAAAATTCATGGGAGAAATATCTCAACCGTTCAAAATAAATACAGGTGTAAGACAGGGTGATGGTTTATCCCCAATTATGTTCAACTGTGTCCTGGAGAAAGTAATTAGAGTTTGGAATGAAAAATTAAAGGAATACGAAATATCACCAGTCATGTTGGGAAGAAGGAACAAACATACTGAAATAAACTGTTTGGCATTCGCAGATGACCTTGCTATATTTTCTGAACGTTTGCATCTGCAGTAACACAAGTTAATTTTTTAGAGGACATATAGGAAAAATAGTAAAAAAATTTGACTTTAAAGGAAAAAATTAGATAAAAGCTAGTTTTTTGTACATGTTGTCATTGAACCATAAGTTATACGAAACCAATGAGTCTACCACTTAAATTTGTCCGGGGGTGATTTTACAGGGGTTGAAAGGGGTGAAAAACGATTTTTCGTACATAACTTAAAAACGAAGTATTTTATCAAAAAATGTTTCAAATAGACGTTGTAGCTCACAAAATTCCCTATAATTTGGTGGGTGTCACATTCCTGTATGTTAAAGATTGTTGGAATAAGCCACATTTAAAACTTAGAGTATACTGTACTTCTTTGTATTTTGCAGCTCAGCATTCCTTTAGAGTACATTACCAAGTTCAGAAATGGCTAGGCAACCATAAAAGGCCAGAGGAATGGGGATGGAAAAGGAAAAATAATTTTTGCAGTCCATTAAGACTTCATTAGAACCAGCTCCTGAATCAGTTTTGAATTTGATTCCCTGTGGCTGCACGACTGACTGTTCTACTTTTCGTTGTCGCTGCCTAAAATCCAGGTTGCAAAGGACAATTATGTGTAAAAATTGCCAGGGATCAACTTGTCAGAATTGTGAAACGCCAGGTTATAATATTAATATTACTGGTAGTGAAGAGATTAATATTGATGAAAATGAAAGTGAATTTCTTATTGATGATCTTGAAGAAACAAACAGCGATATTGAAGACTTTTTGTGACTTAAATTTTTAATATAAAAAGACTTACAAAAAGAAAATCTTACCATATTTTTAAATTAGTGTATAATTTATTGTAACATTTTTTTCTTTTATTATTTTTAAATAATTTCCATTTAATTCAATTGAAATTTATCATCTGATATTTCTGAAAAAATATTTGTACAACTGAACATTCAGTTGTAAACATTTTACTTTATCTTAAGTGTTTGTTTTCGTAAATGTTTTGTGTTGATTCTACCTTCCTTTGTGTAATTCACATATTTGATTCATAAACTGATTGCTTTCTGATTTTGACATTTTATGAAATGTGTTTAATTATGTAATTAATTTTTAATTACTATTATGTACAGTTCAAGATTAATTATTTGGATTTTTATATCATTTTAATTTTAGTCATTAAGTTCAGTAAAAATGTTCAGATTTTAAATTCAATAATAATTAATGCATTTGCTTTTTTTATTCAAACAATGCTCATTTTTCTTTCATTTTGCGATCCTTTTACTATATTATTTTTACTGTTGTTATTATCATTACAATTTTGTAAATATCGAAAGATACTTTTTCAAAATATTTCACCTGGAATAATAAATTAAGTGAACTTATCAAAAATGTTTTTTCACTTTTTCGTAAGTATTCATCCTCTTAAAAAAAAAAACAAAAAAAAAACGATCATTCACATGCAATACACACAAAATACAAAGAAATACAGTATACTCTGCTATAGAAGAAAGGATTCATAAGATGGAAAGGGCATATGGTATAACTAAAGATATTTACAATAAAATGTGCATATCTAAAAATGCGAAAATAAGGCATATACAGTACAGTAGTGAGGCCAGAATGCCTGTATGCAAGTGAATGTCTAGTATTGAATTATAATTTAGACAAACTAGAAATATTGACAAGACGAATTATTAGGAAAATATTAGGCCCACGAAAAACTTCAGAAAGTTGGAAATTAAGAAGTAATGATGAATGATGAAATACATCAAAGTATATAAAATATAACAGAAGCAGTGAGGAAAAGAAAACTAGTATTTTTTGGAGATTTATATGGAATGGACGACAATAGGTTAACAAAACAGATCTTCAAATATCTGTGGGGTAAGAATTCAACATCAAGTTGGATTAAAGAAGTCAAAAAGTATGTAAAAAAAATAATATAAACGCAGAAGAAGCAATTGAAAGAGAAGTTTTTCTGGCAAAAGTGTTAAAAATGGAAGGAGTCCAGGGTAGGAGAGAGAGAAACGCAGGTTTAAAGTGGACTGAAGACAGGAAGAAGAGACATAATGAAAAGATAAAAGAATATTGGAGAAAAATAAAAGAACAAGTAATAAAGAATTTAAATTGGCATGTGGTCCTCACATGGCCGATACAAATAGAAAAAAAAACGTACACTAAATTAACAAACTGTTACTATAGACAACCGAAATTATCCTACATACTTCAGCTACGGAGATGCGCTACGCCTACAAGATTAAAGGTAATCCAAAGATTTCAATCAAAAAAGCTCTGAGATATTAGTAGACGTCAGCAATCAGACACTTCACAATGACGTGAAAGTAATTATAACGACAATTATGCTAATTTATGCAAACTGTAAATTATTCAATTAAACTAAAACATATTAATCACTCTAATAATTGAATGTATTCATTAGTAATTAGCATAATTGGTGAGACTCTATATTTGTCGTTATCAAAAAATAATATAAGAAAATTTATTAAAACAAATCAATTTACGTTAGTGTGTTTTGATATTAAGGTTTGTGACAATAATGAACGCATAAAATACATAACGAATAAAATGCTTATTTATTAGACATTACTCAATAAACTTTCGAAACACAAATATAAATTATTACCTGAAAATACATTCAGAAACATATAAAAACACAAATCACAATATAAATCCGTTTTCGTTGCTAGCTGAAAACATAACATACAACATGATAAACCGACAATCAAAAATCATGATACAACAAAACATAGACAATCAAATATTATTCACTCTAAACTAATGCGTTCATTATGTGCCTCAGATGAGTAGCTTTTATGTTTTAACATTATCTTTACTAATGATTATATAATTTCTCAATAACATTATCTTTACTAACGATTATATAATTTTTCAAAGGTGTTGGTTCTTGGAAAAGAGACAGAGCAGCAGTATTATTATAGTATTAATATCATGAGGACTTAACTTAATATTGTGAATATCCAAAATTCCATCGGCGAAATTTCCTGTTTACTGGTGATTCCATGTGTGGTAGTCCCGTTGGTTAGATGTTTCACTGTCACTATGTAACTCGCGAGGAGAATTCACTCGCGGAATGCATGGTGTGGCGTTGGTGTTATCCGTCTATACTAAGAGTTTATAGAGTACTGTGTTGTGTAGGTGCAACCATTATTAGTGGTTGTGTTCAAATAAATGTCTATTACAAAACTGCTACATATAACTGTTCACGATCTATTTAGCTTAGTCGTAAATGTACGTAATGTTATGCACTTGTGTTTATGAATGTTGAGTCTCTTATTGTTCATGAGTCGGCGTGACTAGAATGATTAAGTCTGAATCATGTTACATTCTGATATGAATCACAATGTCCGAAGTTGATACAAAAAAGTTCTATTATCGAGATGTTACTTCACTTGTTAATGTTTCTAATTTCCATGATGTCGAATAATTGAACAGTACTTTCAAAGTTAGTCGTAATGAACCCGAAAGTCTAACGATACTTAGGTAACTTCGCGCTAAGTAAATAAATTGCGCGTTACTGCGGTAAACTTGTGTAGAACTGCGTTAAATAAACTGAATAAAAAAATTATTATAAGACTGTGGTTGAGACTGAAAAACTGAGATACTGAGAGTAAGACTAAGACTCAGACTAAGGGCTTCGCGTACCCTGCAAACAGTTTTTATCAAACGTCCTCTACCACAATGCAATTTTCTGTCTTCCACGCCCTCGGATGATCCCGATAGGCTCAAGACTTCCTTCCACTTTGAAGATCTATGGTTTTCCACTCCCTGATTCGCTGCCCTAGTTGTCACCATGACAACAGTTCACTCCACTTGTTTTTTCGGAAGATGCTAAACTCTGGTTGGCTACTGAACATTCCTTGAAATACATAGCGAAGGACCCTGCACTATTTCTAAGAATGTAAAGTAATTGCTCGCCTGTCCGTCAAACCTTTGTTTCATGTGTTTACCAAGGTTCGCTGTTACTCCCTTGCTAACAAACTGTTGCTTCTTGTTCATTGTTCAACTACCCTTCGTTTTTTTTCTACCAATTAATAATTTCTTGCTCGCTGTCGTTCTGAGCTGCCTCCACGACTTCTCGTCGTAAATATAAGTTGTCACTCTGGCGTTGTTTTCATGCTGTGCGACCTGGTCGTCTTGTATTCATTGAGTATTTGCTGTATTGTCTCCGTACTGGTAAGACCTTTCTAAATCCTTTGTCAGTGAGTATCTCTTTCTTACGTTCACACGCGTTGGCTTAACCCTACAGCGTCCCTTCATTACAATTTCTACGTACTCGTGCCACTGGACTCTGCTTTTGTTCGGTTTGTTGTGATGTCGTAAATTTGAGTTGAGTTTGGTCTGTCAAAGTCGATCCCAATTTCTTTTGTTGCGTTAAGTCTAACGTTCTCTCATTGTCTCGTAGCTGGCGTCGGGTTGACGTGTTCTTAATTGTCTTTATTTATTGCTCTGGTCTGGGGTGGTGTCTTGACTGTGTGCAAACGCACTTCTCGATCAGAAAATTATAAATTTGAAAATTTTTGATCGCTATATAATGGTTATAAAGGACGAAGTCAAGAGGACTGTGAACAAAATAGATCCATCAGATAGTAGATCACGAAACCGAGTTAATAAAGCAGCTGTACAAAAATGGTCCCGATGAGAGAAGACTCCACAGAACTAGATTTGCTACATTCTTGAAAACCCTTTCTCCAGTTAAACATACCAAAATTAAGAACATGACTACTTTATGGAGAATACAGGTGTATATACATACATTGGTGTATCCAATAGTTGTAACTATTCTAAAATGGACTGCTTAATATGTGTAGGAAACAGAAGAATGCGACAGGCTAATACGGCTTGTTGAGTCCAGTCTGAAGAGTGCGTTCCCTCCAGTGCGCGTTTCTACAACACACTGCCTACTGTTTTGTTTCATACTACAAGTTTTATGCAGGGAGTCAGTTTAAATATTGGTGTTTTTATTAATTAAACTATATTCCTACATCTATATATATAAAACTCAAAGTCTGAGGATTTATGGGTACTGAATACAAATCTACACCGTTACACCGATTGCCACCAAACTTTGCACAGGTAACCTTTGACACAAGGCGCAAAATAGTGTCTAACTTGGGCTTTGATTTTTTGCCCCGTTCGCACGATTTAGGCCCTTTTAATTATTCCTTTCCGTTGACGCGTATAAAGATGTCAACAACACCATAGAGACCAGAATTAATTACCATAGTAACAAGTAAATAAACAAATGATATTTAGCGGCATCGGAACTGTACCTTTATCCGTTCCTGCAGTTTTTAATGTTTTTAATATGCGATTGTATCGATGTATTTTGTAATTTTGTATACAGATACGTCTATATACTTTGTAATTGTCTTAAACGATTATACAATTTATGTTTATACGTATTTGTGATGACGCAGTGAATAAATAATGAAATATATTAAATATTACTACTAAAAATGTCAAAAACACCAGGGAGACCAGAATTAATTACCATAGTAACAAGTAAATAAACAAAAGCTATTTAGCGGCATCGGAACTGTACATTTATCTATTCCTGGAGTACATTTTCGATGTTTTATATAATATGCGATTGTACTGATATATTACGATGTGGAAAAGAAGAAGTGTACTAATTGTAAATTGTCCTATTACTTAATGCAAAGCGAAAATACGTGTTCTTTCCATTTGTGAGGTTAGCTGGCAACGGTTTTTAGTTTACTGCTGAAATAAATAAAAGCCATGGTTGAGGAAAACATAACGTTTAGTGTATTATACAATGCTTCTAACACAATAACACTTAAAGTAAAGAATTTAACGTTTTTGATTTAACAGGTACTTTCAAATCTCCAAAGGCTGTTGCATCAACATAATAATTTAGTACAAGTTAAAATAGTACACGTGTTGAAAACAGCTTTGGAGAGAATCTGACTAATGTGTACAAAATTGTTATACGAGCTGACAGAACGCCATATATGCATAGACAATACAAATTATATTAAAATACTTATTAAAAGTCAAATATTCACGTGCGAAGCCGAGGGTAACAGCTAGTTAAACTATATTTCTACATTTTTTTTATATTCATCATTATAATTTTAACAATTCAGAGTATCTTACTTTGAGCAGTGTACATTTCCATTATAAGCCTAACTGTTGAATAATATTGTCAACGAGTTCTGGTGACAGACACGTAACTAAATGACATACTCGGAAGCTACCAGCAGTTCGATTATTTATGCGTACGTGTCGCGAAGAGTTATGCGTTTTAAACTGGTTATCGACACTTGCGTGCACGAACACACGCGCATCAACTTTCAGACAAATCGCCTGCAATAATATCAGCACAGTAATCCGTGGAACGGAAGTCATGCGAAGCTGTTTGTTTTATAAGTCACAATAATTCATCCCACAGAGATCGCGTTGAAAAAGCGGGGAGACGGAGAGAGAAGTGATGTATCGTCGGCAGGATTTATTGTATAAATTACTATTAAAATTTCCACCTCATCACAAATTAGACTCATCCACTGTAAATAAAACAATTGCAGGAGAGAGAGAGAGAGAGAAATCGTGACGAGACGCGGGGCCGCGGCCGCCGGGACAGATGAATAGGCCTACTACCATTGTGGCATGAAATAAATGGTCGTCTTGTGTATTACGCCCTCACAATAACAACCCACTATTCTTCTTTTCTTTTCGCTCGCCTTTCTATTCTTCTTCGTTTTTGTTTTGTCCCTTCTTCCATTTGCTGTGTATATTACTCTGTCCACCTCTCTATTATAATACGTATTAACAATCTGCGTGCTACAGATTAAAACCGTCGACGATGAATGAAATTAATGCAAACTTTTTATGCTAATATCAACATCATTATCTTTATACTGTGCGAATAACAAAATGTAATAACAAAACTAACCGAAAATAGTAATAACAATCATCGTCATATTGTCAATATTATTTTCATTAACAATATTACCATTACATTGTCTCTCAGCTATCCAGTGGCGGATGGTGGTGAGAGTTGGAGTTGGGTTGGATAGTATTAAATTGTTTTATTCTCTGAATGGAAAATGTCCAAGTCTCCTTCCCTTCAAACAATACACAAGGAAAGCAAAATAATGCAATTTTAGTGTCACACCCGCATAACCACGAATATTTATTGTATAAATATTTTTTAAATTTAAGATTAAATATTCTGTTACCTGATTTTACACTTTGATTAAAATTTGTAAGGTATGGTGTACGCCTACCTACTCTCTTAATTTCAATTTTTTCCTCAATAGGACGTATCCTGAACGGCGTTTTCATTAAGTTTTCGACAGAATTCCTTGTGTCCTACCAGTTAAATATAATAAATATCTTACACTATGACACTTTAATCCTTTATATGCACTATTATTTATATTAATTTAAAGATAAAGTGGACTGACATTTAACTGACACTAAAAATCACAAAAAATTCGACCGACACTAATGAACTGAACTAACAAAACAACATAACCTTACAAATTCAAAACTGGCGCACCACGTGTTACTTACCAACAAACTGGTGGCGCCGTGACTTACAAGCGGGGTTTGCAGTCCCTAATCACACCAAGCGAACCTATATCCTTGTAACAGGAACACTGGAGTCTAACCAGCCAAAGCACTACTCCATCGAATTTCCCCATATACAAAGCGCGTCACAGTTGGTGCATACACCGCGGCAAGAGCGTGTACGGTTTTAGTAATTGCTCTGCGCTTTTCAATCGGCAAATGATTAATTACGATGATTTAGCTTGAAAACACTATTATTAGTTATTTTTTATTCATAATTCTATAATTTAAAATACAATTCCGGATTTAATGGGGGTTGTGCAACCGTGCAACCTAAGCAAGGGCCGCCACTGCAGGTATCTGTCATTAGTTACGTTATAGGTATAAATGGGAAACTCTAACACACTGATTATGGCAGAATATTCGAGTGTGTCCGACTATGTATATTGTTTATCTTATATTTTGAACAAGAATATATTTTTTATTACAACGTTCCGATAGATTATTATATATTACTGTCATCTTCAGAAATAGAATACACGCGCGCGCGTTGTGTCGGTTTTAAAACGTCCTTCGACGTTGCCCGATGCCTAACATCCACTCGATTCGGTCATTCCGCGTACCATCCCGGAGATCTTGTGCCGCCATGACTCTTAATATGCCTTCTTTCCAGGGGTTTCTCGGTCTTCCCCGCTTTAGACGACGGGTAGGAACCCACTGAATCGCTTTCTTTGGAAGTCTCTCGTCCCCAAACCTCTGGATGCGGCCGTATCAAATCAGCTGGTCCCTCTCAACATCCTGAAACAAAGCTCTTCCTATCATCATCTTTTTCTAAATTCTAATTCTGTCCCGTCTGGAAATTCTTAGCGATCTCCGGAGCACGTCCGTCTCCATTGCCTCTATTTTCGTTTTGTTTTCTACTTTTACGCGCCAAGTTTCCGCTCCATACAGTAAGCTACTATTGACTACTGCATCATACTTATCATGTTTTCTCTTTTCACCAACGTCCTTACTTCACTAAATTCCATTCAGACTTCCAAACGTTTTCCTGGCCTTAAGTATCCTTCTTGTAATCGATCTATCATATTACCAATCACATAAAAAAATGACTCCTAAATACATGTATTCTGTCTCATATGCCCGTATTTCTTCATATACCCAAGCTTTCATTACCGGCCTAGGTTAGTCACCTTTCGCGGAGTGGGATGCATGCTTACCAATCATCAGTGCCGATGCCGTCGAAGGACGTAACGAAGGATTCTTGGACCTATGAAATGTTACCCTCAATCGACGTGATTACCAACCTTGCAATTCCCTTCCAAAAATTTGCGCCCAGGAAAATCTTACATCCTAGTCGGCCTAATAGTTAATCATCACGCCCTGACTACTACTACTACTACTATTTGTTATTACTCTCACCATGATGAAGTTTTTAGACTGCCAAGCATTTTAATAAAACCTTTCGAGTAGGCTGTAGACGTCAACATTATCCACATCGGAAAGCAAACGTCAAAGGATTTAACGCGCGGACGCAATTTATCCGCGTGTAAAAAATTTAACTAATTTTTATGCGCATTATAGTCAACGTTAAAACACACACACAAACAAAAGCCTAGTACCTGGTTGATCGATACTTGTAGTACGCGTTTGGTTTTAAATTAACGCCATCGTACACCAGTTGTACATAATAATAGTTTGCCTTATTATTTTCTTGTGATCCTCTTCAGACACAATCGTATGTTAATGAAGTTGTACCGAATTAAAAAAAGAAAAAGAAGAATATAACAAAAACGAGTACGAAGAAGAAGGTAATTTGAATAATCAAGTCAATTTTAAACGCATAAATATTCAATAAGTAAGAAAAAACGGTTTTTTGGAATAAGAGAAGGAGAGAGAGAGAGAGAGAGAGAGAGAGAGCTGAGGCGTTGCCGCGTCTCGCGCACTTAGCAGCAGAGCGCCCTCTCACGCTCACTCGATGCACTGCGCTCGTCGCCGTTCTATCAGTTAAACTCATTACTGTCTTATTCATTCAATTAACGTTAAAGGATTACACACACACGCACTTAACTGTGTCATTTTAACTGATGAAAATTACCTTATCCTCTTTCTTCAATATATACGCGTGCGCACATTCGAAGTTATACAATGTATAATATAATATACGTATATAAAAATTAGTTTTGTATAATATAATATATAATATACGTACAAATAAATACAATATAACAAATATAATATAAGCTTAAGTATAATATAATATAATATGTCATATATTCTTTAGTGTACTGCAAGTTACAATACCACATGCATATGTCTTACTGAAATAATAAATTTAAACAACGTTTCGTAATTTAGACGCATCTGTGGAACGAGTCATAGGTACCTGAAAAATAAAACACGGAAGGACACTCGAGTGAAATTTTATAAAACTGTGGCTGACTGTCCCCACATTCCTGTATGCTAGTGAGACATGGACTCTTGGTAAAAGGGACGTGCAGAGGATTCGGGCAGCCGAAATTAAATTTCTAAGAGGGACGCAAGGGTGTTCTCTCTTGAATCGGAGAAGGAACGAGGAGGGTTGTCGGTACTGAACGGGGCCGTAGTCGTCCGCTTACATGCTCGTACCCTTCACTTCAAGAAAGGTTATTTTTATGGCCACTAAAAAGGTGCATCTATTGTTAAGAGGGTTTTACAGTAGATCTATTGCGGCGGCCCCGTCCAGCGGATTGAGTGGCGTTTTCCGTTGCATGTAACTTTAGTTGGCTCAAAAACATTTATTGGCGATTTAAACTTTGTATCATTGCACCAGAAGAAGACTGAATACCATAGAAGGAGATGGTGTGAACACTTGAATCGCATACCTGATATCCGTCTACCTGTGGCTGCCTTCGGTCATCACCCTACTGGGAAGAGAGATGTCGGTAGACCGAGGAGGAGATGGTTTCCGGAACAGGTCTAAAGCCTAGTCCTTAGAGTGGTGATAATGAACAACGTTTCGTTACTACCAGTCACTGGTCGTCTTCAGGTGCTTTCCACAATACAGTAAACATTGTTTATAAAGACTTTGGTAGTAACGGCGATTCTGCCACAACGAATATAGTCGTGGTGTAGGTTTGGTTTACGTAAAGACCCATTTACTACAAGAAATGCAGTGTGGTCGTAAATCGCGTGCCGAAAATGCATTTTTTCAACGATCCAAACAACTTCCAATCCAACGACAATCCAAAAGCTCGTCCGTCTTTTACTCAACATGCCCCACTGTTTTTCAGTTTAACCCTCCCCATAATGATTATATAGATAATAACCAATGGATAGGTTCTCGTAATCACGGGAGAAAGGAGAAGTTTGTAGAGAACTATATCAAAGAGAGTTTGGCGGGGACTAGTTGAGACATCCTGGTAGAAGGACCTCCTAAACATGGGCTCCAAATTTTCATAAAATACATGTAGGTATAAAATTTGAATATCCATGTAGAACATTTAACCAGATTCTGAATATAGTATGCAATTTGGAAATTTCCAAATTTCAGCTCATCGGAGCTCAGAAAAAGGATCAAAATTTTGAAAAATTTTTAAAAATGTTGCCCTGTATCAGATGAAAGGTAATTTTAAAGCAAATCCGAATGTAATGGTTCCTTAAGGGACGATGGGCCAAAAAAACGGAAGTCAAAATGTTGAAAAATTGTAAACGTCAATTGTGAGGAATTCTGTAGAAAATATGCACTCGGTGATTTTAATAAATTGACAAAATTAATATCTCTCAGGACCAATCGCAACTTCGGACAGCCTTCAAAAAGTATGTACGCCATGTTTGCAAAATACTTCACAAATTCTTCATCAGTTATGTATATTTTTACAAAGTATTACATGTAGGCGTATAGAGATCTGTGAAAACATACATAAACCTATATTTATTGATAGTCGCATATGGTCGCCTCCTGGAGATTTTTCTTTGTCTAACGGTAAGGATCACACATGCGAAGACTTTGCTTACAGCTTCAATAAATTAAAATTTAATAATTCGATTTTATGTAATAAGAAACGTATTTCTTTCAAAATAAAGAACAAGCTCTGCAGCTGAGGAACCTTACTAGACAATGACTACTAATGTCATGGTCACGAATTTTATAAGTTTAATGCAGTTTTCAGGGATTTAGTAGTCCAGAGACAAAATATTCCCCTATCTCGGCGTTCAATCAGGTGGAAATTTCAAATACACTGTTAGTAAAGTCATACCGAACATAAAGCGCAGAGTACATTAAACACAGAACAAGGTAGAAGGTTCGGTTAAAGGAAAAAGCTTCTTACATCGCGTAATACAGGCGAAAGAACTGGAGAACTTGATATGGAATTATGAGAGTAATGTAGCGTTGTACGGATTCGGGTGCTAGATTGTTACACAATAATAGACAGTGTGTAGAGGCGTTTCGGGTGTGGTGCAGTTGAGTCCCGGATTGCAACTGAGAAAATATGGTCACCGGATATATAGCGAAAATCGTGCAAATCCTCTACACTCACTTGAATTCAATGACGGTAGTCGTCTAGCAAATTCGTGTGTGACTTTTTAAAAGTATAGGATACTCGTCTAGGAACTCGCCTATCCCGTGTGAGGACATCCAAAGTGACTCTGTATTGGTTGTAACGACATCGTCTATAACGATCAAACCGGCCGCACGACTACACACACACACACACACACACACACTGCACGCGACAAACAATCCCATAACCGGTTATACGACCTAAACATTGACAATCTTTCCTTTCAACATGTGCTATGCTTGCTTATCTATCCAGGAATGTTGTACGGTACGATATTACTCTGTACCAGTACGTAGCCCACGAGTTGATCATTTTTGGCATTTTAGAATGACAAAAACAACTTACGGCAACAAATTTACAATGCCGATTTTAAAGGAACAAATCTTATCAAAACTCTTATGTTTACTGACAATTACTACAATTTACAAACAGGTTTGCGTTAATTACGCGAAATGGAAAACCTCTACAATCAGATAAGATTAAACAACTTGTTTGTACTTTTATATTATGTATAATAATTAATGGGTTCAAAGGTAAACATTCCTACCAATGATCTTACTCTACAGGACGCTGGTAGCGTCCTCAGAGGACATTTATCCGGCTCAAAAGTCACAAGGGGAGACTCTTGGCCAGTGTTATTTTACGATCCTGAAACTCGAGTTCCTGCGAGAAAACATCTAAATAGGATACACAGCATCGGAGATGAGATTATTGCGATCTTTTAAAGGCTGCACGCGTAGAGATATAATCTACAATGAAGACATTCGCAAACGTTTGAACATTTTTACTGCCCAAGATCGTATTGCAGGAAACAAAGAGTAATGGATTACTAATCTGAACAGGATGCCAGATGGCAGGTTTGCTAATTGGACAACGAAGTATAGGAAGCGTTGGTGAGGTGTGTAATACATTACTTTGGGACCGGAACAGGTCCCTGTTCCCTGATAGAAGAGGAAAATAAAAATTAGCACTGATAATTAAGAGATAGTAAAGACAAAAATAAATATAGAAAATTCTTTTGATTGTGTTATCCCACCGTGAACATTTGTGAGGTATACATGCAGAATAGCAAAACCAAGTCTGTGGCATTTTAAGCCTACCATCCCTTAAGGTGTAAGTTCGTACTAGAAAGCGAACTTATGTTATATAATTATGTTGATATAATTACAACATATCAATACCTTTGTACTCTTCCTCTGTAACGGACGAGGGTCAGTTGAAAAATTCGCGGAGCGACGACTATTGCTTACAGCTAGAACTAACATTTTTCGTATGCTGTAAGATTCGTATTTCATGTAAACACCTGTTAATTTTCAAATCTGTCAATTTATTCACTGTTTATCAGCTATTTAAAATTTACGTGTCTAGAGTGTTTTGAAAAGTAGACAGAATCAAACAACGTGCTGTGATAGCATTGTTTATTACAACGGGTCTAGAGCCGATAAAAATTCACAAAAGTGTTAGGAGATGCTGGGCCTTCAAAAACGGTAGTTTGTATTTAAATGCGGTTGCACGAGCGTTGGAGATGATTCCTGTAGTGGGCGCCCAAAAAATTAACAACTCCAAATATCGTTTAAAAAATGTGATACAGGGTGTTGGAAGACCAGCGATTGAGAGTGGATGGCATTGCTGAGATCATAGGCTTCTTACACGAGCGTGTGCATTATGTTAAACAATGGTATACAGGGTGTTGGAAGACCAGCGATTGAGAGTGGATGGCACTGCTGAGATCATAGGCGTCTTACACGAGCGTGTGCATTATGTTAAACAATGGTATACAGGGTGTTGGAAGACCAGCGACTGAGAGTGGATGGCATTGCTGAGATCATAGGCGTCTTACACGACCGTGTGCATTATGTTTTAACTCAAGAACTTGGTGTGAAATGTGATACAGGGTGTTGGAAGACTAGCGATTGAGAGTGGATGGCACTGCTGAGATCATAGGCGTCTTACACGAGCGTGTGCATTAAGTTAAACAATGGTATACAGGGTGTTGGAAGACCAGCGACTGAGAGTGGATGGCATTGCTGAGATCATAGGCGTCTTACACGAGCGTGTGCATTATGTTAAACAATGGTATACAGGGTGTTGGAAGACCAGCGATTGAGAGTGGATGGCACTGCTGAGATCATAGGCGTCTTACACGAGCGTGTGCATTATGTTAAACAATGGTATACAGGGTGTTGGAAGACCAGCGACTGAGAGTGGATGGCATTGCTGAGATCATAGGCGTCTTACACGAGCGTGTGCATTATGTTAAACAATGGTATACAGGGTGTTGGAAGACCAGCGACTGAGAGTGGATGGCATTGCTGAGATCATAGGCGTCTTACACGAGCGTGTGCATTATGTTAAACAATGGTATACAGGGTGTTGGAAGACCAGCGATTGAGAGTGGATGGCACTGCTGAGATCATAGGCGTCTTACACGAGCGTGTGCATTATGTTAAACAATGGTATACAGGGTGTTGGAAGACCAGCGATTGAGAGTGGATGGCATTGCTGAGATTATAGGCGTCTTACACGAGCGTGTGCATTATGTTAAACAATGGTATACAGGGTGTTGGAAGACCAGCGATTGAGAGTGGATGGCATTGCTGAGATCATAGGCGTCTTACACGAGCGTGTGCATTATGTTAAACAATGGTATACAGGGTGTTGGAAGACCAGCGATTGAGAGTGGATGACATTGCAGAGATCATAGGCGTCTTACACGAGCGTGTGCATTATGTTAAACAATGGTATACAGGGTGTTGGAAGACCAGCGATTGAGAGTGGATGGCATTGCTGAGATCATAGGCGTCTTACACGAGCGTGTGCATTATGTTAAACAATGGTATACAGGGTGTTGGAAGACCAGCGATTGAGAGTGGATGGCATTGCAGAGATCATAGGCGTCTTACACGAGCGTGTGCATTATGTTAAACAATGGTATACAGGCTGTTGGAAGACCAGCGATTGAGAGTGGATGGCATTGCTGAGATCATAGGCGTCTTACACGAGCGTGTGCATTATGTTAAACAATGGTATACAGGGTGTTGGAAGACCAGCGATTGAGAGTGGATGACATTGCAGAGATCATAGGCGTCTTACACGAGCGTGTGCATTATGTTAAACAATGGTATACAGGGTGTTGGAAGACCAGCGATTGAGAGTGGATGGCATTGCTGAGATCATAGGCGTCTTACACGAGCGTGTGCATTATGTTAAACAATGGTATACAGGGTGTTGGAAGACCAGCGATTGAGAGTGGATGACATTGCAGAGATCATAGGCGTCTTACACGAGCGTGTGCATTATGTTAAACAATGGTATACAGGGTGTTGGAAGACCAGCGATTGAGAGTGGATGGCATTGCTGAGATCATAGGCGTCTTACACGAGCGTGTGCATTATGTTAAACAATGGTATACAGGGTGTTGGAAGACCAGCGATTGAGAGTGGATGGCATTGCAGAGATCATAGGCGTCTTACACGAGCGTGTGCATTATGTTTTAACTCAAGAACTTGGTGTGAAAAAAGTTCGTGCAAGATCGGTACCGATTTTGAAATGTTGCTTTTTTGGAAGTCCACTGCCGGGCACCATTTTCAATCCTTGTTTGAATAAGTTCAAACTCGAGTCCCCGCTTTCCAACCATTGTTTTTGAAGATGGAAACCATCTCCTAACACAATTACCATTTCATTGTGAATTTCCGTTAGGGTTAGACCATTTTTAACTAAGAATTCATGATTTTGTCCATTTTGCCCATACAGCATACGAAAAGTGTTACTTCTAGGTGTAAGCAATAGACGTCGCTCCGCGAACTTCCCACCTGACCCTCGTATCTTACGACAACGAATTTAATGTCCAGAAAAAAAAGAGAGATTTTACTAACCTCAAATACGGCACAATCAAAAGGTTGTTTACGGGTAAAGTAAGAAACGACACGTCGTTACAGTTCTGTAGAGTTACGACTGCGCCCAGTGGTCTATACGGAAGCGAAAGCTGGTTTCTAAATACTAGAACTTGTGGTCGGCTGAGATAGGTTTGTCAGGTCAGTTCTGGGAGCAATAAGAAGGGATAGACTCACTGTCATCAGACATTGGCGGCACGACTGTTGCAACTGTTGCACGACACGGACATCACGCGAAACTCAGTAGAAGAAATCCTTTCGAAGAGTTTTAAGCCGCGTTTACACCGGAGTTGAAAACACATGTTGTTAACAAATGACGGGAACGTTCCAAAATATCGGTATGGAGAACCACACATGACTTCCATGTTCTAAGATGTATGTTTAAAATCATTTTCGAAATGAAATATTTCCATAGAAACTATTTCTTTCTTCAACCTTAACCTCAGTACTGTGGTCACTAACGTATACCACCTCAATTTAGCGCACTCGATTTTCACTGATGATGGCAGTCGATGACACTACCGAAACGTTGGATTTTCAGAAAACATTGGACCACGGCCAAACCGCCCGGGAAAGAATTTTAACAACAAACTACTTGATTGTTGCCGATAACGTAGTACACATGACATATAAATAAAAATTATCCCCTCCCCCTTCAACTATCAGTTTCTACAGTGGCTTATTATGACCTTCTTTTCAGGATACTTTATTTATCAAAATTAACTCTTGTTAAAACATAAAATTTTGCAGGTAAACTAACCCTTTTCCCTTAACCGATCTTCACCAAAATCAATAGGCCTTGAGTCTCTACAATTCAGGGACGTATGCAAAAATTATTTGATTCTGTGTGAATTTGCGGCATTTATCGTTCGTCATAGAAAACATTACCCTTGTTAGAACATAAAACGTTGTAGGTAAACTACCCCTTCTCCTTAACCGATCTTCACCAAAATCAATAGTCCTTGAGTCCTCTACAATTCAGGTGTGTATGCAAAAAATTATTTGATTCTGTTTGAATTTGCAGCAGTTATCGTTCGTCATAGAATAAATTCTACACACAGTCACACTTTTCGAAAAATTACTTTTCTTCATGTTTTGTGGGTAGTACAATCAGAATAAGCCCTTATCTCGAACACGATTTTTTTCGCCATCACCATACTTCCATTTCCTTATGGTACATGGAAGTAAAAACGGTAGTAATTTGTTTTAAACATCTCGTGTTGTCAACAGATTTTCTGTGTTTAAAACACGAATTTTGTTTCCCAATAGAAGTTGGTAAAGATCAAAGAAAGTTGTAAACATGTAAACCCGTATTGCAGAACTCTACGGTGTTGAAAACATTTCTTGCACTGGAATAACTGGTCTGTAATTAGTGTCCTGTTTGACAATTTTGGGTCCTATCATTATAATCAAGTACTCAAAATCGCAGCTGGCCATTCTCAGAAAATTTCTTAAACTACCATCAGCTCTCAATTTACCTGGGAAAGGATCAATGTCATCTCTATTTAAATCCTTCAAAAGCTCACTTCCACTATACTTAGCTCTCGCTTTTAATGACGGTCTGACCCAGTATCTTCTTGGTGTCCGTTGTTTCGCCAAAATCACACACAAGCTGCTGCAGCAGCAAGTACAACATCCTCCACACTCGACATCTTGAAGTGAAACTGTAGCAAGACTGAAGTGAGGTCAGGTCAGGTTTGAGTCCATGCGCGTAAATGTTGCAAACAAAATTTAAAGACAAACTAATACTTTGATTTTCAACATTGTTTGTCAACATATAAGTTTACAACACAAAAATTGCAAACATTTGTTCAACGCGGCTTTAAGCATCAGAGTTAAAGCACAGCAGTGCTATTGTTAGTGTTTAAGACAAAGTTACTCTTAACGTTTGCAAATCATTATAACAGACGCTAATGAGAAACTCGGTGATTTAAAGTTAAAAAGTAAATTCGATTGGTTCAAAATTACACTCATTACGAGAAAACTGCAATTATAAAAAGCGCTCTTCCAGTACCTCTCGATAAAACAAACCTCTCGATCAAAAAAAAATATTGTCGAATGTAGAGGAGACATCAAATGAATAAGGCCACAAATATTTGTCGGGAACAACTAAGTTGATTATATAAGCCAAACTGCCATTCTTTAACCTATACTAATGACATAGTTTTAAGCTCTCTTTAAACATATTGAAACTGAAGCAGAGCATATTTAAAGCTATAAACTAGTAGGCACTAGTGGCAGGTATTAGTGCCAGTGAGAAAAAAGAGGAGCAGGAAGGAAATTAAGGAAATATTTTGTTACTAGTATACTTTTCCTATTTCTTTCTTAACTAACTTATTTAGTTGTAAAGCAATTTAATATGAAATGTTTATGCATTTTCATTTTAAAAGAATTACTTAAAATTAAACAAATTTTATATATTTTTAAGTAGACCAGTGATAAAGGATTGAATTTGTAACAGGCCTCCATGTAGTAGTAATGTATTGGACTGTAATGTACTTTTCTTTTATAAAATTGCTAAACTGCTATAATTGTTTTTATTATTTAGACAAAGCTTTTCGTCAAGAGCGGTAGCAGCTAGAACCAATAGGAGGGGCGATGACATAAGGGGAGGGGCCTAAAGTATAAAAGCCTACAACGTACAGTTGATAGACGTTGTTTAAGACCTGAAGATGTCAGTAATGACGAAAAGCTTTGTCTAAATAATAAAAACAATTATAGCAGTTTAGCAATTTTATAAAAGAAAAGTAAGGATGGCTGCTAATTTAAACAATACGAAGAATAAAACATGTAATGTACTTATTGAATATTACATAATTAATTATAATTAATCCATTTGAGTGTTTGTGATGTTTTTTTTTTAATTTTCCTAATGTCTAAAGCATTTGTATCTAGTTTTACAGTTAATTTCAAGAGTAAAGGATGAACATGATCATGGTCAAGTTAAATTCAAATTACATAATTTTCCATATTATACAAAAATCACACACACACACACACACACACACACACACACACACACACACACACACACACACACACACACACACACACACACACACACACACACACACACACACACACACACACACACACACACACACACACACACACACACATTGGTAGGTTTAGTGCCGCCTAATGCAGATTCCTTAAAATATGCTCTGGACTGAAGGTATTAAATCGGTAGGGTGTAACACAGTATAACAGACAGAATCTGAGGTGAGTGTACAGAGTTCAGCGGCAACCAGTGAGTTGGGTTGAGGGGTTTGCTACCTGCTCGTTCTGTCCTTCACGCCACCTACTACGTCACTGGAGTGTTAACAAAACGACAACTCATTCTTAACTACACAAATAACACACGATTAATATAACAGACGAACACAACGAAAATCTTAAGGCGATATCACAAGTGGGGGTGTTCCTCTAAGTAACGAAAATATTTACTTTTTGGACATGCTGTATAGGTAAAGAAAAAACGTTGCCGTTTAGTACAGATTTGGAAACGGTTTGTTTTCAAATTAAGGCCTCTAAAAGATTTACCACACATTTTAATATAAAAACGTAACAGAGTAGAGTTAGTGGCAGCTAAACTAACTTTTGTTCTTGTGAGTCCGTACTCACGTTGATTACAACGTATCCGTCATCCACCCTTTCACATACTGGACCATAAATTTTCCTTAATATCTTCCTTTTAAAAGTTAAAATTTGTCTTTTATTTACTTTGGTGATGGTCCATATTTTTGGTCATTACTGGTCTTATTAAAGTTTTATAGGCGGTACATTTTGTTGATCTTGACACTAACCTACTTCTCATCTGCTTGAACAGTCCAAAGTAGCATATATTTGCTGCTGAAATTCACTGTAGGATCTCATTTGTAGTATCACTATTTTTTGCCATTATTGAACCCAGATAACTAAACGATCGACTCTTTCAAAGGTGTAGTCATTATTGCAAATTTCACGCCTAGTATTATAATTTTTATCAGTTGTCACATACGTGGTCTTATTCACATTTACAACTAAATCCATTTTCTTTGCGCGACGTTCCAAGATAAGGGACGCCTCAGTCATATAGCCATAAGATAGAGCAATGATGTCGCCATCAAGCGAATACCAATAATTGACCCGACTTTGCGAATTTTTGTGGTTTTTGTCCACTGTAGAGCGGAGGCTCTTATGACTTTCTCAAGCCCTAGGTTGAAGAGCAAGCAGGCCAAACCATCGCAATGTCTCGAACCAGTATTACAGTCAAAGGAATCACTCAGATCAAGCCTAGATTTAACTCTCCCGTGCACTTCTCTCATTGTCATTCTCACCAAGTGAATCGGTTTTAATGAGATAGTGAGAGCCATCGTTGCCATGTGAAGTTGGACTCTATTTATGCTATCATAAGCGGTCATAACACCTATGAATAAGTGGTGGGTGTTAATGTTAATTTCAGACCTTCCACCTGACTCTACCCATTGCTTTATTGTTCCTTTGACTGTGGCGTCTAATGGTGGATCCATGTTTCGTCAACTGTTACGAATCGGCGCAGAAACTCTTGAGGATTGCGCTGAAACAGCTGCAAACAATCTTTCGAAATGACCACTATTTCCTGTTTTTGATCAATTGTGAATGGGCGCGGCACCACCCATCTTGCTTGAAGCTTTCTGATATGCAACTCGTCATGCAAAATATGTCGAATACGTTCTTTTGATATCTTACGCGTCTCAGCTAGCTCATGCACTTTCACTCGACGATCCTACATTACAGCAACATCAACTTTTTCAACCATTCCTTCGGTAGTAGCCTCTTTTAGCCTTCCAGATGTTTACCATCATCCGTGCTTTTTCGGCCACAACGAAAGTCGGCACACCGCTTGTAAATCATTCTAATCGATGGAGCAAATCCAGGGAAATGTTCATCGAACTTAGGTTTTATTTCGGCAGGCGTTTTTTATTTTTTATTTAAAAAGGAATACTTAATCACAATGCGAAATTCATTTGTATCCGTTTTTTCAATAAGACAAAAGTTGTGTACTTCAAACGACCGTCGAAAGAATACTACATGAAATACCTTCATGAAAATTTTCAATTAGTGGTTTGACGGTTGTTATTTTAAAACATGGTAACGATTTTTGGTTGTGGCGCCATCTATGAAATTTTGCACGGACTTTTCAGACCTTCCTCGTATTAAATTAATTGTTTTTTCCCCGATATCTGCCGTAACATGAATATTTGATCTACAGTAGATTTCCCCTTTCAGGGTCCAAGTTCTTTTTCAAAATATGGGAGCAGTCTCATTCAAATCGTAGTAAATAATAATAAGCAAGGTAATACCTCTATAATGGCATTCTAGAGGAGCTTCCTTTTTGTATAGTGGGCAGGCTACACCGCAGATCTGTTCTTTAGATGTTCTTTCTTCGAACCAAATCCTTAAAATCGGCGAATGTAATATTTTTTATTAAGTTAATACCTCCCGTTTTAAAAAGTTCTGCAAACCGTACTTTGATTTAATCCACGCCGTAACTTCATATAGGCCGTAATTGTTTTTACCGACATTATTGGAAACAAAAACTTATTCGAGTCGTTTCTTACAGACTTTACAAAGCTGAAACGAGGCTGTAAGTAAAATAACAACAACAACAAACGCGTAATTAGAAAGGAACGAAGAAGCGCGCTTTATATTTATCCTAAAGAAATACGTTTCGCGTTTGAAAACATAAAAGTACAGCGCCAGTACTTACAAACACAACACAATGCTACAGTGCCGCTGAAATAGCGTAGCCTGGGGCTCGATAAAGTGAATGAACATCTGAATGCGGAATACAGAGAGAGAGAATACGGTAAAAAGAAAAAGTAACAAAGCGAAAGAGTGGCGAGGGAGAGAGAGAGAGAGAGAGTGAGGAGAGAAGGAGAGAACGCGCTTATAGCCGGAGCGGCCCCGGCTCTCTCTCGCACCAACTATAATTTGACAATTTAATTGTACCCTTTGGCTAAAACTAACGGCATGGCTCTCTCTCTCTCGCTCTCCCTCTCTCTCACTTGTACACACTTCCAGTCCCCGTGTTTGTACACGCATGATATTACAGGAACGCAATAAACCGACTTCTCGTTTGAACACACGTTTCATTGCGATTTAAATGAAAATTATGAAGCATAAACGAATTATTCGATACGATTAATAATTGAATTAACTACTTATGGGAGAAAATTAATCGCGTTTCGATACAGCTGAATGCTGAACTTAAACAGCGGCTGATACAATTAAGGATGTATAAAAATTACAGTGATTCAAAGTATTGACGATGTTATGGATAATGATGACACACTAGGAGGAACTTAAACACTGCTTTGCGACATCTGACAAACTGTGAACGTCATCAGGCGTATGTAAGTACACTCACGCGCGCGCGTACATGTGTGTATCTTCTTCTAATTATTCTTCAGCACAACAGCCCAACGTGAGTCCTGGCTTCCAACACCAATCTTCTCCAAAGTCTCCTGTCCATTGCCATCTCAGTGTAACCTCTCACATCCATTTTTCTGATTTCTTCCAGCACATCATCCAACCATCTTATCCTAGGTCGGCCCCGTCTTTCTGCTTTTATAGACTTGCTTCCCTCAGAATTTTCTTTGGAATACGCTGATCACCCATCCAGCGGTGACCTAGATGACCTAACCATTGTATTCGTTAAGCCTTTATGAATGTTACAATGTCCTCATGATTCACTAGCTGCTCTATCTCTGGTTATTTCTGATTCTCCACTCGTCATCTTCTTTAACCGGGCCACAAACACGTCTTACGATCTTTCTTTCAAATCTTCTTAGTGTTTCTTGTTCCTTTCTTATCGGCGTTCATGTCTCACCTCCATAAATAACAACCGGTCTGATGATTGTCTTATATACTTTTATTTTTGTGTTGCGACTAATGAGTTTGCTTCTCAATAGTCTACTAATGGCATAATATGCCTTATTTCCTGTTTTTATCCTTTCATGTGTTGTCGTGTTTATGGACCCTTCATTGTCTGTCATGTTACCCACGTATATGAACTTAGTAACTGCATCAAATGAATTATACTCTATGCATACACAAGTGTATACGTCTACAAAACGCAAAACTCGATAGATAAACGAGAAACGTTTCATGGAAAACTAAGCACAACGTAGATACAACAAAACGCAACGATACATAGGTCTAAGTGAGGTCCCCATAAAATGCCCAAATTGGTAAGAGGGATTGTACGAGGTTTGATCAATAAGTTCATGCCGTTCTAGTTTATTTTAAAAATGATGCCTTCATTCATCGACAAAGTACTTCCCCCTATAAAGTAGTCTCAGTCGAATGTAACACGATTAAGCCAGCCTTCATTTTGCAGTCTTCAAAATATTTCAAGCACGCACTTTTTGGTACAGCCTCAGCTCGCTTAGCGATTTTCGTTTTACGTCTTCAACGGTCGCGAAACGTTGCCCCTTTCGTGGAAATTATCACTATTGGGAGGAGGAAAGATCGCGTTGGGACGCATCTGGTAAATACGGCAGTTACCGTGTCATCATAATGACGTTTTCTATTACATAGCCTGTCAAAATTATTAACAAGCAATAATGTGGTCCGGGCGCTTTTTCGGGCTGTAATTTTCATAAATTATTCCTCCGTAAATCTGGCCGTTTTCTAAGAACAGCTTCATAAGAATGGCGTAAAATGTTCGAATATTACTCTTTATTTACCACTGCACCTAGCGATGAAATTTCGTGGAACACAAAAACATAATCTTCATCTGACAACCACGTTCTTCAACTCATTTACGGCAGTCTTTGAAGCTTGTAAACCGCTTGTTCACGAGCAGTAGTCTCGTCAGAAGTCTTCTGAACACGTTACGAGGACAGACCAGTTTATCTCGGAGTTTTTACACAAAATTTAATCCATGTTCTTGAATTCTACAATCTTGCATTGTAGAATGACAAAAAAATCGCCTAATACACCTGAGGACGACTTACTCAGTTAGTTGTGAAATCTAAGGTATGAATTAAATATGGCTAAAATTTTAGACGATTGACACTAACATGTGTACCAACATCACATGAAAACAGTTTTTCAATCGGACGCTTGTAGCGGTGGAAATTGCACGCAGTTTTTTGATCAAACCACGTTAAAGTGAAGGTCACCAAAATGTGCCCAAAATGGCCAGACTTATAACCGAGTAAGAGGGATTGTACTCCAGGTGAAAGAGCAGCAGTGGAGTAACAGCCGGGTTAGCAATGCGGCCGGGAGACATAACCAAGACGTAACCCGCGCAAACGTTTCCCTTAACTTTTTAAGAATAGGCCATTGAACTTGAATAAACCCAGATTTCCCCGTATGTATTTAACATCAAAAACGAATATTCCTACACTTATTACTTTACTGTTATTTTACCAGTACCTAATGATGTAGGGTACTTTGACGGTATGAATTATTTGGTTAAATGCACAATAGAGCGGTGGTTCCCGTAAAAAATGCACCAAGGCCAGTTAAGGAATTACATTTCAAGAAATGTTATGATATACAAAAATCCTATTCTTGTCAAATAAAACGTCTTTGTATCAGAATATTATTGTTTAATTCCAGTACGAATATTAATCCTATAAAAAAAAATATTGCAAATTATAAAGTCGTAAGCAGATGACAAAAAGTTTTAAAGGTGAAAAAAGACTTTTGGTTTGTTTAAAATATGAGATTAGTTAGTAAAGTGTACTATATAAAATTTAGTATTAACATTTACTGTATTCATGAATTTATATTTAATAAAATTTGAGCTTTTTTCAAAATGCATATAAGTTCAATAAATGACAAAATTATACTTGCTTACCAGTTACATATCTGGCAATAATCAATACTTTTTACAATGATCAAAGATATAAAAGATACAAAATAACAAATCAAACTGTTAATTGAAACAAAAGGAACATTGGCTTGAATTAAGTTAGGGTATCTGGGGGTGGACCCGAAAAAGACAGGGGCGTATTTACAGGGAGGACGAACGGGAACGGACCTCCCCCCTCCCGGCGAGGGTAAAAAAAGTTGACAAATTTTGTTAATGCCTTAATTTTTAGACTGTTTTATTTTATTTTTTTCAACTGTGTACGTTACTACAGTGGTAACTCTTTTTCAAATATACAAACAGGTTTATTACACAGCATTAGCGTATACGTTTGAAATACGAAATACAGAAAAATCAGTGCAGTATTTTATAAACAATATTTCAGTAAAGTACGAGTATTTAATTTTGAAGGATAAGCTACCTTGGCAATTACATACGATAAAATTATTACTCTATGAAAGTGTAAATATCATTAATGGTTGGGATCGGTTGAGGATGATTATGTGCGTAGTTCAGTTTGTTTATAAGAATATAGTACTTAACTTTTATAGATCACAAGTTCAATGGCTGTGCGGGACGAAGGGCTTGCCCGTCGCCCGCTCGTGCACTACGTTCCGAGTTTCAGAAGAGCTCCTGCCGTAGGGACTATTTTATAGATCAAGTGACTCGAAAATAACATTATATTAAACGACTACCCTTAATAACAAAAATATCTATAAATAGTGAAAAGAATGTGGGTGGGGGATATTTTTTTAGAAATTATCGAACCGAATTCAAGTAAATGATTTAAAATATAAATCTTGGAACATGGAAGTTATGTATAGTTCTCCATACCGATATTTTAAATATACAAAAGGTTTATTATTCAACATTTTCGTTTACGTTCGAAATTTGAAATATAGGAGAATCAATTCAGTCAGTCAGTGTCTTCTAAACAATGTGTTTTGTCAGTGCAGACTAAATAATGTTTCAGTAATGCGAATTTTAATGGTGTTATTACCGTTCACTTTAATGGGACTGATTTTAGGATGTTATCACGTGTTTTTCAGCCACTTTAAAGGTAGTAATGTTGATTAGTCTTAACTTGTTTTTTTTGTTTTGTAAGAAGCCGACCCGACCCTGGACCCCACCGAAAGCTAAATTCTAGATACGCCATTGGAAAAGGACCCTGCGGAGGGCCCAGAAAAAAAAAACAGTTCGCCATTGGACAGCAGTGATGTATATTTTATATTTTACTCAGCGTTGTCTTTAACAATAGTTTTTTGTTATACCGACTTTGCGTTGGGCGTTAGTTTCCGCGCGCGCGCGTGTGTGTGTGATAATTACACAATATGTATGTGTTGGACAGATGTGCGCGCGGTGGAGCGGTTAACATTCCTGAAATAACAACAGCAGCAGGAGCAGCAACAGCAACATCACAGAAAGACCCCGGTACAATTAGCAACAGCCCTTTGTAATTGCTCCAATCGGCCCGACCGTCCACTTCAGCACAACACAACAGCTCTCTCATCTACGTACAACTGTTATAATAGCGTCGGTTGTCTATGCAATCTTCTCTCGTCTCTTCCGACGACTTGTGTTTTGTTCTGCTACCAAGTGCTTCGTTTGATAATACGATTTGAATGAATCGATGAGCAGAAAGAATTTCGAGTGCGCGTGGCCCTGTTCTTCAGCCGGTAAACACGCACGTCAAATATTACGGAACACAAGTTACATATCGATTGCTTGAAAACATTATTATTATTCCGGCTGTACAATGTTTACACATTTTCCGGAACCAAAGATTACAGAAGTGATTGAATTCTCATCTTCCACTGCTGCTTGTCCGTCCAATTTCTCGTTACCTCAATAAAGTCTGAATTTCTTCTATCCAGGTGATAGGTGGTGTTCCTCCTATATTTAATTTAAATTTTAATTATTTAATTTACTTTATTAATTATAAGCTAAAGTTAATAACTATATATTATTAGGGTGTTAAAAAACAAAATTAAAATTAATGTATGTATGTGTATATATACATAAAACTCGCGCCGTAGTTAAATCAACATCAGTAGGTACCTCTTGAAAATGGGATTACGGAAAGAAACGTCGGTAAATAAACATCACATACACGCACGGATGTACCAAAAAACCTGGTACAACATATGTACATATATATATATATATATTTACTTTTTTAGTTGGTATGTTATTATTGTTATTATTATTCCGGCTGTACAATGTTTACACATTTTTCGGAATCAAAGATTACAGAAGTGATTGAATACTCATCTTCCACTGCTGCTTGTCCGTTCAAAGATTTTCTTCAATTTCTCGTTCCCTGAATATAGTCTGAATTTCTTCTATCCAGGTGACAGGTGGTCTTCCTCTTTTCCTTCTTTCCGGTGGAGTCCATTCCATAACTCTCCTTGGCAGTCTTTCCTGCGCCATTCTTTTCGTGTGTCCATACCATTGTATTTTTGTTTGTTTGGATAACTTCAACAATTGAATTTTTCATATTTATTCTGTCCTTAATGACTTCATTTCTAATTTTCTTACGACTGGATACTCTTCCCTTCTTGAAAACATAACTATGTAGAAATGTGTTTTCCGTTCGCCACAGTTTCGAGTAAATATCTGTAAAATTGCTATTACGAGGAATCGTTTTTTCTGAATATTTAATAGGAGGAGGAGTTTACTTGTACCCGAGTCAGTGTCTTCTAAAGTTGGAGAGCAATTTGTATCAGGGGCGTATTTACGGGGAGGGGACTGGAGCCTCCCAGAGGGTGACAAGAAATTTTGTTAACCTCTTAATTTTTAAGCTGTAATTTTTAATTGTTGCTTAATACAACAAAGGCATCAATTCATTGGTTGATAAGACGCTGCTACCTGTTCTATTGTCTCCCACCGACCGTGTGTGCTGGATCGTTCCGCTCTCTGTTCAAACGTTTGCACTCATCCAAGAAATTTTGTTAACCTCTTAATTTTTAAGCTGTTTTATTAATATCTCAGCGGTGTATTCTAATACAGTAGTAACCCTTCTTTAAATATAGGTCTACAAATAAGTTTTTTACACAGCATTTGCGTGTACATTTTAAATATAGGAAAATCAATTAAATCAATAAGTATTTTATCAACAATGTTTCAATAGCGTTTATTTTTATTGTGTTATTACTTTAATATCTAAATATTAATTATTTGTGGCATCTAAATATTTTTGTCTTAATCGTTTAATTTCTGTTGAGCTATGTTTACTAAAAAAGTACGCTTTTCACTAATATACATAAACATTCACATTTGAGATTACAGTAAGCAGGCCTAAATAACCGTTTGTCACTGAGGGTAACAGTGCCTGTTCCAAAAAATGTGAAGCGTTTCATTCAACGCTAGCAAACATGTTCAGTGCCCCACATCCCAATGTTTTTGCTTTTATAGAGGTACTGAAAGACATACAAATTACTACATATGTCGGTATAAACACAAAGACAATAAGAAAAACATTAAATTCGAAGTTTATTAAGAGACAACAACTTTTAAGTAATATTAAATCTGAGTTAGAAACGAAAAAATCACTAGGTTAGAATTTATAAAAAACCATCATATATATATTATAAGGAGTACGCTTCTGTAATAGCGTAGGCCTATTTTAGTATTTAAGTTTTGTATTGTAGTGATAATAGAAGTATTGTACTGTGTTTGGTTTTGTATTGCGTATTTTTAAGCATAGTGTTTTGTACTGTACGAATCAAACTAACAATATACTACAGGTATTGTAACAAGTGTGTGTTTTAACGTATAACTTCGAATAAATCTGTATTAGCATTTCTACCGGCCAAATTGCTAATTCTTGAATCTAACCACAACGGATATACTAATTTCAGCTTTATTAGTTTATATGCAACCACGAAAGTAATAATATAACAATTTATAAATCAAAGGCCCTCTTTTCTTTTCATCTCTGTCTTAGAGACCAAAACTGACCGCCGCGCGCATTTGTACGCCAAATTTGAAATTTTTTGACCGCCGCGCGCACCTTGTCAAACCCCCTTTACCAGGACGGAAAGTCCTCACACCTTAATCCCCATCAACGGTTGAGACATACAAATATTCGCAAGGGGCGGCCTTTGCTGATACATAAGTGTGACGAGAGGCCGCCCTCAGCAAATGAATGTTGAGAACAGTTTGACGCGGGATCGTAATAAATCTGTACGAACTCAGAGAAAAAGTACGAACCCCCCAAAAGGGAGGAGGAGTATGATCCTAACTTGAAGGTCGGACTGCCCACATTTCCTCTGGACAAATGATATATTCAAGATTCATCCCTTATAATTATTTATACAATTATTTAGATGCCTTATTTTAACACACGTAAATGGCTTAGAAACAGACCTGCGTTTAGTGACTATGAAATTTCACTGACATTTTTAATAGCTCTGGGACGATTGATCGCCCTGATCTCCACCCTCCTCCTAGTTGCGCCACTGATCCACCTAGGTGATGCCTTAACCGCCTTACTTACAGCCCTGATTTGACCACTACTGAGTTTTTTCTGCTTGTGCCTGTGAAGAAAAGGCGACGCGGTTTCAGATACGAAGACCTCGATGAAGTAAAATCAACTTCGACGATATAAAATCCGACGATGGCTTAATGTACTGAATGCTGACTGGTGACTAACTAAATGACAATTCGTGTACAGGAGACTTCAGGCTACAATCTCTGTAACTTTTGCTTTAATCTTTTCATTAATATAGCTAGTTGTGGTGTCGGTGGAGTGGATCACCACTTCACAACAATTGTCACTGTGGATTGGATCTCGACATTACAAGACGTCTAAATGGAAAGAAGTAAGGGCGACGTACAATATGCATCAGTCTATTCAGAGCGGTAAATTACAATGATGATTCAAAAAAATAAAGCTCTTAGCTCGGAAATAATAATAATTGTTTATTTATTATTACAAAAAACCTATCAATGTAGATATCAGGCTACGACCCCTCAGATGGGCACGACATACAGATTGAATGAGTGACACCGAATACCCAAGAAAATAGTAAAGATACAGATGCTGGTTCTTGAGGAAAACAGGAGCGGAAATGAGGTTCTTGAGGGCACAGCAGGCATAGGCATAGGCATAGGGATAGGGCATTGGCATAGCTGAAAGCTTAAATGAGAAAATCTCCCGGTACAAAACGGAGTGGTGGTTACACGTAGAGAGAATTGATCCAACTAGATTTTCAAGAAGAGCCCTTGACTATCATCCAAGGGGGAAGAGAAGTGCAGGAAGACCCCGTCAGCGATGATTGCAAGACTTCCATTAAAAAGGATGACGACGACGACAGAGGCTGGGTACTAGTCGAAGAAGAAGACCAAAAATCCCCTAGCAGGAGAACGTTTGACGAAACGCTGAGATTCTTCTTGGTCGGGGCGGGGCGGGGGGGGGAAACCCGTGGGACGGCCGCACCGCAGTAGATCGAGAGTGTTGGAGGAGGCGTCACGCGAAAGGGAGGATGATTTGTAGGTAACTTATACTTACAAGTGTCTTGATTTCTAAAGCATTACCAATACAATTTCAAAAATGTCACGATCAATACGATGTTACACCATTGTCTTATGAACTAACTGCTCCCTTCATCCAAGCTGCCAGTTTATTGACCGAGCGTATGGAGTTCTCAGTTTTAACTCGACCGTTTGGCGTTTTACTGTCTATCTATTTGGGGTATGCCTCACGATAACTTTTGAACATTTCAACAGACTTTCATGAAACTTGGCACGCGTGTACACAATTTTATCTAATAAAACCCAATTGTTTTGTAGATTGACCCTAATAGTAAGGGAGCGGAAGGCAAAAATGTGACGGGTCAGAAAATTGTGAAAAAAATGACAAAAACCCATGTGGGAACCAAATTAAAGGAATTTCAACCAGAATATGAGTTCGGTGTTCATTTTTGAAATTTTAAATTTTCTGGATGCCAAGGCTTAAGAGTGGGTGAAAATTTTGATAAAATTGCAAAAACTCATGTGGGATATCAAATTAAAGAGAATTTTAACTAAAATATGAACGCAGTAGTACGTTTTAAAAATTTCAAAATTTTTGGTCCTAAGGCTCAGTAAAGATATCAAAACTATCTATATTTTAAAACTGTGAAAATCCCGAAGGGTGTTAGATTGAAAGGAATTTTAACCCACATCCAAAAGTGTTTCAAATTTTTTATGCTTATCGTACGATTTTGTGCTCTTACAGTTGTTATTACTTCCATGTTCCGTATGGAAATGGAAGTATGATGATCGCGAAAAGAACGTGTTCGAGATAAGGGGTGATTCTGATTGTACTATCCTCAAAACATGAAGAAAAGTCATTTTCTGATAAGTGTCTGTGTGTAGAATTTTTTCTATGGCGAACGATAACTGCCGCAAATTCAAACAGAATCAAATAATTTATTGCATATGTGCCCGAATTTTAGAGGACTCAAGGCCTATTGATTTTGGTGAAGATCGGTTAAGGGGAAGGGGTAGTTTACTGGCAACGTTTTATGTTCTAACAAGAGTAAAGAACTTAATTTTGATAAATAAAATATCCTGAAAGGTAGATGAAATATCTATAAATGAAAAGGATAGTTGAAGGGGAAGGGGGTAATTTTTTGTATTGATGTTATAAATTTATTCGACCGAAAGCTTAAAAAATTTCAATAAAATATTAACAATTGATATCGTTCCATGCTATGTAACCACGGATACGTAAAAAAAATAATTTTTCGTTTTCAGAAATTCACAGATAAATGCTGGGCGGTATACGCTTTCTTTCGCGTTGTTTAAATAAAAGATAATTTAATCAAATTAATTCTTTACTTTTAAAATATTAACAACTATGTACAATTCGTATTTTGATTATCTTTCTCAGTGTTTTTATCAAAAGCATGCTGATATATTTAGTTTCGTTCTGAGTGTACATGTTAAAAATAATTTTATAATACCATTTTTATTAGTAAATAATTAGTAGAGTTTCGTAATTTGTTCCATAATTGAAAAATTATTTAATATCAAAATGTATATAATAATAAATGTACTTCCTTTAAAGTAGTGAGCGAGGTCTGCAGCTCAGGGAGCATACTAGTTATACATTTTGCTGGAATATTTTAGAGACCTGAAATGTTCTGGCTCGTCAAATTCTATTGAGGATGGCCGCCGTGCGCTCAGGTCAATGGCACCGAGATCTTAGGGCCACAAACATCTTTGTTATTAATGACGGACGCCAAGGGATATTAATGAGGGATAGAGTTATTTATGCAAGAGTCGCATTCGGAGTTTCCTACCTGTCACAAATGACAAAAACCAACTGAGTACTAAGCTATTGCACCGTTAACGATAGTCGTTAAGCAATAAATCAATCACCGACGAACCGTCATTAAAATGCTAAACGACGAACAACGAACATTAAACTGTAAAGGGAGGCGCATTTAAGCGAGCTCGGAGGTCTCCTCGTCGGAATGCGTAAACTTAGTCCAAACCTATACGCAGTAGTTAATCATATTTAAATTTCGAACCTGAATTTTTTATATATTTACTTAAACAAGTTATATGCATATTTTATTTTTAACAAAATTGTTTTTGTTTATGGGCAGTCCGTTACAGCTGATAGTGGCTGCAGCATCCTAGCCTCCATTATTCCAGTTTTGTCAGTTATCACTATAAGACCTTTACTACATAGTGTTCATCTTCTTCACCCCAACGTGCTCCCTGGCTTCCGACACCAATCTTCTCCAAAGTCTCCTGTCCATTGCTATCTCAGTATAACCTCTCACATCCATTTTTCTGATGTCTTCTAGCACATTATCTAACCATCTTACCCTAGGTCGGCCTGTCTTTCTGCTTTTATAGACTTACACCTCAGGATTTTCATTTGAATACGGTGATCATCCATCCGCTCTAGGTGACCTAACAATTGCATTCGTTGAGCCTTTATAAATGTTACAATGTCCTCGTGATTCAATAGCTCCTCTATCTCCTGGTTGTTTCTTATTCTCCTTTCGTCATCTTTTTTAACCGTGCCGTAAACACGTATTACGATCTTTCTTTCGAACCTTCATAGTGTTACGTGTTCATTTCTTGTCTCACCTCCATAAGTAACAACCGGTCTCATAAGCGTCTTCTTCTTCTTCAGATGTGGAAATTACGATCCGTTGCGCACTCCTTGGTCCGACCATCTCTTCTTTGGTCTTCCGATATTCTGCCGTCCTTTCGGATTATAAACCAAAATTTGTTTTGGTATCCTGGTCTTGTGCATTCTTTCAACATGGTTTGTCCAATCCTGTCTGTACTGTTTTATCCTTTCATTCAGGTTGTATATTGGCAAGGATGTTCCTTATATCATCATTTCTTAGCCGGTCCCTCCGTGATATTCCTAGTACTGATCGTAAAAATCTCATTTCACTAGCCAAGCGTGATTTCATTCCATACGTAAGCGTCTTATCTATTTTTATTTTTGTGTTACGACCAATGAGTTTGCTTCTGAGTAGTCTGCTGCTGGCTAATATGCCCTATTTGTATCCTGGCATGTATTGTCGTGTTTATGGACCCTTCATTTTCTATCATGTTATCCAGGTATCTAAACTTATTATCGGCATAAAATGAATTATCTTCTACGCATAAATTATATACATACTACATAGTTACGGCGGCAAAAGATTCGTTCTTCTGGGCCTTCATCGATTCCTTGTCTGATGTGGAGTCCTTGCCAGCAGTTTCTTAGGCATCTGTCATCGGATGGCCTATACGTTATAAGTGTCCATTCCATTTCAGGCGTTTTGTTTCAATTATATCAAAATCAATCCACCTAGCTTTTCCTTACCGCGTCATTCCTTCTTTACCTGATCAATCCGCGGCATCTTCTCCAAAACTTCATTCCTAATGCTTTTTGTTTACTCATGTTTCTTGTATATTTTCCGTGCTTCTCAACTGCAAGTTCGGTTTCGATTACTGACTTTATAACGAAATTTATAAAATGTTATAATTTTGCATAATAATTCAGTATTAAAACTTTGTAATTGTCTTTAATTAATAAGAAATGTATGGTAATATGTGAAATATAGTGGAAAAGTACCAGACAAAAGTGGCATGTACACACCCAAGACTGGCACCTGTTGTCTACCACAAAGTTCTATAAAACGTACTAGCAGATACTTTTGGCAAGCAAAGCCATAAAAATCGTATTGTTAGAAAATTTTATAAAAACACGTACGAAAGCCATTAAAATAAGGTGAACGTACTTGCTATAACAATACCTACCGGAAGATGTGCAAGCGAGAAATTTAGACAGAGAACAAAATTAAGCGTCTCCTTTTAAAAAAAAAGTCAGTTTAACTAAGCCCGCACATTCAAACCAATTAGGAGTAGCGTCAGTAGTTGGAGGGAAAATTTAGAGTTTGCTATTGGGGAATTTCCAATATTTTAAACATCTCGGTATATTCTTACCAATGAAGAAATTGTACAGTCGAGCGTTGGAAAGGGAAAAAAGATTTTCTTATATAAACTCGAACGCGAAGACGAAATGCAGTCAGTCAGTCAGTCAAAATCATTTTCAGCAATCTTAAGCAGTCTCACGTCAGTTGTTTGTGAATTAGTTCTATCAGTTTTATTTAGTCATTCAATCAGTTACAAGTTTTGTTCACGTCAGCTAGATAGTTATTGCATTTAAGTTAATCTTTCTTCAACTTCTCGAGTTTACAGTTTTTCCAAGTTTAAATCAGTTACGTCAATTACAAAATCAAGTACAGCTAACAATAATATCCGAGTGATACGACTCAATCATTCTGATATAAAAGTATCTTTATTAAGAAATCATCTTGCGTTGCATATGATAAAAGAAGTATTTATAAATAAAATTGTATTAAATTTTATATGTGCATGTGACTTGTGCGGTTATCATATTAATACTGTAAACCAACTCGTTCCACAAAAGTGAAAGTGAGTGCAGTGTCAGCGTCACCAGGAGCTCGTCACGGGATTCAACGTCAGAGACCCATCACAACACTACCCACCAGGAAGACATCAGGGACACCACCACCCACATTAATTTGTAATTCAACAACCAAGTAACATATAAACTGTCATAATTAAAATTGTTAACTAAAAGTAACTCAATTCAATGCTCTGAAAGAACTCACTAAACAAAGTATAATTCCATTTATTAATATTATTAATGTTCAATTTGTATAAATTTGCAAGTGACCTTATTAAACAAATAATTGTAATCATATATCTGCGTATTGTATAATTATTTATAATATTACCTTGAGACAAGAGAACACATATACCTATTGGATTGACACCAATTATAAGTAAATGCATAAAATATTATTGTATGACACCAACACGAATAACTAACTTAATTTGAACACATCTTTAATAAATACATTTAAATTATTATTAACGATTGTCACTCATTGAAAATATAAATCTCAAAAGTCAATGCAGTGATATTATCGAGTTCTTGATAAATACTTATTGGATCTGATTGGTGTAAGATAAATATAAATTGGTGTAATAATGGGGTAATATTATTGGCACCTTCAATGTGGGCCTATATAGTATACAAAATAATATATTATTAGCGCTCACCCATATTAATTGGTGTTAATGAAAATATTACAACCTAAGGTAATATTATTGGCGCCCACCGGAGTTACAAAATTGTAATAAGCTAAGAAATTTAAGTGATAAGTTCTAGCATATGATCACTAGGAGTAGAAGTAGAGTAGCTCATAACAAACAGACACAATTAACAACACAACCATGAACACAGAAAAAGAAATAGTCGAAAAAAGTAGTGCGAGTCGGAGTGCGAGATTAATAACCAGTTAGGAGAACCAAACATATTTGATGCAAACACAGCCAACGATAACACAGAGGCGCGGGGACCGCAGACAGAGACAACACCAGTAATTAAAGAAGTAGATATTTATACAATATTACAACAACTTACAAAAACCATTACTCAACAAAAAGAAGACATTACCAAACGTATCGAACAAGAAACGCGAAGCATCGCACAACAAGCTCAAGACATTGCTGACGTAAATTACAGCAAAATAACAACACAAATGACCCAACAAATAAATGAATTTAGGAAGAAAACCAAGAACTAAGAGAACAAATTAAAAAAGAAACTAGAGAAATAGTTAAAGAAGAGATCAATACAGTTAGAAATGAACTTAATTTAAGATTAGATAGCGTAGAAGAAGTAGTTAAAGAGAATGAATTAAAAACTAATAATGAAATTGAAAATATAAATAAAAGAATAATTGCTAATAATAAACGCTTAGAAGAAAACTTCATGGCACACAAAGGAGAAATAAATAAATACGTTAAGGACAACAATGAAGCGAGTAAAAATCGAATTAAGGAATTAGAGGAGAAAATCGGGAACAACGTGGAGGAGATAGACAGGAAGCTAACAAGCATCCAGAACGACGTGAGGTCGAAATTTGCACAAGTAGGTGCGATACCTATAAATAGAGTCGTCCCTACAGAACAGATTAAAGAAATCAAGTTCAACGGAGAGAGCGAGTTTCCAATGGAGTTTCTGAAGGAAATCATGGAACTACAACGAGAATATTACCCTACAAATGGGATCCTGTGGATTGCACGACATCTTGAGGGTGAGGCAGCAATTTGGTGGAGGCTAGTGAAGGATCGACTCACGTGATTCGATGAGTTTACTGAGGCGTTCATAAACAAATTTTGGAACTCAGTAATACAGGAGAGAGTACGTGACCGATTAGAGTTTGGAAGGTATAGGTATGAAGACGGGTTAACGATGGTGCAGTATATGGAGCGGCGAGTCTTGGAGAACCGTCAACTAATCCCAGCCATCTCTGACCGACACCTGATAAGAAAAATAGCACGACATTTCCACCACGAAATCGAAGTCGCGATAATCACCAGGGATGTCGATAACATACAACAGTTCGAACAGCTGTTACAGGAATTCATGACAGTTAGAGGGGATTCGAGGTCATTGGCACGAGTGGAACATGAAAGTGCTAATGGACCTGAGCGGAAACAACACCGACCGTGGCTACAACAACAAACCCAAGACCGAGAGAGAACGATCGACAGAGAGGGTGGAAATGAACAAAAGAATTCCTACCCAAGGCCGAACAATAAGCGACTACCCACATGTGAAGCAGATGTGAATGCCATTGCGTCTACAAGCAACGCAATTACACAGAATAATGGAACGCAGCACTCAAAAAACTGAATAAGGAAATTTGTAAATATGACTTAGATTTAGGGATTAGTTATAAGTATATTAATAATACTTTTGTGGATATAAGAGAGGAATTGGTAAGTGAAGAAAGGGAGGGAATGCCATTTAAAATTATTAAATGCCCCGAACTTCGAATAAAATTAAATGGAATTTGTATCAACGCTCTGCTCGATACTGGAAGTCAAATCAATGCGATTTCGGAAGACTGGTATCGAGATAATAAATTAAATTTAGGGAAGATAGACATATTAAAGATGTCAAATACTACAGTAAAGGGAGCCATCGGCAATAAGTAAAAACGAATAACACAGCGAGTATTATTAAAGGTTGAAGTAGGAGAGGTGAAATTCGACAGTGTCTTTGTAATCGTTCCTGAGTTAATTAAGGAATGCATCTTAGGCATAGAGCTGTTATCGGAAGGAGGATGTATCCTGGACTTGTTGACGAAACAAATAAAATTTCAAGGTCCACACCTACCCGAAGATAAAGTGACTACAAATAGTCACTTCATAGACATACTACAAATTAGCACAGCGGACATTAACGATGAGTTGATTAGAACCATTAAGGAGAAGATGACAGAATTATTGGATATACCTGACGACGGCAACTTCAAGAAATCTTGATTGAAAACAAAGAAGTCTTCAGGGATGCACCAGGACGTATCATCGGATACCAACATAAGTTTAACGTCACGGACACAACACCTTACTGTCTGAAGGGATACCCAGTACCGGCTAAGTACCAGGAAGCAGCCGACGAGGAGATGAAGAAGATGGAGAGTTACGGGATCATCGAGAGAGCAGCCAGCCCGTACGTAAATCCAGTGGTCACCGTGATTAAGAAGGACCAGAAGGTAAGGCTATGTTTAGACGCCAGACGCCTTAACTCGGTCACGGTACCAGATTAGGAAGGTGCTATTCCAATCAATGAGGTTCTGTCGAAGTGCGGGAATATACAAGTAATGAGCAGTATAGACCTCACTTCTAGCTTTTGGCAAACTTCATTAGATATGGCATGCAGAGATTACACCGGATTTATGTACAAAGGGAAGTGCTAACGATATACCGTCACTCCATTTGAGCTCAAGACTAGCTTGGCCAGCTTAACTAGGGGTCTGGACATGGTGTTAACCGATGAAGTTAAAAGGTTTACCGTGATCTACGTGGATGATTGCCTGTGTATTTCAAGCAGCGTCAAGGAGCATCTGCATCATCTCAAGCTACTGCTAGAAAACCTACGAAAAGTCAGTCTCACAGTTAATTTCAAAAAGTCGCAATTTTTCCATAGAACCATAAATTATCTAGGATATTGTTTATCGACAACTGGTATCAGCGCAGCGTCTGACAAGGTTGCCGCAATTCAGACTTCCCAAGGCCTAGGAACCAAAAACAATTAAAGGGTTTCCTTGGACTCACTAACTTTTATAACAAATTCACGAGTAAGTACGCTGAGGCGACACAACCTTTACTAAAATTATTGAAGAAGGACACAAAATTTAAATGGAATGAGGAGCTAGAGTGTCATTTTAACAGAATAAAAGGATTATTCATAAACACTGTGATACTCAGACATCCAAATCCAGAGAAACGCTTTTATTTGCAAACCGATGCAAGCAAGTACGCACTGGGTGGACAGTTGTATCAGCTCGATGAAAATAATGAGATAGGAGTAATTGCCTTCGCCAGCCGAGTCCTACGCGGCGCAGAATTAAATTACTTCACCATCGAACTGGAACTCCTAAGTGTGGTATACTGCTTACAAAAATTTAGAACATACATATTAGGGAGGCCACTCACTACATCACAGACAATAAGGCACTTACGTTTATAAAGAAATGTCACCTTAACAATTCTCGGATCACACGATGGATATTAAGTATTCAAGGATATGATTTCGAGATAATACATTGTAAAGGGAATGACAACGTAGTGGCGGATGTCCTCAGTCGTTATCCAGAGGATTTAAAAGAAGACCAACCGATCGACAAGACCGACGAGATGGAGATCAACGATATCACCATTCAGATTGGAGCAGAAATTAAAAATAAACTTAAAAACATAGGGACACACCAATTAGCTGACAAAAAATTAAGCCAAATTATCACATTTCGCCCGGAAGCACTTCAAGCAGCTGAGCATCTGAGTCTGAACAAGAAAATGATGATGGAAGAACTGGAAGTCACGGGAAGGAAAATACTAAGAAAATTTAATGTTGGGACCAATAAAGATGGAGAACAGTACAGAAGACGGCACGATAATGAGCTTACACACATTTTGAGAATATTACAGACGTAATTAGAAAAATAAGAATTACTTTCTATGGACATGTTAAAAGAATGAATCCTGACAGACTAACGGAGAAAGTTTTTAACTATTTCAGAAAGCTCAAAATGTCCAATACGTGGTTTAAAGAAACAGAAAAAGAAATAGATGAACTCCAGATTACTCAAGAAGATACTGAAGAATGTTTACCATTCAAAAAGAAATTAAAAAATGCTTAAAGTTTTCAAGAAAAACCGAAGAAGAGGACAGGTGCCATCTGGACTGACGAAAGGAGGGAGAGACATCGATCAAGAATGAAGGAGATGTGGGAGAGGAAGAAGAGAGAGGAGAAGAAGGATGGAACCAGCTGAACCAAACGTAGTCCTCAGTGGGTCATACGAAAAAAAAAATAATAACAAGAAGAAGAAGAGCAACACTATAAAGGTGCCGAAGTCAGGCAGACTATGCTGTCAGCCTAAGCCGTCGGCGTATAAAATGAATGCACCGTGGCCACCACTACGCTTCATCCGTCCAAGATGGATCCATCCCAGGTACTCGTTTTCACAGGCTGAGTCAATCTAGAAGCTGAAAACCGCACCTTGACTTTATAATACGCCCGGAAATCGAATCCGGGTCCTCTTCGTTAGTAACGAGGCGCCATTCTCACTGGGCTACTAAACCAACAAAAGTATAAAGATGGTCTTCGCTAAATTTTTGAGGTCATAAGGGCAGAACTAAACATCTATTTATAAACAACAGAATAGAACAAAGAGTAGCAAAATGGAAGGAACACGTAGAATGGGATGGAAAGAGACGCAGGACGTCCGCAAGCAGAAAGTGGCGTATCTAGAATGTGGCTTTGAGGAGGGTCCGGGGTCGGGTCGGCTTCATACAAAGTAGAGACTAACATTACTACCTTTACAGTGATTGAAAAACGTGTGATAACATCTCGAATCAATCCCATTGAAGTAAACGGTAATAACAAAATAAAAATGCGCGTTAAAAGATACTATTTGTCGGAACTGATTTTCCTGTAGCCTATATCATATTTCAAACGCATACCCTAATGTTGTATGAATTGCACGATCGGAAGATCTTTAAACTTTTCGTACAACTCTCGATTATGCAGTCGCCTCCAAATCTCGTTTTCCTTCACAGGGCCATAGATTCTCCTCAGTACCTTCCTCTCAAACACGGCTAGTTTCTGCTCGTCTAGTTTCTTTAGCACCCAGCAGTCGGAGCCATACATCAGAACTGGTCTGATCAAGGTCTTGTACAGCGTGGCTTTTGTCTCTTTACTTGTTAATTTTGATTTTAAATGTTTCACTAGTCCGTAGTAACACCTATTAGCAGATAATATTCGTTTTTCAATGTCTCTAGAGGAGTAATTTCCAGAGTCCACATATGACCCGAGATATGGAAAACCTTGAACTTTTTCAAATTCGTAATCATTAATGCGCAGGGACAGGGCGTGAGTGTTGGCACCTACAACCATATATTTAGTTTTACTTTGGTTTATAACCAAGCCGATAGCATTAGCGGACGACTTCAGTTCTTGAAAGGCTTCCTTTAAGCCAGATTCAGACCTACTTAATTGACAGATTGCGTTGGGCCGGACATGTACAGAGAATGGAGGAGGATAGAATCCCCCCCCCAAAAAATGAATTATTTGCCGATGGGAAGGAGAAGGAGGGGAATACCGCGTACAAGGTTGGTAAGGAGGCAGTGAAGCTGGGTGCAGCAAACTGGTGGATATTGGCCGGGAGTAGAGACCAGTGGGGACGATTTCTTTTGGAGGCCAGGGCCCGGATTGGGCTGTAGCGCCATGTATGTATATGTAGGCCTATACCCTAATGTTGTGTAATAAACCTGTTTGTATATTTAAAAAACAGCTACTAATATATTAGAGTACACAGCTGGAAAAAATAATACAGCCTAAAAATTAAGAGATTAACAAAATTCGTAAACTTTTTCCGACCCTCTGGAGGGGGGCTGGTCCCGTTCGTCCCTTCCATAAATACGCCCGTGGCTTTGATGAAGATCAGACATGCTACAAGACAATACAGTATTTTGAGTTGAAGCAGAAGAAAAAAACAAGAAATTGTGTGTATGTGAGGGGGGGCGTGCATATATAATAATATATTCATTACAAACAGAAATTATTCTGTTGCACACCACAATATAAAAAAAAATCGCGATTACAGCTTTCAAACTTTTCAGCTCATCAGATCGGATCAAATTTCCCAGGAGGTGTCCCCTCCAAGCTTGATGACTCATCCCCCCCCTCAAACTCGATGAATAACCTCTCCCCAAGAAAAATTTAAAAGCAAATGTCATTGTAATAAGCGTTTTATTACAAATAGGCTAAAGCTAGAAGTAGTACAGGTTTCCAAATAAATTCTCATATGAAATTAAACAAATAAATAAATAAAATATGAAATTGATACGTGTAAGACCATATTTCAAAAAAAGGAACAAAATATCAACAAAGCGTATTGTAAAGAAGAAAAAATTAAAAAAAAAATAATGGTTTGATGAAGTCCTAGTTGCTTTGGCTTATATTCGGCACAGCCTGTTCCTGTCATGCCTGTCGGCGACCGTGATTCGTTCTCTGGATGTTTGAATTTCTAAAACTAACTGTTGCATTAAAATGTTACGATTGCTTCCATTCTTCACCAACAATCCGTGAACTTTTATAAACATTCAGTTTTTTATTGGAACGTATTTAAATTTTTCATACTTCCCTAAGTGTTTGCCAACCACACCAAAATTTCAATTACGCTTTCCGCGTCACGACCCCCCCCCCGCGTGGACACCCCTTATTTCCGATCTTATAATGAGACGAAAGTGTAATCGGAATTTTTTTTATATAGTGGCAGCGTAATTTCAGTTTCTGATCATAACCAATAACACACATTTATTATTTTATATATATTTATTATTATCCTATAGCAATCAAATATACTAACGTACTATCCACATTAATTTCATATTAAAAATACTGTTTTTTCGGTTGCAAGTTCTGTAGAAATGCGGACGAAAGTCCTTACAAAGGAAGTTCGCAGCATATACGAACGATTCATTTGCACATTTTATAGCTGTAATTTCTACTTCCATCGAGGTTTAAACTAAACAGACATTATAGACAAATAATAATTACCAATAATGCAACTATAAAACGGGCGGTGCTAATGTGCTAACAATACAAAACAACGTTAAAGAGAAGTCCGAGTCCGAGTTTCTTTATACTGTCAGGACACGAGAAATTTATTGAAGGTCACTGGTGGGAATTTGTACATGAACATTATATGCTATCTAGCGGCGACTATAACAACTAATAACTGGCAGGTATTTATTAAACATTGTAGTTGATAGAACAGCTGATAGATAGCAGGCGAGTGGCAACTTTTACTCCAACCGAGGGACTGATTTTGTTCCGTTCGCCAGCGATCGCCGTTCAAAAAGAAACTGTTAATGGAACGGGAGAAAATCGAACACGATATTAGTGCGTATGCTGATGCAAAATAATAATATTGAGCCCGGGGAAGAAGTTTCAACATCATCCAAGGATTTCCAACAGAGTGGATTTTAAAATAAAAAATCTAAAGCCTTTTTATTAAACCTGCCATATACGCAAGTTTTCAAAGTACTGGCCACCTTTCTACCCGGAAAACAAATAAAAATACAAAAATAAAAGCATTTCGATATACCGCTACCGGAAAAATTCCAAATGCTATTTCAGACAAACTGGAATAAGATAACAAACAAAATCGGTATGAAGAACCATACATGACTTCCATGTTATAATTAATTATCAAATTATTTTTAATACGTACACAAAAACTCGGAACGAAACCAAATATAACAGCATGCTTTTGGTAAAAACGCTGAAAAAGATAATCAAAATACGAATTGTACCTAGTTGTTAATATTTTAGTAATAACGAATTAATTTTATTAAATTATCTTTTATTTAAACAACGCGAAAGAAAGCGAATTTTTAAATGCCCAGCGTTTATTTTCTGTGACTTTCTGAAAACGAAAAATTATTTTGTTTACGTTTCTTTGGTTGCATAGCATGGAACGATATCAATTGTAAATATTTTATTGAAATTTTTAAGTTTTTGGTCGAATAAATTTATAACATCAATACAAAAAATTACACCTCCCTCTTCAATTACCCTTTCCATTTATCAATATTTCATCTACGTTTCTACAGAGAATTATTATGACCTACTTTTCAGGATACTTTAGTTATCAAAATTAAGTACTTTACTCTTGTTAAAACGTAAAACGTTGCAAGTAAACTACCCCTTCCCCGTAACCGGTCTTCACCAAAATCAACAGGCCTTGAGTCCTCTACAACTCGGCCACATACGCAAAACTTTATTTGATTTTGTTTAAATTTGCGGCAGTTATCGTTCGCCATAGAAAAAATTCTTACACACAGACAGACACTCAGATACTTTTCGGAAAATGACTTTCTTCATGTTTTGAGGGTAGTACAATCAGGATCAGCCCTTATCTCGAACACGATTTTTTCGCGATCACCATACTTCCATTTCCTTACGGAACATGGAAGTAAAAAAGACAAACCAGTTGTAGTAAATTTAGAACAACGTTTATAAATTACTGACTATAAAAAATAATTCTGACGCAGAACTCAATTAGTTTAGATAAACATTATCATTAAATTTTTACTTTAGTGCCTTGACTAGCTTTCGCAGCTCTCTAGAGCCTCTGATGAAGCTCGTAACGAGCGAAAGCTAGTCAACGCAGTAAGGTACTGTATTTAATAATTTTTGTAAAAAAATAATTGTGTTCCGCGTCAGAATTATTTTATATAGTTGTTAGTGATAACACCGAACACGTCTTGAACAACAAAATCCGAGATTTAATAATTTTTCAAGAAAATATTACAGAAAACAGAAAAAGCGAGCTAGATGGTTTTCAATAGTAAAAAAAAACCTGGAACGTTAAAGAAAGTCATGAGGTTCAAAAAATTAAAACATTTTTACGTAAACGAATTATATTAGTTGTTAAACATTTGATATTTTTCAAAACCTTTTGTTATCATTCTTGTTTTCTGTTTTAAATTATGTATTAAAAAAAATTGTACTGGTGTAACGAATTTACGACAGTACGTTTTTAGATATTATTTTCTTTCACTGTATCAGAAACTGATTCTATAAACGAGGCCAGTAGCGTATCCAGAATTTGGCCTGGAAGGGGTCCGGGTTCCGGTCGAGTCGGCTACATACAAAAGAAAAAACAAGTTAAGACTAATCAACATAACTGTCTTTAAAGTGGCTGAAAAACGTACGGTAACATCCTGAAATGAATCCCATAAAGTAAACAGTAATAACACAATAAAATTACGCGTTACTGAAACATTGTTTAGAAGATCTGACTGACTGAACTGACTCTCCTATATTTCATATTTCAAACGTATACGAAAATGTATAATAAACCTGTTTGTATATTTAAAATATCGGTATGGAGAACCATACATGACTTCCATGTTCTAAGATTTATATTTGAAATCATTTACTTGAATTCGGTTCGATAATTTCTAAAAAAAATATCCTCCACCCTCAAACTATTTTCACTATATATAGATATTTTTGTTATTACTGTGTAGTCGTTTAATATAATGTCATTTCTGAGTCACTTTATCTTTAAAATTAGGTACTTTATACTTGTAAAGAAACTAAACTTCGCAGGTAATCATCTCTCCTCCTCAACCATTGTGATATTTACACTTTCATAGAGTAATAGTTTTATCACATGTAATTGCTAAAGTATCTTATCCGTTAAAATTAAATACTCGTCCTTTACTTGATATCAGCAAAGTAATTTTTTTAATAAAACACCTCTCCCCCTTCAACTACCCTCTCCATTTACAGACATCTCATTTACCATTTTACAGTGGATTAATATGACTTTATTTTCGGGCACTTGTTTATCAAACTTAAGTACTTTACTCTTGTTAAAACACAAAACAATGCAGGTAAACTACCCCTCCCCTTAAACGAATAACCCCATTTTTGATATTTACACTTTTATTTAGTAATAGTTTCATTATATGTAATTACTGAGGTATCTTGTACTTCAAAATGAAGTAGTTTATTCGACATTAGAAACAAAATTTTCAAAAATTACACGCTCTCCCTCTAACTACCATTTTCATTTATAGAAAATTACCCCTTCCTCTTCAACTACCCTTTTCATTTATAGATATTTCATCTATGTTTCTACAGTGGATTACAATGACCTTCTTTTCGGGATACTTTATTTATCAAAATTAAGTACTTTACTCTTGTAAAAACGTAAAACGTTGCAGGTAAACTACTCCCCCCTTAACCGATCGTCACCAAAATCAATAGGCCTTTAGTCGTCTACAACTCGGAGGCATATGAAAAAAATTATTCGATTCTGTTTATATTTGGGCAGTTATCGTTCGCCATAGAAAACATTCCACACACACACACACACACACACACACACACACACACACACACACACACACACACACACACACACACACACACACACACACACACACACACACACACACACACACACACACACACACACACACACACACACACACACACACACACACACACACACACACACACACACACACACACACACTTCGGAAAATGCCTTTTCTTCATGTTTTGAGGGTAGTGCAATCAGAATCAGCACTTACCTCGAACACGATTTTTTTCGCGATCACCATACTTCCATTTCCTCACGGAACATGGAAGTAAAAATAGTTAATAGCTAAAAATCACAGCTGAAAAAGTAACAAAGAGCCTAAAAATTAAGAGATTAACAAAATTAGTCAAACGTTTTCGATCCTCTGGGGGGTATCCGGTTCCGTCCGTCCCCCCTGTACATACGGCCCTGAAGAGACGTCCTGTTCCTGTATTTCGTTTGCCAAAACGTTATACCGACTACGACTAATGTGTCTATACTTCCTTATATGTGAATTCATCATACGATTTCGGTATATATATGCACTTTAACAAAAACTGCGGAAAGACTGACGAATCAGGGCTCGTTTTTTCGAGTTCAGGGTGTGCGTCCCCCCCTCTCTCTCTCTCTCTCTCTCTCTCTCTCTCTCTCTCTCTCGAAATGATATGCTTAATGATAAGACTTTCGTGCTGTAGCAGTTTGAACACGGGATCCTATTTCTGTTGACTATCGTTTTACTGCTTACAATGGTAGACTTTCTTTGTCTGTTTTTATCGGAACCATCGTGTAAATCGTGAAGTTTTCTGTGTTTCCACAATTCGTCGCTTGTAAACTGTCGCGTTTTTCATTTATTGAGAATAACAATATGTTCGGTATAACCTGGCTGTTAGGCCGTGGTCGGTTGTTATATAACAGCGACATCGTCAGCAACGGTTGGAATCTCACCCTCGGGGGTCAAAAGTTGTCGGGAATCGTTTGGCCAAGATCCGCCGTAACTGTTTTTACAACACTGTCGCTTTTTTGCGGCCTGAAGAAGATAATCATACATTTCGATAATCCAGCCCGGATTTTATTAATTTTGGCCATGTAAGCTTACAACACTACATTTTTATTTTAATATTTATATTTTTAAATTTAAAATATATTTTTATTTAGGGTTTAGCGGTCTGATCCTATTCCACAGTCCACCTTTTCTTAGGTCTACCGACTTTTCTTCTGCCTCTAGGGTTGTAATCTTTCGCCATCTTCGGTATTCTACTTTCTTCCATTCTATTGAAGTGTAGAATCCATTTTCTCCTTTATTCTTTAATCCTTTCAATAACTGGAAAAATATCTAAATATCTTCTTATCTCTTCATTTCTTATATGGTCTCGTCTATTACATCTTTTAACTGATCTCAGAAATTTCATTTCTGCTGTTTGCATCTTCTGTTCATCTTTTTTCTTTGCGACCCAAGTTTCAGAACCATACAGTATTGTAGGTATTGCCATTGATTTATACAATTTTATTTGGGTTTCTTTTCTACATTTATTTCCCAAAGTTTTCTCCAAATCTTGTGAAATTCGTCACTTTATTTTCTATATCTCTATTTTGATCATAATTAATGTCACGCCCAAGATAGTTGAAATGTTTTACTAGTTCTATGCATGTGTTGTCTAAGCATATTTTGGTCCGAACCAGTTCATCTCCTATAAAGCCCATTACTTTTGTTTTTGTTTCAGTTGTGTTACAGTTATATCCTTTTGCTATTTTATCTAAGATGTATATTGCTCGCTGGAGATGGTCTTCTGAAGTAGCGAATATAGCTTGGTCATCGGCAAAGAGGATGGTTTTCAAGCTTTTATTTCGGTGGATTTTAATACCGTCAGGAGATTGTTCTTTCCTTTTGTTTTTTGAGGAGATCATCTAGATAAAGGTTAAAAATTAGCGGTGACAGACAACAACCTTGTCTTACGCCTTGGTTTGTTTCAATCGGAGTAGATTCTTCTCCGTCGTCTGTGATTATCGCGGTGTGTTTATATAAACTCTTTACGGCCTGAACTAAGCGTTGTGGTATACCTTTATTTTCAAATATGTCCGATAACTTCGTCTGATCAAACGGATATTCAAAGGGTTAGTTCGAGCTATTAAATTTTAACTACTCGTACAAGTAAGATAATGCAAATTTTTTTGAAAGAATGAAGAAATACGAAACAAACAAAACTGAAAGTAAATAAACTGCAAAGTGACTTCAAAATCTATAGCTTAAAAAACGTGTGCGTATTGTTGGCTGTTGAGTTCTTAGGATTGAAAGTTGCGATAAATCCACTGTTTTATACGTTCGATTTATAGAAAGGTTTTTTCAATATTTATTAATTACGGCGAGGGCAGGGCCGGATAGTCGCCAGTCTGTTGTAATTAGCGTAAAATGCGCTTATTTCATGTTAATTTCGTATTTTACTGAAAACATTTTCTAAATACACGGACTGTCGCACATTGTCATGGACAAGGTAGGGGGTTTCTGTTTTAATTTTCTGGCCTGTTTGTATAAACATTTGCGGGTGCGGGAACTAGCGTGTGAATAGGGCCGGGATCGGAGATTGGAACTACTGTCGGCGCAGAAACTACGTGCACTCGAGTTTGAACCTTTTATTCATGACACTAAACTGTCATGAATAACGTCTCCATATTTCGTCGCAATCGGACGCCGCGTTTTTATCTACTTTTGTTTTAAAGTTGAGGTCTCTCTATAATACGTAAAAAAACGGGCACTTTTTTCATTCCGACCAACGCAACTCTGACAACAAAAAAAGACAAAAAATGTTTGATTACCACCATTCAACGCACAATGAAGTAAGCTAAAAATATGTGTAATCTGATTTAAGATTAGTGTAACCGTTAACTTGGAATTAAGGTTCAAACTCGAGTGCATATATTTTCTGCACTATTAAGAACACCTCTTCGTAGGACAAGTGAAATGTTTATTGTTCAAGGACAATGTTGTTTATAATTATTTTAAAATAAAATTTCACTTTAATTAGTACACGTTTCGCACGCTTCGTAGAATGCTCAAAAGTATATTATTCTTCCTCAGAACGAATCTGTAAAAATTATAGTTTTCCACGTTCAGTATCGTCTCTCTTTTATTGTCACAATTCTGAGCGGTCTTGTATCGTCTTTTGCCACAGTACTGTGGTTAACTGGGGATGATCCGTGCCAGTTATGGAGTAGTTTTTACACTGAAGATGGCGTCCAGCGAAGGGACCGAAACGCCTGTTAACGGCGGCAGTAGTGGACCACGGCCTAATAGGCCGGGAAGAAGTCAACACAGTTGACATCGGCCGTGAAAGCCTCATGTACCGATTAGAGTATCTATAAATTAGCTATAAATAATAATTAATGCTAATAGCGGTTATCACTCTCATAACCCTGTCTGTAAAAGCATCTCAAGAATAAACTCAAATCAATACGATAAAAACAACTTAGAGTGTTTATCCGGGACGTGGCCAGTAGAGTTAGTCTATAAGGCTAGGGTATGCTCCAGTACCGGACACCAGGATCTCAGCTGTCAGAGGGGGCACCATCAACTAAGCGAACCAAACCTTATGATCACATTACGCAATTGTTTGGTTTTCCAACGCAGTTATTAATCATGGAGAGTATCGAGTTGAAAAATCAAGTGAAAGCTCTTATAGAAATATACTCGAACGATTTAAATAACGATCTTCTAATAGAATTGAAGCACTTTGTGCCATGGCTAAAATTGCAAGAAAGAGGTTTTTATCAAATCGTTCGAATGAAGATGATAGATCACTTTGTCCGCTCAAAGTATTAAACTGGATTATTGATTGTAAAATGATTGATGTATTTCCGCATATATACATAGCTTATCGTCTGCTTTTGAAGATTCCAGTAGCTAACTGTAAATCTGAAAGATCATTTTCTGTATTAAGTCGCATTATAGATATGTTGACTTCAGCTGTGGGAGATGAGAGACTACCTTCGTTAGCAAGGTTGAATATTGAAAGCGAGATACTTAAGTCGCTCGAATTAGAAGAAATTATACAAGACTTTGTTAAGGCAAAGTCAAGAAAAAAAATGGATCGATTAGTATTTTCTAAGCTTAAGTAGGCCTACTACTATGCTCATTGTAATCACCATTTAGCTAAATATTTGTTGTAATTTGAGGGTTTCATAAAATAATTGTTAACTTTCAAAATTGTGTATACTATGTATCAGTATAAATAATGGATAAAAGGTTGAATTTTGAATCACGGGGGGAGGGTACCAGTCCGATGCCAGCATAGGGCTCCACGCGCGTCTAATCCGCCCCTGTACGTGGCTCTATACCTGCCATTGGATAGAAAGACAACAAGCAAATAGACTAATACGGCGATGGAGAATCAGTGACTCTTATGAAAGGATAAAGTCAATTTCTACTTCTCTTTTTAAACAACTACGTATATAAGTAATATTCAGCGTATTTCTTTCTTCCAGGATACATCACCCCCGCGTCTCTTCTAACACGTATTTAAGAAATGTAGAAAACACAAGTTTGGCAGTAAATTGCTATTAATTAATTCCGACGAGTCCGGTAGTCTTCCAGTACAACACAGTGTTAGACACCAGACGGTCGTTTTGAGCTGTGAAATGCGCGGCACCAACGAAAGGATTACCTCCATTTAAAAGTAAAGCGTTAGGAGAAAAGAACGAGACAACAGTTTGCTCTCATTCGCACACGTTACTACTACTACTACTACTACAATACTACACCTACAGCTCATGAAGAGCCCTGGCCTCCAGAACGACGTGCCTCTACACCTCTCTGTCCAGTGCGACTCTTCCCCATCTTCTGACCTCCCAGTCTGCTCATATCTGAACCCCAGTATTCTATATCGTCCACCTATCTTCTTCTTGCCCTCCCTCTTCCTCTTCTTCCTCCTGGTACTCCAATGAATACTTTTTTCACTGCTCTTCCTCTGTCATTCTTTGTACGTGACCTGCCCACCTTGTTTTATTGCTGTGACGATGTCCGGTTCCTCGTACAGTTCGGCGTTTGTCCTCCTCATACGCCACATTCCGTCACCTAGTACACCTCCATATACCCTCCTCAGAACCTTTCTTCTGATCATATCTTCTTGGGCTGAGGTCATGGTCCAGGCATCTGAAGCATATAATACTACTGGCCGCACTACAATTTTGTAAATCTGGACCTTGGAGGTTCTAGAAATGTTTCTGGATTTTTCGCACACCGTTGCTCTCTGTAAAATACAGTCGCTTCACAACGACAATTGCAGGCTCGTGATGTTGTCGCCAGCCTAGATGGAGCTGATCTACACACACTATGTAAGACTGAGCACCCGTGCGTCTGATCTGCGCATGTGCAAAATATATTCAAATTTTGTTACCCTCGCAGCGAGGTTTCGTTGTCCACTGCGCATCTTAAAGTCAGTGTTCAAAATTTATCGTCAGGTCTAATGTTGAAAGGGCATATTCATATTTGCGTTTGATTATACACTATTCTTTAAAGTATCATACAACTGTCACATGTCATTATTGGTATATAAAAAGTGATATAAGCCGTTTTATAGAACTTCAAAAGTGACACAAATATGCCCTTATATAAAAAAATCCGTAAATTACAGGTGACTTAACTTTCGAATTTGAAATATAAGCCTACTCAAAAAGGTTTTTAAAATTAAAAAAAAATATTAAAATGAACTTTTAATAACAAGAAACTGTTTATTTACAAAGAAATATAAATTCACAGAAAAAATTATTTCCTGGAAAAAGTTAATGGGTTTTAGTAATTTTAACAAAAATCTGTTTTCATATTTCCTTACATCATTATTACTATATTTTCTAGGCCACATCAAAATATTACCATAATTTTTTTTGTGTTCAGCAAGAATATATGTAATAGTTTTATGAACGTGGTGAAGTTTGGATTTTTTCATAGCAACCGATGATCCAGCGTTCTTTGTAATTTGCTTCAGTACCAGCACACCTTTTATAAATTCACTGGCAGAGAATACTCCTGAGGGTTCGCTGTTGTAGGTCAGATGAAGTAATGAACTTATTCCCAAAAACGTTTCGCCTGATATTACGTTTCTGTACACACTTTAAATACAACTTAGATAATGATGTTAATGAATATATTTCTTCAATAAACGATGTTCGTAAATCTTCAATAATGAGAATAGACAGAATTTTAGCATACTCACACGGTTAGCTGATCTGTGCTACAGCTAACAATTACTCAGAAGCCCTTTTAACACAAATTGTGAATTTTAAAACTTTATACGAGGGTCATTCGATAATTGAAGAGACAAACAGCTGTAGAGGGAAACAGGTTGATAGGCGGAGTACGATAGTTTCAGAACTGTAAGTTAGCCTCCCTGTGATGAGTTCTGATCAGTTGTTTCATTATTTATTTATTATTATTCCGGCTGTACAATGTTTACACATTTTCCGGAACCAAAGATTACAGGAATGATTTAACTCTCATCTTCCACTGCTGCTTGTCCACCCAAAGATCTTCAATTTCCCGTTCCCTCAATATAGACTGGATTTCTTCTATCCAGGTGATAGATGGTCTTCCTCTTTTCCTTCTTCCTGGTGGGGTTCATTCCATAACTCTCCTTGGCAATCTTTCCTGTACCATTCTTTTCGTGTGTCCATACAATTATAATTTTTTGTTTGTTTGGATAAAATCAACAATTGAATGTTTCACATTCATTCTATCCTTAATGACTTCATTTCTAATTTTCTCACGTCTGGATACTCTTGCCGAACGTCTCCAAAAGTACATCTCTGCTGTCATTAATTTTTTTCTTGTATGTTTCTTAGTAGCACAAACTTCTGAGCCGTAAGTCATTTTACTTCTAATCTAACAATGGTTTTAAATATTTTGGTTTTAGTTTCTGCTGTTATCTGCTTAATCTCACAGGATTCCATATATGAATCTTCCCCATGTCTTCCTCAAACATCAAGTCTTGATGAAGGTCACCTATTGCTATGTATTTTGTTTTATTCATATTTACCTTTAGTCCCCATTTCTGATATTCCTGTAGCAATTTTCTAGTTATGTACTCTATGTCTTCATAATCTTGATCGAGAAGTAAACTTGTTCATTATATTGTTTTATTTATAACCTCAAATTATCATTTAATGATGGCGAGTCCTCTTGAAGTTTCGGAATTAGTTGAGCAACGTGCACTGATTCGTTTTTTGCTTTCTGAAGGTGAAAAATCGGTTAAAATTTACTCTGGTATGACTACGCAATACGGAAAAAGCTGTATGAACCGTGGAAATCTTTATACGTGAATAGAACGGTTCAAAAATGGTCAGTGACTGTCGAACACCGGTCTAGAAGTCCAGTTGAGAATTTAACGTTTTCGGTTTTTTTTTAGAAGATCATCGAGAAAAAAACAGTACATGCTACTCTGACAAGCCGGCAGTGATGCGAAAACGTCCTGGATTTATGCGCAAAGATGTCATTCTCCTTCGTGATAACGCTGCTCCATATACAGCTCAGTTAACACGTGAAATCATCAATCAATTGACTTGGGAGACTCTTACCTCACACTCCCTACAATCCAGACTTAGCTCCATCTGATTTCCACTAGTTTGGTCCACTCAATGAGGCGTTACGTGATTCGAAGTTTTATGACAACGAAGAGGTCAAGGAAAACGTCCTAAAATAAAGAAAACGACATCCATATAAAGACTTCTTTGGAGCAGGCATAAAAAAGTTTTTTCAGAGGTGGGATAAGCGTATTAATGTTGTTGGGGATTATGCTGAAAAGCTAAAAATTGTCATACTGATTAAATAAACTGTTTTTCCTCTACAGCTATTTGTCTCTTTAATTATTGTATGATCCTCGTAAATTTCCACCTATTGAATCCTTAATAGCTTTTAAAACAGTACGCTGCATTATTCTACTACGTATTATTCACTTCTGCCAAAACATGAAAAGTGAAAAAATTTCAATTATATATTTGTAACAATGAGCGATTCAAGATCCCATTCCAGTACGCAGTGGCGGCTAGTGGTTGAAAAATTTAGGAGTTGCAGTTGGGTTGGGTGGTATTTAATTTGTTTTATTCTCTGAATAGAAAATGTCCAAGTCCCCTCCCCTCCAAACAATACACACCGAAAGCAAAATAATGCAATTTAGTGTCACACCAATATAACCATGAATATTTATTGTATAAATCTTTTTTAAATATACGATTAAATATTCTGTTACCTGATTTACACTTTCATTACAGTTTTAAAGGTCTGGGGTAGGCCTACCTACTCTCATAATTTCAATTTTTTCCTCAATAGGACGTAAACTGAACAGGGTTTTCGTTAAGTTTACGACAGAATTCATTGCGTTCTACCAGTTAAATATAATAAATATCTTACATTCTGACACCTTGATCCTTTATATGCACTATTATTTACATTTAACGATGAATTGGACTGACAGTTAACTGGCACTAACAACGAACTTCACAAAAAATTCGACCGACACTAACTCAACTAACATAACATAATCTTAAAAATTCCAACCTGAGGCACCACGTGTTATTTACCAACAGTAGACTGGTGGCGTCGTGACGTACAAGCGGGGTATGCAGTCCCTAATGACACCAGGCGAGCCTGTATCGTTGTAATAGGAACACCCGAGTCTAGACAGCCAGAGCACTAATCCATTGTATTTCCCCATATACAAAGCGCGTCACAGTTGGTGCATACACCGCGGCAAGAGCGTGTACGGTTTTTAGTATTGCTCTGCGCTTTTCAATCGGCAATTGATTGAAAAAGGATTAGAGTAGGGGGTACAGGCAGCTGAGACGAAATCTTTTCAGATATGCGATGGGATGTTCTAGCAGTGACGTTGCAGTGGCCTGTAACGAGTGTATCAGTATTCACGCGACAAGGCAAGGGTTAGGAATTACTTCCGTAAATAGCAGGATCGAGATATATATCGAAAAGGAGTGGACAACGCATGTTGACAGGATGCGGAATCACAGATCCGAAGACAAAAGAGATTTGGGGAGACATAGTAAGAGACGATGGTGGAGATTTGGAACAGGTGACGCTTCACTTGACCCTTGCCAAAGAGGAGGAAGAAGAAGAAGAAGAAGAAGAAGAAGAAGAAGAAGAAGAAGAAGAAGAAGAAGAAGAAGAAGAAGAAGAAGAAGAAGAAGAAGAAGAAGAAGACTGTTTAAAATTCATTACCGGGAACTTCATCAGCACAAAAAAAAACCGTAATTTAATGATTCTGTGTTTAATGTCTGGCTCGTCAGAATAGGATGCCAGATAGCAGGTTGTCTAAGGTAGTTTGCCAATACAAGCCTGTTGGACAACGAAGTATAGGAAGACATAGGAAGTCTTGGTGAAGTGGATTTTTTCCACTTTGGGACCGGAACGGGTATTTCGATATTCACTGATAGAAGAAGAAGAAGAAAGTTCATGAAGTTAGAAAATTTTAAGAGATTGCACGAGGAAAATGATTATTGAAAATCCCAGAGCGGAAAGAAACACAGAAGGTTGGCTCATTTAATTAGACATAATAGTTAAATGTCAATAGTTTTAGAGAAATTTTAAGGCGAGATGAAAGAGTTCTCTCATCGTCGAGTGTTTGCAGAAAAGAATTAAAAACATATAGGGATTTTAAGTAGAGGGGGCGATGAATTGGCGACCTGATGTCTACAGAATATGGTTACGCCCCCAGATTTTGGATTAGGGTTGATAGAACATCCAACGATTAAGTCATCTGTGTGTGTGTGCGTGCGCGCGCGCGCGCGCGAGCGCACAGACTATGCGTATTGTAGGATCCTTCCACTTCCTCCCATAAAACAGATAGTTTACCAACATTAGTTTGTACATGACTACAGACAATACATAAACATGTAATCGTTATATTATATATAAAGCGACTAACGAAGCTTTCGCGGCCGATATTCAGAAAACTCGCGTCCGGGCGCGTGCGCGTGGATGGAGAGAGGAGCGCTATAAATAGAAGGCTTTATGCGCGTCCCCCACGTTGTTATGTTCTCCGGGTAAATTAATTTTTACAACTGTACAAAAAAGCGCGCTTGATGTTAAATTTGTTTTTAAATTGACCGGTAAATTACAGCACAACACACGCGCGCGCATGGTTTTACATCTTAATTGAATCGCACCGTACTTCCACGTTTTGTTCTGTTCTGTTACTGACTTCAAACGAGGTATAATTTAAATTTTTCCAAGCCGCTCTCTGTCGCCTGTGTAGGCAGTGGGCATGAATACAATTAGATATTCCTCCGCTACCGGGTGGCTCTCGTCAGCTGACCTGCTCATTTGCAGTGACACGCACGCGCGCGCACGCGCGCGCACACACACACACACACACACACACACACATGCGCGCGTGCGAACAGTGTAGGACTTTTGTGCAGCTAGCTAACAAATCAAATTTAAAATATTATTATGACTACGTAATAAATTTAAATGTTACGTGCCTCAAGTAAAATGACAGTTGGGGGGGGGGGGAGATGATTTTACTAAAGTCAATTAAAATTATTTATTGTATGTGTTACAGGAAAAGTAGATTCTCCAGTAAGAGTTGACTCTGCCTAGGTAAAGTCGACTCTTACTGGTCTTTTCAGTAAAAGTTGATTAAAAGCGAAAAGTGATGAATTTTGATCAACATTTACTAGTCAGAGTTGACTGTATTTAGGGAAAGTATACTCTTACTGCCTTGAGTTAGTAAAAGTTGACTTTTTGCAAGGAAACGGTCTACTACCTAATAAAAAACAAATAAAAAAGCAAAACCTTTATAATACATAGAGAGATAGAAATGTTTATCATTTATTACAGCAAGGTAAAGATTTGTGACACTTTGAGTTGCAGAGCACATCTTTCTTCTTACACATGCACTTCTTGGATTTGCATTTAGTGTTGCAAGAGCATTTGAAAAATCCTTGTCCACTTCCAAGTGATTGTGGAGTTGCAACTGTCTTCACAGCTATTGTTTTAGCCATAGGGACTTCATTTTCTTGGATAATGTTCGTGGGACATTTACGGAATTGAGACCTGAAAAAATATTATCATTGAACTCTGAACAATTTAATACTAGGGGCAGGGAGAGAGAGGAAAGAAAGAGAGAGGGGGAAGGAGAGAGAGAGAGAGAGAGAGAGAGAGAGAGATCTTTTATTTTAGTTTGGAAAAATTACCTTGAGAAAAGCTGCTTCAGAATTCCATTTCTTGTTCCAATTCGATAGAATCCATTCGACAACCTCCAGTACCACGCCAAGGATAGATTGGGTATCTCCTCTTCCGCGGTCAACATCTGGGACAGGAATTCGAACTGATGTTCCTTTTTCTACTGGCGGATGAATCTCATCTGAGGTTTTTTTCATGCGTTTAGCTTGCTCTTCTAGGCAGTGGAAAGCTTCATTTCTCTGCTTCTTGAGATGGCCTCAGTAGACTACTTGTCCAGGTCAGTGAGGAGATAATCACCATCATCTACGAGCTTTTCACCACTTGATAAATTTTGGTTTGTTTCATTTTCATCAGGATTTCCATTCCCGTTACTTTCAATTTCGTTTTCTTGTTGTTGTTGTTGTTCCTGAATGTGATCAATGAGGCATTGAAGATCCTCTTCTGTTTCTAAATTTGCCAATACCTAAGTAGGTAGTTCTGAAGTAGATAAGCCATGTCTCGGAGGGCAACCGAACATTGCCTCATACGGGGATCTTTTTATCCCACTATGCAATAGTGGATATAAAACTATGCAATAGTTTTTCATAAGTTGAATAAACTTTAAGCCTTCACTCCATTTTGATGTTTTGTGGTCTTGCATCCAGGTGGTTATCATATTCTCTATGTCCTGGTTGGCTCTCTCGACACTACCTTGACTTTGACTATGTCGCGGTTTGCCATGCACCATTTTGAAGTTCGGCCATGTATTAACCAGACTGTCAATAATTTTATTCACAAATTCTCTGCCATTGTCAGACTGTAAAATACAAGGAGCGCCTAACAAAGTAAAAATATCAATGATGTTATCACACACTTCATCTGCAGTCTTTGATTTCAGTGGTCTTAGCACAACAAACTTTGTCAAATGATCCTGGTACACCATTATAAATTTGAAGTCTTCATCAGGTTGAGACTGAAAGTCAATCAAATCCACTTGACATCGTGAATTCATTTCCTTGAATAACAAAGGCTTTACAACCAGTCCTTTCTTCTTATGTTTCAATTTTTGAACACAAGGTTCGCACAAGCTTAAAAATAGTAGAATGTCCTTTGTTGTAACATTTTGGAATTTTCCTTTCAATTGCTCAATCATACTATCTCTTCCTCCATGTCCAGTTGATATGTGCGCTTCATTAAGAACTCCAAACAGCTCTTCATCAAAAACATAATACCTTATGCTTTCTTGGTCTGTGACAGGGTGTATTAGTTTTGTAATACCATTTACTTCAATAATGTCATATCGTCTTAAAAACCTGAGATCATTACTTTCTTTTTTATTCGCAGTTTTTAGATTTTTGACTTTTTGAATGTAGCTATCATATTTCAATTTGGTCAATGTCAGTGAATTTACCTTGGAAGTCGAGCGTTCTAGCTTTACTTTTTCACGAAAAAGTTCTGCCTTGGAGTCTGACATAATTATTGCACACTGAAACTAATTATTGAAATGTAAAAAAACACTGAATCCTTGGTCACTATTGCACTACAACAAATAGACGAGTAATGGCGACTGCCTGGCCGGAATAATCAAAACAAAGATATGCGCGCGCAGTTACATGTGGAGAGCAACATCTCTGAATCAACTTTTACTAAACCACAGCAGGCATAGTTAACTCTTCCTAGGAAAAGTTGATATGTTTATTTTCAATCAACTTTTACTGATACTTTTAGTAAGAGTTGACTCTTCCTAGGTAGAGTCAACTCTCCCTAACAATCAACTTTCTCTGTAACATATACACAGAAAAAGTTGAGGCATACAAGGTGCTGAATCAACAATCCGCTGGAACGAGACTCAATGTAAATATCAGCAAAAATAAATACATGCTGATTTCTGCATCAGAAAGGAAAAGAAATTTGTATAATTTATGCATGGAGGATAATTCACTTGATGCAGTTAATAAGTTCAGATACCTGGGTAACATGCTAGATAATGAAGGGTCCATAAACACGACAATACATGACAGGATATAAATAGAAAATAGAGCATTTTATGCCAACAGCAGACTGTTGAGAAGCAAATCCATTAGTCGTAACACAAAAATAAAAGTATATAAGACATTTTTCAGACCAGTTGTCACTTATGGAGGTGAGACATGGACGTTGACAGAAAAGGAACAAGTAATACTAAGAAGGTTTGAAAGAAAGCTCGTAAGACGTGTTTGTGGCCCGGTTAAAGAAGATGACGAATGGAGAATAAGAAAAAATAACCTAGAGATAGATGAGCTATTTAATCACGAGGACACTGTAAGATTCATTCACCTAGGACGGATGGATGATCAGCGTATTCCAAAGAAAATCTTGAGGGCGCAAATCTGTAAAAGCCGAAAGAGGGGGCGACCTAGAATAAGATGGTAGGATGATGTGCTAGAAGACCTCAGAAGAATGGATGTGAGGGGTTACACTGAGATGGAAGTAGACAGGAGACTTTGGAGAAGATTGGTGTTCGAAGCCAGAGCTCACATTGGGCTGTAGTGCTAAAGAAGAAGATTTATACACAGAAGAGATCCTACTATCCGAAAATGAATTCATAATAACGTCAGTTATCCGACACACATCTCGGAGGGGATAAAAATAATTTGTTCAGTAGCTGATTATAGGAATGATACGAATGCTTTTGGGTGGCGAGCCACGATCCTTGGCTTCTATAAAATTAGCTAACGAATTTCGTTGAAACGTGGTAACCTCGAGTGGATTAGAAATCCTCCAGAGTTTAGATGAGTTTTAATTGTTTTTCCTCTGAAAACAAGGTTTCCAGCCTGCTGCTACCTCTCTAAGATTCACCCTCCTCTACTTAGAAATTTAAGGGTGCAAGAAAATTTTGAACAATCTAAGGAAACTTGATACTGAAATTTGATGAACTTAGTGGCCGAGCATCATTGTAGAAAAAAAAACTAATGTTCATCTTGTTATCTGAATTAGCAGTATCCGACCTAGGACTTGTCGTGGTGTCATGGTTTAGGACTAGATAATGGTGGAAACACTGAAAGGCCTCGTCCGGAACATGACAAATAGCAGTTCGGCAAATAAACACGACAAAGTTGGAAAAACTAATGTGATGGAAGTCACAACGATGGGGGAGAGACGGGACAGAACTGGAATAACGGAGCAACAGTATCGGCGTTCTCCCACATCTTAACTATCTGAGCAGCAAAGTAAATGACAACAATAATATGACCCGGGAGATAGTAAACAGAACAATTCTGAAGTATAGCAGACCATTCTAAAATTCTGCAGGTGAGCCAAGTTGGTTCAACGAATATCTAACCTTATGATTACAAGATGATAATACAACCTACTGAGCGTATTTGAGGACCAAGTAATGAGAAAAAACGTTTGACCTAGTAAGGGGTATTGATGTATTTCATGGATGGCTCATCAGGTTCAGTTAAATAACTGAAGTAACTGTCTCCCCCCCCCCCCCGAAAACCACGGTAGACTACATCAGGCTACAATGCCTAAGATAGGGAGGACACACAGGATTCGTGAGTGACATCCGAATACCCAAAAAGTAATGAAAGGACAGGTGTTGGGGTCCACAAGAAAGGCACACGAAAACCCCGCAGGTCAACGTTCGGCGAGGCTCTGAGACTCGTATGGCTGTAGCACCACGGGAAGGTACGAACTAACTGACAGACATCACTGATGTTGTATATATGTTCTGAAGAACGGTTTCCTGAAGCGTGTAAACACGTACAAGATGGTATAAATCTAAGGAGTACGAGTAGAAACATCAGATACTCTGACGATACAGTCATCCTAGCTTATTCCTTGGGCGGTTTACAGAGGAGGTTGGATTAGTGTACGGACTAGTGATAAACACGCTGAAACTAACTACGAAAGCTACTGAATGCCACACAAACAGGTGACCATAGACCAGATAGAGGTTAACTAGAGATAATGTCGAAAGCTGAATTGGATTACAAGACTACAGAGCAGCGTTTGGGGCGCGACCCACTGCTGGGTTCCAACGGGGCGCGAAGTTGGTCTCAAAAATTTATTTACCGTATGTTAAAAATCTATTACATTACTAGAATTAAGTATATATGTAATTTGTTTAAGCGAGGGATTTATAGATGGCGAGGACAAAGTGAGGTTCATCAAGTCTATGAGGGTTCAGATGGCTGGGACATGTGATGACCATGGAGGACGACAGAATGCTCAAAGCAATTCTTAGAGGGACGATAGGTGGGCAAATAAGGAAAGGAAGACCTAGAAGAAGGTGGCTACAGGACGTAGAAGATGACCTTACGAGGATGGGTATCGGGGATTGGAGGCGGAGGACCGAGGTGTTTCGATGTGACTATTCGGGGAGGGAGGCAAGGCTCATCGTGGGCTGTACAGCCAGAGAAACAGAACGAAATTTGTTTAAGCGTAACAGAGGGCTCAAGGTGCTCGATGTTAGCAAAAATATGATTATAAACTGGGCGCAGACCCATATCAAGTAATACTGCCGGCGCTCATGCTTATGGGCCCCATGAAGTGTAATATCCTTCAAGGAGGGTCACGGACTTAAAAAAGGTTGAGAACCATTGTTATAGAGCGAAGAAGTATTGATTGGAAAACTTTGGAAGAGTTAGAAAGACAGGCGCAGGCAAGACGATCATTGAAATCGAAACAGGCAAGGTGCCTTATCTCCAGAAGTTGAGAAGAGAAAGTAGAAGAAGAAGAACAACAACAAGGGGCAGGAGGAACAAATTGATTCTTCAGGGAAACAAAATAAAAGGAATTTTGTAGTTTAGGAAATCTTGTAATGAATTAATTATACGACGCTACAAAATCTAAAACGATAGCATTTAAGGGCAGGAACTAAGATAGTCATGAATCATGTTAGTCATTTTAATTAGCTGTGTTGTAATATCTCCTATGGAACCGATATTGATTGGGGTAATAAGCTAATGAAATTTAAACGCATCTGTGGAACGGTTCATAGGTACCTGAAAAATAAAACACGGAAGGATACCTGTATTAAGTTTTACAAAACTGTGGCCGTCCCCACGTTCCTGTATGCCAGTGACATGGGCTCTTGGTAAAAGGGGCGTACAGAGGATTCAGGCAGCCGAAATGAAATTTCTAAGAGGGACGCAAGGCTGTTCTCTCCAGGATCGGAAAAGGAACGACGATATTGGACGCGAATTAAACGTTGTATCCGTCGCACCAGAAGATTGAGGACCACAGAAGGAGATGGTGTGAACACTGAATCGCATGGATAGATATCTGTCTACCCATGGTGGCTGCTTTGGGTTATCACTCTACTGGGAGAGAGAGATGTCGGTAGGCCGAGGAAGAGATGGGTTCCGGAACAGGTCTAGGGCCTAATCCTTGGAGTGGTGATGATGATGGTGATGAATTAATAGGCTCAATCAACAGAATCATTCTCCGGTCTATTTTAACGGAATACTTTACAAGTAACGTTATTATTTTTGTGGTCACCCAATCTGCAACTAAATCTGTGCCGTACTATTTATGTCGAATCTATTATGTGAACAGATTTTGAACATTTTTTAATTTCCAGTAGCATATGTTCACGAAATTAAATTCAATTCATATTTCAAATAAATATGTTCACTTGGTGGTAAAAACTGTTGATCCTTGACTCTTCTGTATGTGCGTGTCTGTCTTTTAACATTATTTTGTCACTATTTCAGGGGATAATCAGTGCCGGATTTAACGTTTTTGAGGCCCTAGGCTAAGTTTTCTGAGACTTGGCCCCGGCTGTGACTTTGAAGTAATATATTGCAACGAATCACAGGATCATGATAGGCGGGGCAAGTCATATATTACACAGACAATGGACATTCATATTATATTGGTAGATGGTTAAGTTTGGTTGTTATCAATTGTATTTAGTAAGGTTAAGGGTTTAGTTTAAAAAAGACTGTGCATTATTATTTATGGTGATTCATGTACTGTGTTAGTGGAAATGTGCGCGCGTGCGTGAGTGGGAAACGTTTCTCGTGCGGTGCGTGAAGTATTATCGTTGTTTTGACATTGCTGAACTGAGACGTGTGTATCACTACAATCCCTATACCTGTCGGATTATTGTTTACGTTCATGTATATTATTAATATGTAGGCAGCATGCATGAGATACGAGTAGTCTGATTACCGCTATGCATGCTGTTACAAGGTAAATGCACTCTAATGCATGAAAAGTGCATTGTCACTTTTACTAACCATGTGACTTCCATCCACCAATAGAATGCTGACTGGTGGTTGGAAATTTTCTTATGCCTGTCGTTACACAGGCAGTTCTTCTACGCCATCTACCGCGAACGGGTCGTGCACTCCTTGTACAAGAATTCTACCGCTTGCAAGGTGCTGTAAAACTATTCGTCGTTAGTGAAACGGGAAGACTCAGAACTGTGTGTGTGGTACATTTGCACACACCAGTGTTTTAACGCATTGTGCGTAAAATTACAAGCAGTTCTTCACTGCTGCTACCGCGAACGGTACCTTCAATTCCTTGTACAAGACTCTACCGCTTGCAAGGATCTGTTAAGACTTTTCGGGGATAGTAACGCGTGTGACGCATAACAATTGATTTTATATCTTTACACATGATATTAATATTGTAGTATTACGTGTGTAAGAAGTGAGTGTAACTGTACCACTGTGCGAGATTTTCCGCAGTGACAGTATCATTGATTGTTACGCAATAGTGCCATCAAGACGTTTCCGTGCTAGTGCAAGATTTCCTCATAGGGTGGTCTGCTGATCGCGGTAGACCTTGTTATTCGCGAGAACACTTGAAGAAGCCGGAGAGGTATAAGCTCAATATACCGTTATTGATTAAACTCACTGTCACCTGAGATATTACTTGGTCTTAAAATCTATATAAGTTTTGCGAGAAATAAAATCCGTAGTACCGTTGTTTGTGCGAAGTGTCGGATTCATCGTGGGAATTGCAGGACATCAGCCCAGCTGTTACAGGACATCAGCCCAGCTGTTACAGGACATCAGCCCAGCTGTTACAGGACATCAGCCCAGCTGTTATAGGACATCAGCCCAGCTGTTATAGGACATCAGCCCAGCTGTTATAGGACCAGCCCAGCTGTTACAGGACATCAGCCAAGCTGTTACAGGACGCCAGCCCAGCTGTAAACGTTTCTGGGAAAACGTCTGTCATTTGTAAGCCACACCTGACGAACCAACTACACCGCAAAGACCGGCCCTTCTATTCAACAACATCATCGGGGGAGTCTTCTTATGTAACGTATCACGTCTTGCGTATGAACATTATTTAACATTTTAAAAGAAAGACTCTATATCAAACATTACATTCTGTACATTACAAATATACCATATAAACTATAACTTGTGTTTGTACAATAAATAATCTTAAACCCTCCAATATAGACTTGTAATTTGAAATACACATACTATCATATCCTATGCGCCAATAAATTAGTAATTTGTGTTGTCGCATAGAGATATTTTGGCGCTTAGCAACGTAGGGCTCGTAAAATAGCGGTAAATTTACGCTATTACATATTTGTCTATGAATATAAAATTTGTTGGAAAAATCCGACGTATAAATATAATTAACGTAATAATTGTATGTGTATTGTTCATGTGAAAAGCTGAGGATATAATTTTTCAATTGTGCATATTCTCTTGTATATCATATATGAACAGATTTTATCAGTATATTGGAGGTAGATTATTAGTTGTTGTATGTTAGATAAGGTATTTACATGTTGATATTTTGAACTGCTTTTTCTGTGTGCATATAAACTGGTTACCATATGTTCTAATCTTGTTGTGATAATAATAACTTGCTTTGCGTATAAATCAATAAATTTAAATTTACTAAATTTTAATTAAATTTAATCATTATGGCGGAGTCACAAGGGATAGAGAATGCTTTAGCGGCCATATTAGCGAAGATGAAAACCATGGAAGAAAAGATGGAGAAAAGTTCAGCAGAAAATAAAGAGGAAAATAAAGCCCGTCAAGAGGAGGTGAAAATGAGTATACAGAAGCTTTCAGCAGAAGCAGAGAAAAGAAGTGCAGAAGCCGAGAAAAGAAGTAAATCGATCCACGACGAAAACAAAAGAATATATGCGGCCGTGCAGGAGCAATCAAAACAAAGCAAACAAATGATAGAAGCGGCAGAAAAGCGTATTAGCGAGACCGTGGAAGCTATGAAAGCTGATATAGAGGCGAATTTGGAAATTAATAAGTCACGGCTTAGTGAATGTGAAGCAAAACTCTCTGGTATGGAAGAGCAAGTAATACAACACAGATCTACGGTGAATGAATTAATGGCCGAGCAAGAAGTGCGGATTCAAGAGCTGCAACAGCAAGTGTCACGATTGCAAAGTACCTCGTCACCACTAAACTGTACTACGTATGTATATAAGACTTTGGATGACGTTAATTCACAGCAAAGATTTTATGGACGGGAGAATGAAAACCCCATGGATTTCATTCAAATTTGCCAGCGGGATCTGGAGCAAATTGGTGATACCTTAAGTGAAGCTGATAGAATTAATTTCATAGTGCGGCGACTTAAGGGTACCGCTGCGGAGTGGTTTAGTATCGTCCAGGATAAAATCAACACGTTGGAAGACCTGGTAAGACATTTCAGAGCTAGGTACTGGAATGAGGAGATCCAGCGTAAGATACGTACGCAGCTGGAGTTTGGAAAATATTCCAATACCAGAGGGCCTAAAGAAGCATATGTGATGCAGTTGATATCCAGAGCTAGATATCTTGAGCCTAGCTTAACTGAACCTGACATGGTAAGTAAACTTGCGCACCACTTTGGACGCGGGATACAGGTGGCCGTCCTTACGCAAGGAATTAAGTCGTGGGACGAGCTACTCACATTACTTGCAAAATGGGAAGGTATCGACAACCCGAATATCAATGGTAACGGTAATGTAACACCGCATAAAAGTTTTCAATATCAAAATCAAACTAAGCAAACACAGTCGCAACAACAACAAAGACCTAAGATGTCGAATAGAAATACCAATCAAAAATTTAGTGCCAATAAAGTAGCAGTAGTAGAGGAAGAGGATTCCGATATAGAACAGTCAAAAAACGTGTAAGGCTGCACGGCGTGAGTCCGTGCAACAGAATAACTAGTACACGTAAAGGTAGGAATGAAGTTTCAAAAGCCCGTGTAAATATAAAAAGCAGTTCAATAAATCAAATGTGAAAGATGTTAATTATAAGAAAAACTTTGTAGTGTCCGGCCTATATCCTGCCGTAATTAGAGATAGTTTAATTTGCAATAACCATAGTAAGGAAAATGAGAAAGGTATTAGCGTTGAAAATGACACTGACCTCATTGTCAACGCGAAAATTAACGGATGTGTCGGCGAAGTTTTATTTGACAGCGGCGCAGAAATTTCGTTAATGGATGAGCGATTCCTAGAGAGGCACAGGAAACATTTTAAAAAAATCCCGATTCTGCCAGCAGCCCACAAAATCATAAAATCAGCGACGGGTGAATCTCAGAGGGTTGACCGTCAAGCTATGATAACAGTATCCATTCAGGGAATGGAAATAGAGGTCACTGTGCTTATGGTCAAGAAACTCGTGTATAATGTTATTTTGGGAGTGGACACATTAAATAAACTGCACGCGACCATTGATTTTCCAAATAAAATACTAAAATGTACAGTAAATAATAGTAAACACAATATCAGGTTAGGACGCAGGAGGGGTAAGACGGGGTCTGATTGTGAACCTATTACTATAACTCGCCCAGCGGTTCAACTTGCCGATAAGATAACACATAATCTGCGGACTCACAGCAGGCAGATAACGAGCAATGAGCAAGATAAGCTGCAAAGTATAGTTGATAAATTTGAATCTGTATTTTCCAAAAATCCTACCGTCACGAATGTTTATGAACACAGTATTCAGGTCACGGATGAAAATAAATTTGTACGGAAGACGTACCCCATCCCCCTTCACTATCAACAACAGGTTGATGCCGAAGTTAAGAGTATGCTTCAGAATGGTGTGATTGAACGAACTGATAGCAATTTTTTAAATCCTATGGTTGTTGTTAAAAAGAAAAATAACGACATTCGATTATGTCTCGACATGAGAAATCTAAATTCTATTACAAAAAAATGCTACGACTGTGCTCCGAATGCGGAGAACTTATTCATAAAGTGTCAAGGGGTTAAATACATGTCTCGCCTTGATCTCAAAAGTGGATTCTGGCAGATTCCCCTTGCCAAGGAGTCGAGAAGATACACAGCATTTCTATATCGAAATAAATGCTATCAGTTTAAAGTAGTTCCATTTGGTTTGGTTACCAGTTTAGCGGCCATGGTCAGATGTTTGGAGTTAGCTCTGGGACCCGAGGTGGAGGACTTCGTCAGCATATTTGTTGATGATATTTTGGTCATATCCAAATCATTTGAAGAACATCTTGAACATCTCAAGATTGTATTTCAGAAATTGCAAGCCGCTAACCTGACTCTCAATCTTGAAAAGTGTGAGTTCGGGAAATCGCAAATTAAATTTTTGGGTTATATTATCTCAGCGGAAGGTATAACAACGGACCCGGAAAAAATACATGCGATCATGGAGTTCCCGAAACCCACAAAACCCAGGGATATCAGAGCGTTCCTCGGATTGACTGGTTACTTCAGACGTTTTACTCCAGAATATTCTGGGACAATTGAGCCGTTGTTAGAACTACTTCGTAAGAGTAATAAATGGAGATGGGAGGAGCGTCATCAGCATGCTTTCGACGCGACTAAAAATTTGTATAGTAGAAACCTGCACGTGTTCCATCCTGAGAAAAGGGGCACATATGTCCTGAATTGCGATGCTTCTGATTATGCCATTGGGGGGGTACTCTACCAACGGAATGAGAAGGGCGAAAACAAAATAATTGCGCACAGTAGTAGGTCACTAAAAGGGGCCGAACGTAACTATTTCACATCGGAGAAAGAAATATTGGCTATTGTGTACTGCATTAGTAAATTTCGTTATTACCTGGTTGGACAACACTTCGAAATCCTTTCGGACAACCAGGCCTTATCGTTCATGTTGCGCTGCAAGTTAGCGAACGCTCGCATATCCCGTTGGATCATGGCCATCCAAGAGTACGACTTTACCATTAAGTACTGTAAGGCAAGCGAGAACCAAGCAGCTGACACGTTAAGCCGATGCCCTCCAATGGTGGAAGAACGTCATGCGTCTAATAACCAGGAGGTTCAAATTCTAGCTGTCAAATATAAATTAGAAGACAGTCTCAAAAATAAGCTAAGAAATATTGGTATGGAACAGCAGCGTGACACAAAGTTGAAGCGGATATGTGACGCTATCCGGATACAAGAAAACCCTAAGTACAGAATATATAAAGACGTAGTGTATAAAATTATCAATGGCGGATGGAAGATTATGGTACCGGACGCCATGGTGGAAGACCTCACCTGGATGTGTCATGAGAGTCTGGCTCATGCGGGGCCTTATAAATGTTACCTGGCAATGCGGGAGGATTTTGTGTGGCTAAATATGACCAGGAAAATAAAGGCCATACTCCGCTCATGCCACATCTGCCAAACAGCGAAATATCCGAACCAACATACACAGGTTGAAATGGGTAACATTGTCGTCCGTAATAAAAATGACCTTGTATGCATTGATTTTTTGGGTCCACTTCCTCGGGCGGCACGTGGAATGAAGAACCTGGTGGTTGTTACGGATGCCTTTACCAAACATGTTAGCCTATATGCTATTGGTAGACCTACTACGTCGGCTGTCATAAACATTATGCTAAATAAATACATGCCGAAAAATGGTCCCGTAAGGAAGATACTCTCAGATCAAGGTAAGCAATTTACGAACACCAAGTGGCACTCCGAGCTTGAGAAACACGGGGTCCAGACGGTCTTGACAGCGATCCGGAGACCGCAAGGTAACTTGGCCGAGCGTGTCAACAAGGAGTTGGGACGGTTGTTCCGTACGTACTGTAATACTAACCAGAGTAAGTGGCCGGAATTCCTAGAATTTTTTGAGTATGCCATAAATGGAAATTATAATTCTACTACTGGATATACTCCGAATGAACTCCAAACCGGAGAAATGCCAGGCCGGGTCTGGGGTAAACACATTGAAAGGATAGCGACGCATAATATGCCTATACCAGTTGAGATAAAGAAAATCGAGGCTAGAAGACGCATTAAAAAGTGCGCCGAGGAGCGCACGGAGAAATTTAATGCGGAACATAAACTAGTCAAGTTCAAGACTGGAGAGAGTGTGCTTTTACGAGCATTAAATGTTGGAAGAAGGGAGGACAACACAGCCGCGAAGTTTTTTAGGCTGTATAATGGTCCGTATACCCTGTCGGAGCAAGTTGGGAAAAATACCTTTATCTTAACCAACCCAAATACCAACCGTGCGATTGGTAAATTCCATGCGTCCTCATTGAGGAAGTATTATACAAAGGATCCGTAAACTCAGAAATAAATGTCAGGATATAGGGGTAAGAATGTGTAGTGATGTTAAATATGTCAAGTTCAGTTTTAAATGTTGTATGTAAGATGACTCTGAGAGTGAACAATAATCTAGTTTAGATAAGAATGTTGTCTGTGTACGCTATGACCCTGCATAAGATTTCGTTATCTGTGTGTCAAGAACATGTGTGTTTGTTTTGGTTTGAAGGTTACCACGTGTCTTTTGATTTGATGCTTCTGTCAAAGTGACAGTTGAAATTGTTAGTATTAATTGAGGATGTTATTTGATTTTAGTTCGAGGGTATTATTATTATTTCAGGATTAGGAAGTTGTTTTAGGTATATTAAAAAAAAAAAAAAAAAAAATTTATTTTTTGTTAGTTAACTAAAAAAAAAAAAATTTTTTTTTTATGCGGGAGGGAGTTAATCCTGCAACGAATCACAGGATCATGATAGGCGGGGCAAGTCATATATTACACAGACAATGGACATTCATATTATATTGGTAGATGGTTAAGTTTGGTTGTTATCAATTGTATTTAGTAAGGTTAAGGGTTTAGTTTAAAGAAGACTGTGCATTATTATTTATGGTGATTCATGTACTGTGTTAGTGGAAATGTGCGCGCGTGCGTGAGTGGGAAACGTTTCTCGTGCGGTGCGTGAAGTATTATCGTTGTTTTGACATTGCTGAACTGAGACGTGTGTATCACTACAATCCCTATACCTGTCGGACTATTGTTTACGTTCATGTATATTATTAATATGTAGGCAGCATGCATGAGATACGAGTAGTCTGATTACCGCTATGCATGCTGTTACAAGGTAAATGCACTCTAATGCATGAAAAGTGCATTGTCACTTTTACTAACCATGTGACTTCCATCCACCAATAGAATGCTGACTGGTGGTTGGAAATTTTCTTATGCCTGTCGTTACACAGGCAGTTCTTCTACGCCATCTACCGCGAACGGGTAGTGCACTCCTTGTACAAGAATTCTACCGCTTGCAAGGTGCTGTAAAACTATTCGTCGTTAGTGAAACGGGAAGACTCAGAACTGTGTGTGTGGTACATTTGCACACACCAGTGTTTTAACGCATTGTGCGTAAAATTACAAGCAGTTCTTCACTGCTGCTACCGCGAACGGTACCTTCAATTCCTTGTACAAGACTCTACCGCTTGCAAGGATCTGTTAAGACTTTTCGGGGATAGTAACGCGTGTGACGCATAACAATTGATTTTATATCTTTACACATGATATTAATATTGTAGTATTACGTGTGTAAGAAGTGAGTGTAACTGTACCACTGTGCGAGATTTTCCGCAGTGACAGTATCATTGATTGTTACGCAACAGTGCCATCAAGACGTTTCCGTGCTAGTGCAAGATTTCCTCATAGGGTGGTCTGCTGATCGCGGTAGACCTTGTTATTCGCGAGAACACTTGAAGAAGCCGGAGAGGTATAAGCTCAATATACCGTTATTGATTAAACTCACTGTCACCTGAGATATTACTTGGTCTTAAAATCTATATAAGTTTTGCGAGAAATAAAATCCGTAGTACCGTTGTTTGTGCGAAGTGTCGGATTCATCGTGGGAATTGCAGGACATCAGCCCAGCTGTTACAGGACATCAGCCCAGCTGTTACAGGACATCAGCCCAGCTGTTACAGGACATCAGCCCAGCTGTTATAGGACATCAGCCCAGCTGTTATAGGACATCAGCCCAGCTGTTATAGGACCAGCCCAGCTGTTACAGGACATCAGCCAAGCTGTTACAGGACGCCAGCCCAGCTGTAAACGTTTCTGGGAAAACGTCTGTCATTTGTAAGCCACACCTGACGAACCAACTACACCGCAAAGACCGGCCCTTCTATTCAACAACATCATCGGGGGAGTCTTCTTATGTAACGTATCACGTCTTGCGTATGAACATTATTTAACATTTTAAAAGAAAGACTCTATATCAAACATTACATTCTGTACATTACAAATATACCATATAAACTATAACTTGTGTTTGTACAATAAATAATCTTAAACCCTCCAATATAGACTTGTAATTTGAAATACACATACTATCATATCCTATGCGCCAATAAATTAGTAATTTGTGTTGTCGCAATATGTACTGCAGAAGTAATTTGATGTCAGATTAATACTATAAAATTTAAAACCAGTAGGCCTAGGGTACTATAAAAAAGCGTGCTTTCATTTAGCAAACTTTTACAAAATATTAAGAACCATGCAAACAAATTGAGCAAATGAATTTATTTTTTAAGTAAAGTAACTTAAATAAGCTTATTCAGAAATTTATTTCAGAAGCTTGTTCATGATGAATACGTTTATGTACGGATTCAATTCTATGTTCATAAAGTTTTCACACTAATAAATATAACGAAACAACACGCTGCCCACCACACAAAACTAAAAACCTTCTTTACATTCAAAACAAAATAAAAATATAACCTTAAATCGCAAACCGTTCAGTAACAAGGCAGATAAACAATGATAACAAACAAGAGTGTTACCACGCTCGTGTAAATTCGGGGGCAATATAGCAGACGTTCGAAATTCGCATGTGCAGATTAGTTTTCAAGGATGCCAACGTCTTAAAAATAAGCGCGCAATATTTAAATAAGAACTGTCTTCCATTTGTATTATTAACAAAAATTGATCATTTAATTTCAAAAAATCATACTTAAATAAATCTAAGTGCCTCCTACTTTTATAAAAATACTACTGTTAAAAAAAAATATATCTGTAGCTTGCGGCCCCTCTAGTGGCCTAGTCAGCCTAGTGGTAAATCCGGCACTAAAGATAATATAGGGGGAACTTTCATGTCCAGACTAACTCACGTTTGCTCTACTATAACAGACAGACATACATATTTATTCATTCTCGTAGTTTTGAGCAGAGCTACAAAAACCACAGTCAGTAGAAAAACAAACCAATAATTGTACTTTCATTTTCTAATCGTTTTCAATGTATCTATATTACTGACAGCCGGTACACGGGGCGAGCGCGTGCGCTCGTGAGTGCGCAGGTATGCCTTTGTTTAACCGACAAAGACATGTCTGCCACAGTATGCAAAGCATCAATCTCTCTCGTGACACGAACATGGCTACCTCACGTACCCCTCCGCTTCGCTGTTAACTGCCTCTCTTGCTTTAACTCATCTTGTCAATACGAATTTAAATAATGTGTCCACTGTACGCTGAAATAAATTGTCCTCCTCGCTGCTCCACACGAGATAGTATCGTATCGTATCGTTTCGAGTAATTTAAACTAACCCTTAGCTGCGCGTATCCGTCTAGTTCAGTGGTTCCCAAAGTGGGGTCCACGACAATGTTTTAGGAGGTCCGTGGAACTTTTAAGAAAAAATAGAATATACCGTAATTTTCTCCGATTTTTTATGATCTAGAATTAGTAACAAATTCCAGTATTTTTTTCATCAAACTAATAGTAATTGTAAAAGTTATTTGAAACTGATGGCTTTAATAATGTCTTTAAATCATGTCGTGTAGCAGATCTGTTTGTCAGCCGAACTGACTAGAGCGCCGCATCAACGCAGAACTGATCGCACTGTTTTAGTCCACGTATAAGCATTGTATCTTGTTTATAAGCACTGTATCTAAGCAAAACGTTTTTCGATGTAGCTGGTTTTACTCCTAAGTAGCTGGATTTCGACACGTGTGGCTGGAAAGATAGAGCCGAGATCGCCAACGCTGGCTGCGCGACGCTGGTTACCGAACCGGAACTTAAAGACTTAATATTGAAATTATCAGACATTAAACCCAATATCGCAGAGTTAATTGTTCAAACGCAGCTACATTGTTCACATTAAACTATATTTGATACGATTAATATTATAATTTTTCAAGTTAAGAGAATTTTGACTTTAATAAATGTTAATAAAATGTAAGAGTTTGTATCATATTTACTGTTTGTTTTATTTCAGAACTCAGTCGGAGTCCGTGAAATTTTTAATTTTGGGGGGGGGAGTCCGCGGACTGAAAATGTCTGGATAATTTATTCATTATTCAACTATTCAACAACTTACGGAATAAAAGGAATAGTCGAAACGAAGAAACACAGATAGCATTTGTTGATTTGGAGAAAGCTTATGACTCCGTCCCCCGAGTCAAGCTGTGGCAGACCTAAGTGGCATGGAAGTTACATCCCCTATTGTAATCAAGGAGCTTTATAAAGATAACAAGGCTTATGTGCGAGTAGGTAATAAACTATCAGAGGTGATCTATCCCACCAAGGGCTTAAGACAGGGCTGTAGTTTGTCGCCATTATTATTATTCAATATATAGGCCTACTATAGAAGTCGCGCTACAACAATGGAGAAGAAGCTGCGGTACAATGGGTATCACTATCGAAGAAGACTGCTTATTTAATATCCAGTTTGCTGATGACCAAGCAGTAATAGCACAATATTCTTATGACCTGGAATCTATGCTCACCCGACTATACAAGGCATATGAAACGTGTGGATAGAATGTTAATGCAAATAAGACAGAATATCTAGCCGTTAATTCTGATGCCAGATTTGAAGTATTGATTAAAGACAGTACGTCAATTGAACAGGTCGGTGAATTTAAATACCTAGGGGCATTAATAATACGGGAAGGCCTAGGAAAACCCGAAATCAAAATATGAATAGAACAGAGCAGGAAAGCTTTAGAGAGCTTTAACTCTATTTGGTGGGACAAACATATTTCGAGAGGCACAAAGATTCATATATGAAAAGCTTTTGTTGAATCAGTTCTGTCTTACGGGTGTGAGGTATGGACGTTGAGCACGGAAATTATACGACAATTGAATGCCGTGGAAATGGATTACCTCCGTAGAATGCCGCAGTCTCCAGAAGGGAGAGAATAACCAGCGAGGAGATCAGAAGAAGGATGCATGCAGAAGTCACAGTTATTAACAGAGTAGAACGAAGAGGCCTACAGTGGTTCGGTCATTTACTCCGAATGGATGTATAGAGATGGCCGAGGAAAATATATCAGTGGAAGCCCCCAGGCAGAGGAAAAAGGGCAGACCTAGACTGTTCTGGTATGAAAACATGAGAAAGGCTATGGAACATCATAACTTGGCAGAAGAAGATGCACAGGACAGAAATAGATGGCGGTGGGTATGCGGCAATAGCCGATGAAAATCCCTTTAAGAGAGAGATAAACACTTTCCGTTATTTTGATGTAAGTATTTTTGGGGGAGGGACTAGATGTTTTCACCAAATCGGGACTTTGTCTCTCAAAAAATTAGCTCAAGTCAAACATGAGCTTAACTTTAAAATCCCAGGCCTGTCATTCCGATCCAATAAACAACACAAGTACTGTACTATGGTTTTGCACTAATAACTAAACAAACTCAAACGGTTTAGATTTGATTGTTGACTGTCCAGGTCATGCAGGTCAAGCAGAGCTTCGATGTCACATGGTTATGCTGCAGTTCATATTTCTGCTAGAAGTTTTTTCTTCATCGACTGTGGGCATCTTCAGAAGTATGTGGAGGTCGACAATCCGGGTATATCGTGGTGCAGTTTGCAGTGATATCTTTGGATATTCTCTTTTGGTAGAAACTAAATTAATAATTACCCAATAATAATAAATCAGCAAAGTCACAAATTTGCAAGGATTACCATTCCAACAACAGCGATATAAGTTGTTATTTTAATAAACCATTTAGTAGTTTTATAATAGTTTTACAGTTGGTATTGTAGTAATGTCGACGAGGCTCTCCATTCTTCTCGATATTCGTATCCTCTTTCCTATAATCCTTGTGTCTGCATAGAATCACCATTGTATCTCCACAGTCCTCTGAACCTCCAAAATTTTCTTTTGTCTTTAAGGTTTAAGGAATATGATAGACAATATTCAAAATCTACCTATTTTATTTTCTCCTAACATATCAGGCTCTTGTCTCCTATAAACGTTATGATATCTTTTACCGAACAGAACTTCCATGTTCCATTTTTTTGTTTCTGATTATGTCTCTTCTAGTTTATCACAGACTCTTTCATCAATATTCCATTTCTGTTATCAGAATCTTCCATTGGCATTTTTATTAACTTTCCAGTTCTTGCAGCAAATATCACGATAGTTTTTACACCAGATTTCTTTGTCGAAGTTCAGATAGCAACGTGCTAGCACCCTGTTCATCAGAAAAAGACTTCGCGCTCGAAGAACCAACGAATTACCTCGCATTAGGAATAAAGAAATAATTTTTTGATTTAACAAAAATTTCATGTACTTTTGTATCGAACCTTGTATATTAAACGTTTCTTTGTATATTAAAACTTGTACAAAGAAATATTGCCCTTATGAACTACTGTGGATTACCGGTGTTGACAAACGTAACCAGATTATTGTATTGCGGTCGAAACACTGTGCGTACCTCACAGATATTCCCGCCTCCTTTTCCCATTCTCTCTCTCTCTCAGCAAGCAAGTTTGAACACATTCGCACGAAGCAATGAGAAGTAGCTCTCAGTAAGTTAAAGCGCGCGCGTGTGCGATCATTTAGCAATGAAACAGAGATCTGTTTATTTTTAAATCACTGAAACAGTTAACGTCAGCTATCAAAGCAACTCTTATCAACGTTAATGGCTCTTTTAACTCCGTTTGTGTAGCTGCGTTGTTGATACATTGCTTACAATGATAGCAAAATGCCGACGGCACCGCACGGATCGACTTCATTGAATGTGATAAGCTGCAGTTACTGAATAATATTGTTACGTAATGCGGAAAAAGTGTTACGTAATACGGAACGTTTTATAAGTATCTCGAATATTCCAGTTGTAATGTGTGTGTGTGTGTGTGTGTGTGTGTGTGTGTGTGTGTGTGTGTGTGTGTGTGTGTGTGTGTGTGTGTGTGTGTGTGTGTGTGTGTGTGTGTGTGTGTGTGTGTGTGTGTGTGTGTGTGTGTGTACATAATGCTGTTACTTTACGGTGAAAGAAAATTACGCGTCAACTATCGAGTTTATACCGGACCAAACCGGTCAGCGCAGTGTGTTCAAGGACACTGTTTCTAGTGGATTCTCGAGAGCGCCTGTTTGTTTAACAACGTTACAGTTTATTCTGGAAATCAGCGGGGTATAAATACAGCCATTCAGGGACGGTCAAGTTAGTTATTGTCGGGTGATTACACAGTGCGTTTGAGTGGCGATTTACACAGTGCGGTTCGAGGTATTGTGGCAAAGTGTTGTGTTTTATAATCGTGCGGGACAATTGCAATACAAATGTGTTTTATATTAGTTGACATTTTATTGCGTGTGGACAATTTTTATTTGATTTGTTGTAAGGGACTATCTTGTTGATTACAAACTGTTTAATTGTGATAATTAAAGATGGGGATTAGTGACTTAACTGGTGTCTTGTGTTTTGATCGGTAGACCGTCGTAACAATATACTGTTATCCTACCGCAAGCACAAGGATATTATGCTGAATTGATATTATTCATTAGACATAAGTAATGAGAGTAAAGTAAGACGTGGCAACAACGCGCAAAACAGATATCATTGTCATTGGAATCAACAGTTTTTACGTAGGGGGGGGGGGAGCCTCAACTAGTGGGCGGGTCGCAGTTGGTGGATAGCGAACGTTCCATAGCTGCGAATAAGGTTACGCCAAATAAGCGGTCCCAAACCGAGGCGGCAGCATTAGCAGGGTGTGGTGGGGTGACCGGTGGCGTGGTCACACCAGATAAAATCCACATAATCCCTATGACAATGCTGTGAAATGGCGAGTAAGTGCCGCTATAAAATAAGCACTGCCCCATACCATACTGCCTTGTATGGTATGGGATAGATTCCCAAAGGTTAGGAGGCGGACACTCCGAACCCAAACCGAAGGGGTAGGTCAGGCTCCAAGCTGTAGAGAAAGCAACTGGCCTATGAGAGTAAACTCCGATAGAAAATCTGACATGGCAGGATACCTTGAGGTGGCATGCCCATCACCTGCTTACCTAACTACAGGCTGGTAACCTGTATTGGAGACATTTTTTTGATTACTCATAATCTTCAGAAGCAGGCGGATGCAGCACGTCTACACTAGAGGCTAGTAAAGCGCGCTGTACACTACAAACCAGTAGGTAGAAGTACTGTGGGTAGGCCCTGGATGACATGTCTGCAGTGAAGACGGAACAGGCTATAAACCTACACCGTGAAAAGACGACAACGACTTTTTTCTAAAGTTTTGTACTCACTATAGTAAACAAAAAGAAAAACTCTGTGTATATAGGCTAGTAATAGTGTAGCTTACCGTGTGCCTGACGATGCAGCGCCGCCAGTTTCTCTCGGTAGCGACAGAAGAACTCGGGGCGGATCCTGTACTGGGTGAGAAAGTCATCGCACAGTCGCATCACAGTCACAAACTCCTTCGTCGCTTCCTCGTACGTCTGATCCGGCAACAGAAGCATCTTGAGTTCCGCTCATCGCCTTTGCGCAAGTCTCCGTACCATCAAACGGACATTCGTTTTACCACATCGCGAACCGAACGTGGAATTTAACAGTTCCTTCCCTTCGGAATCAAAAACAAAGTGAATAAATAGTATAATTTAATAATAGAATAAAACTAAAAGGAATCGAGTATATTTATATATTTGGTTGCGTTTGTACTGTTTAACTGTGCACGAGTGTAAACGTTAGCTAGACTCTAATGTTCGCAAGCGTTGCAACGTTCGTATTTCGTTGGTGTTAGTTTTTGAATCGTTAGTCATTTATGTTGACCGCGGCTTCGACACATCATCACTTAGAATGTCATTAACAGTAGTCGCAAACCAATCAGTCTGTGTTCCCTCGTCGACAGAAACATAAACTGTGGCATGGTTGTGTTCGCAAACGGATGGTGTCCTCACTATCTTTGTTGGTTTCGTCACCGCCTGCACGTCATCTCACCTGAAACAACAACAAAAAATTAATTATTTAGGTACAGTTTAATTAATTGATTAATATATACGTAAGTGAGTAGTAGAGTTGTGCTAAACTAGTATTTTAAAATAACAGGTACGAATGATACCGTTCCAAAAAAAAAATAACAGATACAAATACCCGTTATTATAAACTTATTATACATATCCTGTATTTAAAATTTATATTTATTTTACCTCAAGATGTTATTTTTCCTTATTTGGAACATGTTTCGAGAACTCCTGTGTTCTCATCCTCAGCCTTCGTGATCTTGCGTATGGTGAAGTATTTGTGTGTTGGCTTGATGCTGTTAAGGTTTCTTGTTGGTCTCTGGTATTTTAAAGTGGTATTATTGTGTGTGATTGTGGTGTATGTATTAGTATTTTGTGTATTTTCGATGTTGAGTGCTTTGAAAATTGTATCATGTTTTGTATTGATTTGTATTTGTTCAGGTATTAGTTTATTTTGTGTGGTATGTGTTTTATTAGTGTCATGTTGGTTATGTCTGGGAATTCATATCCCGTGTTCATTACATGTGTGGCCAAATTGGATTTATATATTTCTGGTTTTTTGTATGCATTTAGATGTTCAAAATAAGGTTTTTTCAGCTGTTTTTTTTTGTTTGTCCTATGTAACATTTATTGCAATCTTGGCATTCAATTTTGTATATACCGTTAGTTGTTGTATTATCTTTGTTATGTGGGTTATTTAGTTTTTGTAAATAATTTTTATTAGTTTTGTATGCTATTTTTATATTTATGTTTTTAAATAGTTTTGTTAGCTTTGTCATTTTATTATTTATGTATGTGAATGTGGCCCATTTGTTATTGTTGTTATTATTTATGTGTTGTTCATTTTGATTAATTCTTAATTGTTCAGTTTTTATTTTATATTTTCTTTTATTTTATATTTTGTGTACAGTATTTTTATAAATAGGCCTATATATCAAGCCAACACACAAATACGTACTTCACCAGACGCAAGATCACGAAGGCTGAGGATGAGAACACAGGAGTACTCGAAACATGTTCCAAATAAGGAAAAATAACATCTTGAGGTAAAATAAATATAAATTTAAAATATTTTATATATATCTAGAAACGAACTGTAGCAGAAAGTGACTGAATATCCTATATTATATAATTTGTTATAAGAAATAAATTGAAACTAAAAGTATTAAGAGTATTACTTTACACTGTGACTTTATTAAACTATTACTCTTTAAATGAAAATAAGAAACAAGAGAATTTATAGGCCTATCTCCCTTTCGGAATACTAATTTAAGTTTTCACTAGGAGTAAACGAACTAACACTGGTTAGGTAAATCAGTTTTTATTCCTTTACTAAGTGGAAACTACCATTAGTCAAATGATAAGTAAAGTGATAGAGACAAAAATTCAAAGTCAGCAATTTAGGTAAAAGAAACAAATTTACGAAAGCACCTTATGTTAGATCAGTAAAGATCACGTTATCAGATCAGTAAAGATTTAATGAACAGGACTAGATAAAGTGCATAAATGTCAGTCATAAAGTTATCCTATCTCAGAGCAAGCTACAGGTCTCCGTACAAAAATAACTACAGTACTTTGTAGTGTTTTACAACAGGAACGTTACAACAACCTCATCATTTACGTGAGATGTGCAGTGAAGTTAAAAATCATCTCCGAAATCACATTAACAAAAAGTACTACATGGCCTATCAGCCACTCTGTAGGTTATAACACAATATAATTCGCTTTTTCAAAATTTACCAAGTTGGTGACTAGTATAATGTATAATTTGTTATTATAATCTGTATTATATATCTGCATAACACACGAGAATAAATGTAACATCAGTATGAATTTTTTTCATTTATTAAAAACAGCTTCGTCTCTTTGGGATAGAGATATTCTGAACCTCGCTGTTTTACTTCGTTTCATACTTATATGGCAATCGGCACATGGGCAGAATGAAGTATTCAGCACAAAAAGTGGCTTCCTACTCGTGTACTCGTAATACTCGTGGTACTCGTTTACTTGTTGTTACTGTACTCGTTAGTTGCGTAGGTAGGGTCCCGCGACTCGGAATTGCCAGACCGCGAGTAACAGGTATTTCGACTTTTCAGTCACTGTTATATCCGTTCCACAAAAATATCGTTCCAAAATACCTGTTATAGGTATATCGGTCCACCTCTAGTGAGTAGTAGTAGTAGTAGTAGTAATAATAATAACTTTTATACTTAAGCTACGACAATTACGTCAGAAGTCGGCAGATGCAGTTACGTAAAGGTTGTACACGTTTCTCTGCTAGCCGAGCAGGTGCAGTGTGTCTGTCAAGACCGTGCACACAAGTAGCTTCGAGACTGCTTGAGCATTCTTAACTACGCAAATTATGTTGGCACGCGGCCAGGAGTGTGGAAAATTATTCTTGAACATCTGTGGGATCTACAGTATATAAGCAACAGTGGACGGCTTAGAGGTTGTAGAGTGCGGATTAGTGGAAGGCGATATTGTAGAGTGCGGACCAAGTAATTGTTGCGGATTAGTGGAAAGTGATTATTGTGTTATAATTAGTGCGGAACTCTAATAGGTGTCCCAATAATTATTATTGGGTGTGGATAAATTTAATAACTTGAATTACTGTATGAGGGTACCTTGTTGATTTCAAATTATTATTTGTGACTAATTAAAGTTGGTAATTACCGACTTCATTGGACTTGTTTCCAGTGAACGACACTACGATCCATGAGCCCGTCGTAACAATGTATTATTATTTGTGACTAATTAAAGTTGGTAATTAATGACTTCATTGGACTTGTTTTCAGTGAACGACACTACGATCCATGAGCCCGTCGTAACAATGTATTATTATTTGTGACTAATTAAAGTTGGTAATTAATGACTTCATTGGACTTGTTTTCAGTGAACGACACGACGATCCATGAGCCCGTCGTAACAATGTATTATTATTTGTGACTAATTAAAGTTGGTAATTACCGACTTCATTGGACTTGTTTTCAGTGAACGACACGACGATCCATGAGCCCGTCGTAACAATGTATTATTATTTGTGACTAATTAAAGTTGGTAATTAATGACTTCATTGGACTTGTTTTCAGTGAACGACACGACGATCCATGAGCCCGTCGTAACAATGTATTATTATTTGTGACTAATTAAAGTTGGTAATTAATGACTTCATTGGACTTGTTTTCAGTGAACGACACGACGATCCATGAGCCCGTCGTAACAATGTATTATTATTTGTGACTAATTAAAGTTGGTAATTAATGACTTCATTGGACTTGTTTTCAGTGAACGACACGACGATCCATGAGCCCGTCGTAACAATGTATTATTATTTTTATATTTATGTGAAGTTACCATATTATTCCATACATGATTAATGCTCATTAAATATTATTAATTATTTCTGTATGTCAATGACCGAAATTCACAAAAAGCTTTTGACACTGGAAGTTATAAAAAAAAATTTTTTTTGGGTAAGTGCTCTTATCTCCTAACAACATTTCTGCAGATAAACAGGTCAATTATCATTGCTTATTATGAATAACGTTCAGATTTTTATTTAGCAAACAATAAAAGGACACGATATTACGGGTTTTCAGCTGAGTAAGAAATTTCGGGCCCCCTCCCCAGGCCCTATCTGGTTACGGCTACGAAAGTTCGAATTGATGCTAGCCTGAAGGTTACAATTACATAAGAGCCCAGGACATCCACCTTGTTACACTACAGTATAGAAAGAGTGCACGGATATTATGTGTTTGATAAGTCTGTGTCGTGTACGAGTATTATCCACCAGTTTTATAATTTCTACATTATACTTTGCGAAAAATGCAAAAAACACATTCGTCTGGTTTAACTGTATAAAGGAAAAACCATATTCGTCTTATGAAGTGCAGCGTAAACAAAGGGCGTAATGGAAGTGCAGCTTATTCACTGGACGATAATAAAAAAACTGTCTCCGGTCGTGAAAAGTAGGCTATGATAGTTTGACGAATCTGTGTGCTGTTACCGCCACCCTCTTTTAAGGTAGAGTATAAATATATACTCTCAGTATACTTATACTGTATATACGTATATGGGCCAAACATCATAAGCCTTATACTTAAGTAGCCCACTCGTTATGTCCACCCAGGATCGATTTTCAGTTAAGGCCGTCATTTTGTTCTGATACCATATGCGCATGTTCTGATGAAGCGAAACTGTTGCAAAACAGGTTGAAACCCTATTGTTTTAAGGCGTAAAAACTAGAAACTGCTGCAAAACTCGTTAGGTAACTAGCAGCAAACTTCGTTGCTGTAAACTTCGTTGCAGTAGTCTCGTTGCTGTAACTAGGTAAGGACCTCGACTGCAGCAAACTTCGTTATGTCCACTGTAGGAAGACAGCAGCAAACTACATTATGTCCCGTTACTGTGAAATTCTAACTAAAGAACACTGCAGCAAAACTCGTTATGTCCCTTACCTGGACTGCAGCAAACTTCGTTATGTCTACTGTAGGAAGACAGCAGCAAACTACATTATGTCCCGTTATTGTGAAATGCTAACTAAAGAACACTGCAGCAAAACTCGTTATGTCCCTTACCTGGACTGCAGCAAACTTCGTTATGTCCACTGTAGGAAGACAGCAGCAAACTACATTATGTCCCGTTATTGTGAAATGCTAACTAAAGAACACTGCAGCAAAACTCGTTATGTCCCTTACCTGGACTGCAGCAAACTTCGTTATGTCTACTGTAGGAAGACAGCAGCAAACTACATTATGTCCCGTTATTGTGAAATGCTAACTAAAGAACACTGCAGCAAAACTCGTTATGTCCCTTACCTGGACTGCAGCAAACTTCGTTATGTCCACTGTAGGAAGACATCAGCAAACTACATTATGTCCCGTTATTGTGAAATGCTAACTAAAGAACACTGCAGCAAAACTCGTTATGTCCCTTACCTGGACTGCAGCAAACTTCGTTATGTCCACTGTAGGAAGACAGCAGCAAACTACATTATGTCCCGTTATTGTGAAATGCTAACTAAAGAACACTGCAGCAAAACTCGTTATGTCCCTTACCTGGACTGCAGCAAACTTCGTTATGTCCACTGTAGGAAGACAGCAGCAAACTACATTATGTCCCGTTATTGTGAAATGCTAACTAAAGAACACTGCAGCAAAACTCGTTATGTCCCTTACCTGGACTGCAGCAAACTTCGTTATGTCTACTGTAGGAAGACAGCAGCAAACTACATTATGTCCCGTTATTGTGAAATGCTAACTAAAGAACACTGCAGCAAAACTCGTTATGTCCCTTACCTGGACTGCAGCAAACTTCGTTATGTCCACTGTAGGAAGACAGCAGCAAACTACATTATGTCCCGTTATTGTGAAATGCTAACTAAAGGACACTGCAGCAAAACTCGTTATGTCCCTTACCTGGACTGCAGCAAACTTCGTTATGTCTACTGTAGGAAGACAGCAGCAAACTACATGATGTCCCGTTATTGTGAAATGCTAACTAAAGAACACTGCAGCAAAACTCGTTATGTCCCTTACCTGGACTGCAGCAAACTTCGTTATGTCCACTGTAGGAAGACATCAGCAAACTACATTATGTCCCGTTATTGTGAAATGCTAACTAAAGAACACTGCAGCAAAACTCGTTATGTCCCTTACCTAGACTGCAGCAAACTTCGTTATGTCCACTGTAGGAAGACAGCAGCAAACTACATTATGTCCCGTTATTGTGAAATGCTAACTAAAGAACACTGCAGCAAAACTCGTTATGTCCCTTACCTGGACTGCAGCAAACTTCGTTATGTCCACTGTAGGAAGACAGCAGCAAACTACATTATGTCCCGTTATTGTGAAATGCTAACTAAAGAACACTGCAGCAAAACTCGTTATGTCCCTTACCTGGACTGCAGCAAACTTCGTTATGTCCACTGTAGGAAGACAGCAGCAAACTACATTATGTCCCGTTATTGTGAAAGGCTAACTAAAGAACACTGCAGCAAAACTCGTTATGTCCCTTACCTGGACTGCAGCAAACTTCGTTATGTCCACTGTAGGAAGACAGCAGCAAACTACATTATGTCCCGTTATTGTGAAATGCTAACTAAAGAACACGGCAGCAAAACTCGTTATGTCCCTTACCTGGACTGCAGCAAACTTCGTTATGTCCACTGTAGGAAGACAGCAGCAAACTACATTATGTCCCGTTATTGTGAAATGCTAACTAAAGAACACTGCAGCAAAACTCGTTATGTCCCTTACCTGGACTGCAGCAAACTTCGTTATGTCCACTGTAGGAAGACAGCAGCAAACTACATTATGTCCCGTTATTGTGAAATGCTAACTAAAGAACACTGCAGCAAAACTCGTTATGTCCCTTACCTGGACTGCAGCAAACTTCGTTATGTCCACTGTAGGAAGACAGCAGCAAACTACATTATGTCCCGTTATTGTGAAATGCTAACTAAAGAACACTGCAGCAAAACTCGTTACTATTGCTTGTAGTAAACATGTTTATTCAATTTTTCAATTTCAAATGGTTGGTAACAAATCGGCTGAGATTTCACAGAAGAATTACCACATAAATCGTGTTTATTTTAAATAAACCATGAGTAATGAGTAATGAGTAAATAAACATAATAAGTATGATAAACGTTTTTACAGTAGAGCTTGCTGTCCATAAATGAAAGGCTAAGGTTTTTATGACGAACTGGAAACATCTCATGAGGCTGAACTGATGTTAAGTCTCGACTGTCAAAAGAACCAAATGATTTCTAAGATCCCTGACCAGGCAGTACTATTTACGCCAGATGTATGTTTATACGGGTACTACCTGCCAGAGAATTTTTCATAACAAACTATGTAAAGACAAAGTTTTGTCCTTTGACTAGAAAACGAATTTAAGAAATGTTATAGTCAAACTGCCTCTGCGGTTAAAGTCTACTGACCTGACAGGCATCTGCACTGTTAAACTGATTGCTGTTGGCTGCGGAGGACAGAACAAAAACACATTGCTCATTGGCATAAAATTCAAATTTTTATAAATGAAGTACCACCATCTCTTAACATAATAAAAATCATATTTCTTATCCCGCTGATAAAAATTGATAAAAATCTAACAGTTAACAAACCTGGTTTTGGAATCCAGAGCACTGAAATACACAAGTAGTATCTGTCACATAAAAGTAACGAACACATTCTAAAACAAAAATTGAATAAAAAAATGCTATGTTCTAAACAGCTGCAAAACTCGTTATGTCCAAACGTTTTATAGATTTTCCCACCAAATGACTGACTCGTTTTTGTTTACATTAAGGGACCACATTCAGAGTAACTTTACCTATTTTCAAAAAAAGTTCATTCAAGTCATGTGTTAACATATTAAAGAACAACAGGTTTTTGTAGTTTCTGAAAATTTTGTTTTAATGGACATAATGAGTTTTGCAATTGGACTACTCAACTTCTCCCAGCATATAATTTCGAGGACTTCCAGCTTTCCTGCATTTGTTCTTATGAGACACACCGTCTTTTTCGCATAACGAACTACTCATGCTTATGCAAATTACCGTTTCAGACAGAGTCGTATACTTGGTTAACAGAAATTATCACCAGGAATCCAGGAAATAATTAGTCTACGTTTGTCAGTGGGCCGTTCTTTACCGCGGAAACAAAACAGATGTTTCTGTTTGTCTGACGGGAGCGGTAAAAACTTTAAATAACCTTTAGTAATTATGCTTCAGTTGTTCTCTGTGCGAATTAGGAAAGCTCTCGGGTAACAGTTAACAATACCTGGTGCGCAATTTAAAATAAGCTAATGACGTTAAATATATTAATGCTGTCGCGGTCGGCATTACCTGGATGCCGCGGATTACTTAGGCCTCGTTCTACGGTTCTGCGACTCGCAGCCGTTCCGTTGTAATTTATAAGACTGTTTACTAAACTATTCCTGCTTTGAATAGGCTACACTCAGACCAACAAAGAACGGAAGCATATGGCTGTACTTTTATGCATTACGTACGCGCATACGGTGAATACTTCATACTGTAAACTAATGAGACGATTTTTTTTAGAAAGTCTGTTGAGTTTTATATTTCGAATCCTCTGATTTCAGAGCGTAAGGATAGTAAACACCGTTTTGAACGAAGCTTCTTGGATCCACATACCACGTTCATACGATTTAACTAAGTTTCCCATTAATTGTATGCAATTTAGAGGTGTGCTAAACTAGTGTTTGAAAATAACAGGTACGAACGAAACCGTTCCAAAAAAATAACACGTACAAATTTCCTGTCATTATATACGTATTATACATATAGGGTACCTGTATTATATAATTTGTTATAAAAAAATAAATTGAAACTAAAAGTATTAACAGTGTTACTTTACACTCTGACTTTATTAAGCTGTTTCTGTTTGAAAGAAAATAACCAACAAGAGAATTTGTAGGCCTATCTCCCTTTGGCAATACTAATTTAAGTTTTCACTAGAAGTAAACAAACTGACAAACATTTAGTATTAAATTATTGATTCCATTTTGGTTAGACAAATCGGTTGAGAAACTCAGGCAATGAAATTTAGAGTGCACGTAATAGGACAACAAAGAATGTCAAAAAAATGTACGTGAGATGTGCAGTGAAGTTAAAATCAAATCCGAAATCATAGTAATAAAAAGTACAAAGTACTATATGTCCTATCAGCCAGTCTGTAGGTTATAACACAATATAATTCGCTTTTTCAAAATTTACAAAGTTGGTGACATGTATAATATATAATAAGTTTTTATAATCTCTATTATGTATCTGAATAACACACGAGAATAAATTAATGTAACATCAGTATGAATTTTTTCATTTATTAAAAACAGCTTCGTCTCTTTGGCATAGAGATATTCTGAACCTCGCTGTTTTGTTTCGTTTCGTACTGTACTTGTATGGCAATCGGCACATGCACAGAATGAAGTATTCAGCACCAAAAAGTGGCTTTGTACTCGTGCACTCCTAGTACTCGTTTACTTGTTTACTCGTTAGTTGCGTAGGGGGGTCCCGCGACTCGCAACCGTGAGGTCGCGAGTAATCGGAACAGGTATTTCAATATAGGCTAGGTCGCGAGTAATTCTGTATTCAATATTATCAATTAATCGTGTAGAAAATCAAACTGCAAAGAGAATAATATTACGTAACTCTTAACGACTAAATCGAGTATAATTGAGTTCGCTTTTTCAGTAATTTCCAACCTGCTCCAGGTTCAACCAGTTCTCCACGATAATTGAATTCTCTATTCCATAATTTATTGTTACCTGTATGTTTGCGCTTATAAATCAGTTTTTCATTAAAGTTTCCGTTTAGCGGTTATACGACCGTCTTAAAGAGAAACGAGACAGTCGCCAATAAAAACTACGTAATCCCGCACTATTAACCGCACAGAATATCTATTTTACTGTCAGAAATACGATACTAATTGTCCGCTGGTCGCTTTATTAATATAAAAGTACTATAAACGTACTATAAAAAAGTCTTTCTCTACAATTACAATCGCCACGCCAATGACTCAATAACGCTTTAATTGAGTTTTTGTAAAACCAACTGCATCTGACATAGCGAAAAGTTAGCGTTTCTTTTATCTAGCTAACTCCACTACGTGTGCGTGCGCGCGCGCGCGCGCGCGCGCGCGCGTGTGTGTGTGTGTGTGTGTGTGTGTGTGATACATGTACATATACAGGTGCACGGCAATCTCTCGGTATCTGATTCTATAGCTAAAAATAAGAAAAAAAGTTCATATAAACATGGGTCCGAAAACGGTTTGTTAGCGAGTTACGGCTCACGAACCAGTTGGCCCTGATTTCTGCTCCCAGGGTAAAATGACGCCCCACGAAATTCGTGGGGTATAAAATGAAGGGTAAATTTGGTGGTTTCTTATAGTTTTTTATCTGAAAAATTGAATAAAAGAGGCCCCAGACCTCTATCTTAATTGGTTTTTAAGAATAACTAGGTAAAACACAAAATATTGGAGTCGAAAAACACATTTTAAAATTTGGAATAAAATAATTTCGTAAATTTGCTAATAAACAAATAAAAATTTCCAACTAACTTTGTAGAAAATGTAATTATGAGAAAACTGATGTGTATAATGTCTATTAAAAGTAAGTACAAATTTGAGAAATTTGACTTTAATTAAAAACAAAACAGACCAAATGCGCCAGGAAAGTGTTACAATTTACAAGAAATGGCATTCGGAACACCTACACTTGGGCAGACGAAAACCCACGAGACTGTCCCCAAGATATGACCAACATACTTTTCCATTTAATGTGTGGTGCAGTCTTCTTGGTGATAATCTCTTAGGCCCTTTTTTCTTACCACCAAGGCTTAATGGAAGACAATAGTCACATTTTTTGCAAACGAATCCGATGGAACTCTTGGAAGATATTCCACTTGCAGATAGAGTGCAGATGTGGTTTTTGAATGACGGTGTGTCTCCCCACTACTGTCATGATTTGTAACACTTTTATGGCATTACTTAAGTTTTAAGTAATCTGGTTTTATTTAAGTTCAATCTCGTTGTCGTCATCCTTTACGGCTTAGGCTAGTAGCCTGTTCCAGTCTCAATGGAAGTCATCCAACCATCGCTTATGGGGTCTTCCCACACTTCTCTTCCATTTTGGATGGTAGTCAAGGGCTCTTCTTGAAAATCTAGTTGGATCCATTCTCTCTACGCGTAACCGCCACTCCGTTTTGTACCGGGAGATTTTCTCGTTTAAGCTTTCAGCTATGCCTAGGTCCATTCTAATATGATCATTCCTGATAAAACCCTTTACAGCCCTCACAGCCCTCAAGAACCTCATTTCCGCTCCTTGTATTCTAGATATATCTTGGGCCATTCTAATCCAAGTCTCATTACCATAGTTGAGGTAAGGCCATTATATTATAATATTCAATTGCGTCTCTTTCCTTGTTTTCTTCTTTGAATGTTTCATGATAGAGCCACAAGGCGACTTGAAGACACTAATTTTGCTTTCAACCTCCTTATCGTCTTGGTATGTGATGAAAGTACCCCAGATACTTGAAATCTGACACCTGTTTTGTTGGGGAGTCCTGTATGACTATATTTGTTCTAATACGATTTGCCCCAGAAAAAGCCATAACTTTCGTTTTGGATAAGGAAATGGTTTGATTGCAATCTGCCAAAATGTCAGTAAGATAAAACAACGACCTTTGGAGGTCATTTTCATTCTCTTAGATGATCACAAGTTCATCTGCATACATTAAAATATTTAAATAAAATCCTTTCCCCAAGTATAATCCTTTTGAAGCGTCCAATTTCCATTTCCTTATGGCATCATCTATATAGATATTAAATAAAACAAGAGAAAGACTGCAACCCTGCCGAACGCCTTGGGTTATTCCAATGGGCTCTGGCAATCTGCTGGTTTTTATCCGTATCTGCTTTCCATTATATAAACTTTTGATTACCTTTAGTAAATGTATTGGGTATCCTCTTCTCTGCATTATTCTCCATAATGTTGCCCTATCCAACCTGTCAAATGCTTATTCGAGGTCCAAAAACGCAAGATACGTCTCTGCATTAAATTTAGTTCTCTTTTAATGCTGTTTATTTAACATAAAGATATTATCAATTGAGGACCTTCCCCTCCGAAAACCATGTTGTTCTTCTAAGATCAGACTCTCATCAATTCAGTTAAGGGGAATAAGTTCAATGTTTTATAGCAATTCTAAAAAATTAAGGAAAATGTTTTCAGTCAGAGGACTAGAAGATAATCAGTAGGCTGCTCAGGCAGCTGAACGGAAAGAGTTATGGGGAAGGAACGCAGTATACATCCACGACAAGTTAGCAATTGTATATCGGGTTACGTTACCTACGAATACAGGCCAATGTTTAAGTAGTCTTCCGTGAAGGTTCATAGATTTATACATGTTTTTCGAACACAATTTATGAAAAAACACACTAACCAGGATCGGATTAGAAGCGCGTGGTGCCCTATGCTGCCATCAGACTGGTGCCCCTCCACCCGCCAATTCTAAATTCAACCTTTTATCCATACAATGGTTTGCATAGTTACAATGGCGTACTTCCAAACGATGTAAAAAAAAGTGTTACATCTGATCCTGACTTTCGATTATTCACCTCAGTCATCTATGTGGCCAGCATTTTCTTTACTTCCAATGGGGTACTTCCAAACGATGTAAAAAAAAAGTTACATCTGATCTTAACTTTCGATTATTCATCTCAGTCATCTACGTGGGCAGCGTTTTCTTTACCGTCCTTAGTTTTCCAAGATAAAATACTGTATAGGCTACAGTTCCCTGTACTCCTCCTGAAAACGTTTCATTGTCTTTATAACATCACTAACGTCCATACACACTGTGATGTCATACGGCTTATCCAGGGTCGGATTAGAAGCGCATGGCGTGGTGCCCTATGCTGCCATCAGACTGATGCCCCCCCCCCAATTCAAAATTCAACCTTTTATACTGATAAATGGCATACACAATTTCGAAAGTTAAAAAATTATTTTACTAAAGTCTCAAATTACAACAAATATTTAGCTAAATAGTGTTTACAATGAGCATAGTAGTACTTAAGCTTAGAAAATAGACCCATTCTTTTCTCGATTTTGTCTTAACGGAGACTTGTACAATTTGTTGTAAATCAAGCGATTCAACATTCAACCTTGCTAACGAAGATAATCTCTCATCTCCGATACTTGAACTCAACATATCTTTAATCGATTTAATGCAGAAAATGGTCTTTCAGATTCCCAGTTAGGTATTGGAATCGTGAAAAGCAGGCGATAAGCAATGTATTGTTACGTATTGCGGAAAAGTGTTACGTAATGCGGAACGTTCTACAAGTTTATCGAATGTTCCAGTGGAATCCGGCTGTAATGTCTGTGCGTACGTGATTTTCAACGCATTAGCATTAGCGGCCACGCGCACTGTGTCAAGCCCGCAATTAATTACGCTCTAATGTTTTCCTTTACTGTTAATGCGTAGTATGGAATATTCTGGTATTTAGGCGGGGTATAAATACAAGTACTGAGAGACGGTCAGTTCAGTTTGAGTTGCGAGTTATTGTCGGGGGATTACTCTGTGCGTTCAAGTGGTTATTAGTGAAAAGTAATTAATGTGGCAAAGTGTTACGTGTCTTATAATCGTGCGGGATAATTGTAATACAATTGTGTTTTATATTAGTTGACATTTTATTGCGTGAGAACAATTTTTATTTGATTTGTTGTAAGAGACTACCTTGTTGATTACAAACTATTTAATTGTGATAATTAAAGCTGGTGATTAGTGACTTAATTGGTGTCTTGTATTTTGTTTTCCACTGTACCATACGGCGATCAGTTAGACCGTCATAACAGTATAAATTCGGAAATACATCAACCATTTTACAATCAATAATCCAGTTTAATACTGTCAGCGGACAAACGGTAGCATCATGGAATCTATCATCTTCATTGCAACGATTCGAAAAAAAACCTCTTTCTTATAATTTTACTCGTGGCCCAAAGTGATCAATTCTATTAGAAGATCGTCGAATAGTGTGCGTACATCTTTTTATGATTTTGGATTAAGGACATTTGTTTTTTTATCACATTTATTATCTTCAAAAAGTTTTTGTGATTAAGGGTGGATGGTACCCCCTCTGACGGCTGAGGTCCTGGTGCTCGGTGCTGCAGCATACCCTAGCGCTATGGATAATCCGCCACTGACACTAACGATATCGATTGTTGTAGCAGAATAATAATTATTAATTAATCATTTATTTAATTACCATAACGTTTATAAATTGCACGGCTTCGATTTACCTACACGCACGTGCACGCGCGCGCGCACACACACTTGTGCAAGACAGTACGAACATGGCACGGATTATGAACGATAATATTTTAGTTTTAAATATGCAAATCGACGGTTATAAAATCTGTTGTCTAGATCGGTTATCTGGTAGCGGTTGTTGACGGTAGTCATGCCAACTGCTATTGTTTGATCAAGGAGGCGTAGGCGGCTAAACAGTGTTCGCTGTCAAAGACTGTATCAGCGCGTGCGCGGTGCATACGATACTTATCGTAGTCTCCTTTTTCAGACGCATGTAGTGCCTGCTCTTCAGTAGCGAGTACTCCGTACGCAAATAATATATATACGGAAGTTTTATAAAATCGATACCTAATGCAAACCTTTTAATGCAAATGATGTATTAGTAAAGGAACAATGAACAGTATAATTAAAATTGTACTGGCGCACGGGGATAAAAGTGGTTTATTACGAAATAAATTAGTCCCAATATAAAATAAAATCTGTGTTTTATTCGGGCACTTATAGCGTAGGAAATTCAAAATATCGGTGTGGAGAACCATACATGACTTCCATGTTATAAGACTTATATTTAAAATCATTTTCGTAATGAAATATTTCCATAGAAACTACTTCTTTCCTCAGCCTTAACAACGGTACTGTGGTCACTAACGTATACCACCTCACGTTAGAGCACTCGACTTTCACTGATCATAGCAGTCGATGGGACTGCCGAAACGTCTGGTTTTGCAGAAAACATTGGACCACGGCCAAACACCCTGGGAAGGAATTTTAACAACAAACTACTTCCTTGTTACCGATAACTTAGTGAACATATAAGAAATTATCCCCTCCTCCTTCAACTATCATTTTCATTTACAGAAAATTACCCTCCCCCCTTCAACTACCCTTTTAATTTATAGATATTTGATCTACCTTTCTACAGTGGATTATTATGACCTTCTTTTCAGAATACTTTATGTATCAAAATCAAGTATTGTACTCTTGTTAAAACATAAAACGTTGTAGGCAATCTACCCCTTCCCATTAACCGATCTTCACCAAAATCAACAGGCCTTGAGCCCTCTACAACTCGGGAACATATGCAAAAAATTATTTGATTCTGTTTCAATTTTCAGTTATCGTTTGCCATAGAAAAAATCTACACACAGACACACACACACAGACGCTTTTCGAAAAATGACTTTTCTTCATGTTTTGAGGGTAGTACAATCAGAATCAGCCCTTATCTCGAACACGAATTTTTTTCGCCATCACCATACTTCCATTTTCTTAATGGAACATGGAAGTAAAAATTGCACAAACGTTTTGACCATACCTCGTATACATCCGTGGTTTCCCGGCTGACGAGGCTGCGTGAGGTGCAGTTTCAGCCCCAGTGAAATTTCCTTTGGTAACTCGACTTCGTCTACATATTCCTTATGTGTATTAAAAGCCACGCAAAATAGTAATCAAAGAAACACATACACAGCGGTTTCTGTCCTTCCTGCGTGTATGCGCGTGTTCGCGCGTGTGTTTACCGAACAATGTAACTACTGAATGTGTCGTGTAATACACAAAGATTTTTGTATGTTCTAAGTGTTGAGTCTCGTTTCTTGACTTTTTTTGCTTGACTGTATTGAAAGCAATATTCTATTCCAACCACCCTAGGAATTTCTTTGTAAAACTTTTATTTAAAACCTTCTTTTATAAAAAAAAACACGTGTAAATAAAGTATAAGTGCTGCCCGGAGCATGACGAAGCGTTCACAAAGACTCACTCGAGATGCGGGCGGCCGTCTGATTCAAACTTTTGTTTAGTTACACAATGAAGCCACTTTCCATTGTTTGTGATAGTCATTTTTATATATATTTAAAAAGATAATTTATTTATAATTAAAACTTAAATTGAAAGGAAATTAGTTTTCTTTTGTACAATAGAACAGCTTAAAAAGATTTCTTCCCGCCAAGTTTCCTCTGACACACTCTCTCTTTGTTTTTTCCCCTTCATTTGCACTCTTCCTCACATTCTTACACTTGACCCATACAAGGAAACATTTCATAAATTTCTGTTGTATCTGCAGTGTTCCTACAGGACAAGACTAAATAACAATAGTGGATTGAGTTGCGAGAAACACACGTAATCATTAAAATGTGGTAGACCCTCGGTGCAAACTGTAAGGCGTAAAACAGCCAGGTTTGGGTTTTGTATTGTGTGTGTGTGTGTGTGTACAGGAGCTCCTCTACTTCTGGCTATTTGACATTTCGCTCTTCCGGACATTCAAAGTTGATACCCTTTATTCAAGTTTCGTACTACCGCTTCAGACTTTCAAACACTGGCAGAGGAAGTGAATCCTATCCTCTTTGGGGTTTATTCTTTAATTCTAGTAAGGAATTTCATCTCCGTTGTTCGGAGTTTTTTTTCCTATGTTGGCGACTACGTTTCATTCCTGTATAGCACTACACCGAGAGCCAAAGTATCATGTAACATGTAAGCGGTCTTGCGTTTCCAATTTAGTTTTATGTCTAAAAGCCTTCGATTTGAGACCTATTAATTATGTTGACAAGACATTCATATTATATGTGAACAATTTGACACATATTATATGTGCTGACAAGACATTTTACATTCATATGTGGCATTACTGCCAAGATACTGAAAGCGAGAAACTTGTTCCAGGGATTTATGTCTTAAGTATTTTTGTTCGAATCTCCTTTCGCCTTCCTCCACTGAGCCATTGCTTTTGTCTTTACCGCTTATGTCCTCTCACCATACTCTATTGCTTTTTGTCTAAGTAATACATTTGTTTTCGGAGGTCGTCTTCAGATGGTAAAATCGGTACCAGTTTACCCGCAAAAAAAAAAATAAATAAATTTAATGCCAAACTTTAAGCATTATTCAACAGTCATTCGCCCGGAAGCACTTTATGCAGCTGAGTGTCTGAATCTGAACAAGAAAATGACGATGAAAGAACTGAAAGTCACAGAAAGGAAAATATTAAGAAAAATCTAAGATGGAGAACAGTACAGAAGACGCCACAATAGTGAGCTGTACACACGTGTTGAGAAAATCACAGACGTAGTTAGAAAAAGAAGAATTACTTTCTACGGACATGTTCAAAGAATTAATCCTGACAGGCTAACAGGGAGGCTTTTTAACTATTTCAAAAAAGCTCAAAATGTCCAATACGTGGTTCAAAGAAACAGAAAAAGACGGAAGGACTCCAGCGTACTCAAGAAGACGTTGAAGAATGTTTGTCACTCAAAAATAAATTAAAAAATGCCCAAGGTTTTCAGGAAAAAACCAAGAAGAGAACAGGTGCCATTTGGACTGACGAAAGGAGGGAGAGACAAGGATGAAGGATGAAGGAGATGTGGGAGAGGAGGAAGAGAAAGGAGAAGAAGGGAGGAACCAGTTGAACCAAGCGCAGTCCGCAGTGGCTCAAACGCAAAAAAATAAAATAAAATACATACTTAGATAAATCAATTTAAAAAGTGAATTAAAATAAATACATTTAAATAAACAAATATTAAAATAATAATAGGAAATGGAATAAATAAGGTAAACAGGGAATATAATCAAATACACAACATGTTGATACTGTAAAGTGAAACTAAGCGCAAGAGCAATGATCTATAAGCTACCTCTTGTATTGGCCTTTATTTGAAGGTTACGGCACCTGAAGTGATATGAAGAAAGGCAATCGACGGCAAGACGAGATGAAGACAATGTCGTAAAGATAAGTATTCGAAGAGAACTAGAACTATGACAGCTAGTAGAAACAACTGGAACTCGGCAACTCCCACTGCTCAGGACTCTTGGTCAACTGTACTAGGCAAAAATATTTGGATCGGAATGAGAAGGAGATAATCCCGAAAAGACCCAGATTTGAGCGAGAGGACAACACAGGGAAAGCAGACACTAAGACGGTTGCCTTTAGAACGAATGGAGATGTTGACGAGAGAAAGGATAGCATATAAAGGTTGGTTCCATACCGCGACACACGAGGCAATACTGCCTCGGCCAAAAGGAAGTCTTGGACGTAATAACGCATTGTTAATTGCGCAGCACTTCCCGACGCAGTGCTTGTATCAATCAGATGCCACGGTGGACGAACCAGATCGTACTGTTAGTACGATAATATCGTATGCTAGAGAAACCCCATCCCACATTCAAAGTAATATTATAAATACTGTATAATTTATTAAGTAATATTGTGATAGGTATTATTAAAACTATTTGTCATTAGAATAGTACGTAGGTTACTTGTCTCACGTAGGTTAAGTATATTACTTAAGTATTTACACTATCTACAATTGATATATGAGAATTATGTATATTGATGCACTGTACAGAGACACTATTTATAGAATACACTAGAATGTTCTGTATCACTCTACAAATAGATTTCTAGTTAACATAGTTTATTCTGCAATGTTCTGGAGTGATGCCTAGAATATTGTGGTGTACAGTAGTAAATTATTCATGTTGGTGAATGACACCATTACCAATTATATTATAGAACTGTAATTTTATATCTAGATTTTAATTTATATATTGACGACGTCACACAAAACGGGCAGATGTGTCTTCCAGAACATTTTATGGTTGGTCACTCTACAATTGACACTTTGTTGTTTACGGACGATCAGGCTATTCTGTAGGACTCTGAAAACAGATTGCAGATGGTCGAAATTGGTTTTGTTACTATTATATATAATTTTTATTTTCTGTTTTTGATAATTTAAAATTTCTTGATTTGTAGTGCCTATATGTTCCGACTATTTTGCGTATTTTTATTAAAAGAATTGTTTAATATTTTCTAATTAATTCTGTTTTCAGTTTTATCAATAACTTTTGGGTTATATACACTGTGTATTGCAATATAATTTTCTTTTCCTTTTGTTTTTCTAATTTGCTTAAAAGAATTTAATTCATTTTATATATATATCATGAAATTAAATATCCTCAGTTCATTTTCCTCAATACAAATCTTCGTTTGAGGTTACAAGACACAAGATCTATCGAACATTTGCTAAATCGAATCTGCAAACACTCTGGGTTGCAAATATCCACACTTAAGACCAAGGCGATGGCTTTTCGTGGAAATGATCCCGTACGGGCAAAACTTGTTATAGGTGGTACTGTCCTGGAACAAGTTAGCAATTTTGAATACCTGGGCTACAGTGTGTCTTGTAAATGCAAGCAACGACGTTGTGAATAAGTTGGATAAGTTCGGGGCCATTAGGGGAACCCTTAAGTCAGCAAGTAAAGGAACATGCCTAAAATTCTACAAGTTGATGGCTCTTCCCACTCTTCTTTATGAGTCTGAGAATTGGACTTTAACGAAAGGCCAGTCGCATCCAAGCGGGTGAAATGAGGTTTCTCAGGCACGTGGCAGGGTATACACTTCATGATTATACAAGAAACACAGATATATGCCAGGAACTGAATATTATGAGTATACTCGACAGGAGCTCCCAGTATCGGCTGAATTGGTGGGAACATCTTTGCCGAATGGGTGACTGGCGTATCCCCAAAGAACTATGGAACTATAAGCCGAGGGGACAGAGAGGTGTGGGACGTCCGAGGAAGCGCTGGAGTGACCAGCTCTAGACTTTGCCTGTTTGAGACCGGAACAAACCACCCTTGGTTTAATCCTTGATGATGAACTGTAAAACAGAGTGTGAGTCAGTCTCGATTCTGAGTGCAATGGATTATGTCATAGAGTTAGTTCGATACCGCTTTTGTGAATCAATACTGTACTTGTGTGTAATATTTTTGTTTGAACAAATTATGGTTGTGTTAATAATCGATGTCACAGTTGTGAATCGAAATTGTATTTTATGTGTTACATTTTTATTTGCGAAAAATTATTTGTAAATAAACAAGGTGTCGACAGTGATATGAGTGTTTTGTTTCAATCGCTGCCCAGACGAAGGCAATTATCGTTTTCAGTTCACGTTGTCGCTACGTTACCGCAATTAGTATTCATCAACCGCATGTTGTCATCTTCAATGGAACCGACCCACCGAGTCGCTGCCGTTCTGCTATCGGTATACCCGTTGCGAAACTGATGCGAGATAAAAAATTAATTATCACAGACGACAGTTGTTGTGGTTCCGACTGTCATCCTTCTGAGCGAGGTGGTTATACAAGGTAGACGAGGAAGTAATGTATAACGCTGTAGAAATTACTAGTTTTCGCAGCATCGTTGATACGATCATATTTAATATTAATTTTTTCTTTGTAACCTCGAAGGATATCTAATAAGTTAGGGTGTTAGAACACGGGGGTTCAGTCTGATACATTTCCATACAATTGTGAGGTCAAGTAATGGAGCTACGGCACAAGTACGGTACAGTTAGACTATATATCTGTAGGTATGACACAGGTAGGTAGGTTGCACCTTAATGATATGCAACATAACTGGTGTGTGCGTATAGGCTACCACATCACCCACACACACTCAGTAGCCACTAATTACCATAGCGGTCGGTACCGTATGTACTCCGCGTATAAATCACAAATAATGACAAAGCGACATTCTCATTTACATTCTGAGGAACAAGACTCAGCGTTATAACGAATCGTAATGTAATGATGTGTTGACCGGTCATCGCTCAAATAAAATTATTCTTGAACTGGGAGTTGACGAGTACAAACTGGTGCTTTTCAGCATCTCCGCTCAAGACTTTTACTGGATGAAAGATCTACTGAAGACATTCCGTAAAGAGGGGCGTATTCACGGGGGGGGGGGACAAACGGGACTGGACACCCACCTCCGAGAGGGTCGAAAAGTTGACGCATTTTGTTTATATTAACTTATCTGTTTATATTAAACGGAAGATTAATTAATTCCGCAGAGTGTACAGTATATGATGCATGTATAAAGGATCGTAGCATTAAAGCACAAATAGAATTCTTGTTGAAGTTATTAGCTACGTCTGCGTGTACTTAACAGCAGAAAAACTGTTTTAATCTCAGTGAACAATGTACTACAGTGTGTATATGATGCATGAATCGTAGCATTGAAGCACAAACAGAATTCTCGTTGAAGTTATTAGCTACGTCTACTTGTACTTAACAGCAAAAAAAAACCTTTTTAAGCTCAGTGAACAATGTACTACAGTGTGTATATGATATGCATGAATAAAAGGATCGTAGTATTAAAGCACAAATAGAATTCTTGTTGAAGTTATTAGCTACGTCTGCTTGTACAGTACTTAACAGCAGAAAAACTGTTTTAACCTCAGTGAACAATGTACTACAGTGTGTATATGATGCATGAATCGTAGCATTGAAGCACAAACAGAATTCTCGTTGAAGTTATTAGCTACGTCTACTTGTACTTAACAGAAAAAAAACCTTTTTAAGCTCAGTGAACAATGTACTACAGTGTGTATATGATATGCATGAATAAAAGGATCGTAGTATTAAAGCACAAATAGAATTCTTGTTGAAGTTATTAGCTACGTCTGCTTGTACTTAACAGGAGATATACCTTTTTAAGCTCAGTGAACAATGTACTACAGTCGGAAAGAGTATGATTCTTTCTAAGTTGGGAAGGAAATCTAAAAACAATCTTCAGCTGAAAAAGAAATTTGAAGATATATGGAAGAAATGTCTTCTGGGGTACGTGAGTACGTTATACGGGGGGGGGGGGAGTTCTAAAGCTCACAGTGACAGAACAAATGTCAGACAGCCGGAACAAATGTCTCTTACGCGTGTAAGAGACAGCAAGGGAATGTCAACTTAGTTTCTTTACGCAGACAGGTCGGCTGCACCTAATGATTTAGAATCTTCGTTAGTGACAAAGACCCAGGGGCGTATTTACGGGAGGGGACAAACGGGCCCGGACCCCCCCCCAGAAGGTTGAAAAAGATGACGAATTTCGTTAATCCCTTAATTATAGGCTGTTTTACTATTTTTTTTTCAGCTGTGTACACTAATATAGTAGTAACTCTTTTTTAAATATACAAACAGTTTTATTATACAGCATTTGCGTATATCTTTGATATATGAAATATAGGAAAATCAATTCAGTCAATAAGTATCTTCTAAATAATGTTTCAGTAACGCGTATTTTATCGTGTTATTTTAGTTTATTTTATTGGGATTGATTTCAGGATGTTATCACACGTTTTTCAAACAGTTTAAAGATAGCAATGTTGATTAGTCTTAACCTGTTTTTTACTTCCATGTTTCGTAAGGAATTGGAAGTATGGTGATCGCGAAAAAATCATGTTCGAGATAAAGGCTGATTCTGATTGTACTACCCTCAAAACATGAAGAAAAGTCATTTTCCGAAAAGCGTCTGTGTGTGTCTGTATGTAGAATTTTTTCTATGGCGAACGATAACTGTCGAAAATTCAAACAGAACCAAATAATTTTTTGCATATGCGTCCGAGTTGTATAGGACACAAGGCCTATTGATTTTGGTGAAGATCGGTTAAGGGAGAGGGGTAGTTTACCTGCAACGGTTTACATTTTAACAAGAGTGAAGTACTTAATTCTGATAAATAAAGTATCCTGAAAAGAAAATCATACATAAAACATCCTTCAATTTGTCAAACATAAAACACGATTTACAAGGAACACACATAACTTGTTAGAAATTATCGAACCGAATTCAAGTAAATGATTTTAAATATAAACATTAGAACATGGAAGTCGTGTATGGTTCTCCATACCGATATGTAAATATGCAAACAGGTTTATTACACAGCATTTGTATATACGTTTGAAATATGAAATCTAGGAAAATCAATTCAGTCAATAAGTATCTTCTAAACAATGTTTCAATAACGCGAATTTTTATTGTTTTATTGCCGTTTATTTTAATGGGATTAATTTCAGGATGTTATCTCACCACTTTAAAGATTGATTAGTCTTAACTTCTTTTTTCTTTTGTACGAAGCCGACGCGACCGGTTCCCCCCCCCGGCCACATTCTAGATACGCCACTGTACATAAACACGAAGACGCCATAGAAAATATCAGATACATAAATAACTAATAATTGTTAAAACAAAAACAAACCCCCGACTGCAGAAAAGCTCTCGTTATTACGGAAGAAAAGGATTCATTACGAAAAATATAGGCATTTGATAGAGTGAATAGGAACCCTTATGAACCCTTATGGATAATAGGATTAATGTAACCCTTATGTTTCCATACTTACTTTCTTAATTACAAAATAAAGATCCAGTACCGTTTTTTAATTTTTTTATTGTATTCACAAACACGTAACCCCCCCTCCTAGAACCCGTGAGAGCCCCCCCCCGAAGGAAATCTTGTCTGCGCTCCTGGTTATTAAGACGCTTCTGGTAATACTAAAAAATTTATTCATTTTGTAAAGAGTTTAAAAGACAATATAAATTACAGCCGACGATAAGACGGGCGTGACAATAACGAGATAACGGCATAGCAGCGCAATGGACGATACATCAAACGCGTAACAGCGAAACAGCATTATTGCACTTTACTGTTATCACGCGGCTCAGCTCCTACACTAAGTATGTTGCACCACTCTCAGCTATTATTTATATATGAGTCATAATATTACTAAAAGACGGTGCTACCAACAAAAACGGCCCGGCTCGTGGCTTATTTATTAACGCGTTTCGCTTTCTGTACAGACAGATGGGCGACAAGAAGAATGTTCTCGTTCTTTGCCACAATACCGTATTTACACCTTATCTTACGTACTGTTACGATGGTCTCACTGACCGTCGTATGGTACAGTGGAAAATAAAATACAAGTCACTAATGAAATCACTAATTATTATCAGCTTTATTTATTTATTTATTATCAAAATACCCTTATACCATATTGGTGTCGGGTTACATCAGTATATGATAAGTACATCAACTACACTCTATATACAAATTTTTTCCATCTTACTCTATCCATTGACAATGTCTTCGCTTCCCTCCAGACCAAGCCTCTTTCTCTCAAAATGTTTCCCATCATTCCATTCCAAGTCAGTCGCGGTCTTCCTCTCTTCTTTCTCCCCCCTGATTTTGCCTCCCAAACCTGTTTTACCATTCTATCACTATCCATTCTCTGCATGTGTCTCCACCAGCATAGTTGTCTCTGTTCAATAAAATCCAGAATCGATATCACTTCCAGATCCTCTCTTATTTGTGTATTCCTAACTCTGTTCTTCCTTGTTACTCCCACTACTCTCCTAAGATATTTCATTTCTGCCGCCTGGATTTTACTTTTTTGGCTTTTGGATAGCACCCACGTCTCACAGCCGTATGTTAACACCGGTCTATATACTGTTTTATACACACTCATTTTCGTTTTTCTTGATATCTCCTTCTTATTTATTAATCTATTGTTTAATGCATAGTATACTTTTATAGCCTTTTCAATTCTTTCATTTAATGCGGCTTTTTGTTTCCCATTACTGTCTATTATAACCCCTAGATATTTGAATTGTTTGACTTGTTCTATCTTCACTCCTCCAATCTCTATATTTATTATTTTCTCCCCCATTACCATTACCTTTGTTTTGGTCTTATTTATTTTCATCCCTTTTTCCTGGAGAACTTCATTCCATATATTCAAATTACCCTGTAACGCCCTTTCACTTGTAGCCATTAGCACTACATCATCCGCAAAAGCCCCTTCTGCTACTTCTATACTTCGCAAGTTCCTGTATCCAACATGCATTTTCTTAACCTTCAGTGAACACTTCTTAATAATGTCGTCCATATACAAGTTGAATAATGTCGGACTCAGTCCACCTCCTTGTCTTAATCCATAGTTTGTTGTAAATCATAACGACCTCATATTTTTACCAATTACATAATTAACATTATTTTTGTATAACCTCTGTACTACCTTAATTATTTTACTCCTTATTCCTCTATTTTTTAAACTTTCCCATATTTTTGTTCTAGGCACACTATCGAAAGCCTTCTCAAGATCAATAAAAGCCAAACATACCAATTTATCTTGTTGTATCGACTTCTCAGCTATCTGTTGGAGAATAAAAATGTGATCCTGCACACTTCTCCCTGAACTAAAGCCACTCTGCTATTCCTCCAAATTATTTTCTAAAATTGGGACCAATTTATTATTAATTATCTGCTCATAAACCTTAACAATTGTATTTAGCAGATTGATACCCCTATAATTATTACAATCTCTTGCGTTACCTTTCTTAAAAATAGGAACTATCAATGCTTCCTCCCATTCTCTTGGTATGTCTACACTTGTCCACGCTTTATTGATAATTTCTAAAAGTATTTCAGTAATTAGTATTATCAGCTTTAATTATCACAATTAACAGTTTGTAATCAACAATTTGTTCAACAAGATTATACTCGTACAATAATTCAAGTTAATTTGTCCACATAAATAATAATGTCAACCAGTAGCGTGGCGTCCATGTAACCGTTGTTGTTGGCGGAAACAGTACTGGAAATAGGAGAAAATAATATTAATTATATCTCTGAACAAATACTTTAGTTATTGAATAATTTTAAATCCGAACAATATTAGTAAAGAAACTTGAAGAAAAGCGTAGCATTGCTTTCAAACTGCTGGGCACTTGCACCCTCTTGTGTTGCCGGCTCAGACATCGGCAATGTTTTACTGTGTGTGGTAACTCGTCATTGACCTCGTAGTAGTTGCCACTTTTCAAACTGTGGAGAGGGGGACACATTCGTCCACCCAATATGTTACCGCTGTATAAATCGGCAAAACGCTCAGTTAGCAGCTATGTTCGTTTCGGAACCAACGTGCAGGAGTTACCACCTTACCTATTTGTGTTTTGTTCGTTTAGTTATGTGTTTCTCTGTTTGTCTTTATTATTCTTAATTCGATTATTTGTGTTCTGATTTATTCTGTGTAAGTATATGGGGTCAGATTCCGTTGAACCGGGACCCTATTCTTCTGCCAGCGAATGATAGAAAATACACTAATAAATAAAATATTTTGGCCCTAAAAATCTAGTACTTGGTACTAGAAACAATTCTAATTAATTTTTAGATTAAGTTTTAGGCCTATCACAATCGGCAACAGATGTTATGTACCCACGCCGCGCCACTGTTAACTAATAGAGTCCCGCACAATAATCACTTTTCGCTAATAACCAGTTGAACGCACAGAGTAATCGCCTGACGTAAACTGACTTCCAAGCGGCAGGTGTCTGCTATTTACAGTCTGCAAGGTTTCGTAATATGCGTCCTTAACAAACACTCGAAACTCTTCTGGACTACAAGGATTAGGCATTTGCCTGTTCCGTCCTCACAAACTTACGACCACCGTTTTCGTGGTCTTCCTATATCACTTTTCCCACTTGGGTTGTAGTTAAGTATCTTTGACATATCTGACTCAGTCGGTGCACTGCCAGTTGTAATTTATCTTCCCTCTCTTGTAATATTATTTTATCGTCAGCAAATAGTAACGTACTCAGGTAAGTATGTCGGTCTAGCTGGACTCAGGATATTCCTTTGATTGCCATTTTTTAAGAACATGGTCAATATGTACTGTATATTGAAAAGGGTGGGAGACAAGCTACATCCCTGCCTCACTCCTTGGTTAATTTTTATCTCATCCGTTCTGTTATTACCTGTGTTTATTACTATTCTTGTCGCATGATAGAAGCTTTTGATTGCATTTACAAGGTGGAGGATACCCATTGTTTATCATTATTATCCAGAGCTTATTTCTGTCAACTCGGTCAAAGCCTTTCTCGAAATCTATGAAAGCGAGATGGGTTTTGAGATTAAATTCTCTACGTTTTTCTATAAGACGTTTGACTGTAAGAGTGTATCTGCCAATACCTTTAACCGGTTATTAAGTATTCTGGAATATATTCTGTAAGCAGCATTCAGCAGGCGTATGCCTCTATAGTTCCCGCAATCGCTTCTGTTCCCTTTCTTGCAAAGAGAGATCACCTCTGCTGTTTCCAATGTATTTGGAACGTTGCACCTTTGCCAGCACATATTAATGAGACGTAAGAACCTGAGGTGACAGAAAGTGCCGGCGTATTTGATTAGTTCCAAATTTATCCCGTCTAATCCTACAGCTTTTCTATTTTTCATACCTTTTAGTGCATCGTCCATGATTTCTCCTTCGTCATTAAGGTTTGGGTTATTATTTTGTTCTTCTTCTTGTTTACACCACAGCTCTTTGTAATGTCCGATCCACTGATCTTCTTTAATGATATTAAGTTTTGCCACATCTTTTTCTGTTCTGTTTAAATGCCTCATAACTTTATATGCGAATAACTGTCTTCCGTGTAGGCCTACATCGTGTTCGATATCAGAGATAAATTTATCCCAGGAATCTCGGTGAGCTTTACGGGTCAATTGTTTGGGATAATTTAACACTCGAAAATTCTAGAGGATACTTCAGCGCGGCCTTGGCAGAAACATGCGCCGGCTGGGCTAGTTGAGAAGCTTGTAGAACGACACTATCGACTGTACCAGAATGTTCCGTATTGCGTAATAATACTTTATGTACTAAATACGTGTAAGTATGAGAACGACACTATCGACTGTACCAGAATGTTCCGTATTGCGTAATAATACTTTCTGTACTAAATACGTGTAAGTATGAGAACGACACTATCGACTGTACCAGAATGTTCCGTATTGCGTAATAATACTTTCTGTACTAAATACGTGTAAGTATGAGAACGACACTATCGACTGTACCAGAATGTTCCGTATTGCGTAATAATACTTTCTGTACTAAATAGGTGTAAGTATGAGAACGACACTATCGACTGTACCAGAATGTTCCGTATTGCGTAATAATACTTTCTGTACTAAATACGTGTAAGTATGAGAACGACACTATCGACTGTACCAGAATGTTCCGTATTGCGTAATAATACTTTCTGTACTAAATACGTGTAAGTATGAGAACGACACTATCGACTGTACCAGAATGTTCCGTATTGCGTAATAATACTTTATGTACTAAATACGTGTAAGTATGAGAACGACACTATCGACTGTACCAGAATGTTCCGTATTGCGTAATAATACTTTATGTACTAAAAAAGGTGTAAGTATGAGAACGACACTATCGACTGTACCAGAATGTTCCGTATTGCGTAATAATATTTTCTGTACTAAATAGGTGTAAGTATGAGAACGACACTATCGACTGTACCAGAATGTTCCGTATTGCGTAATAATACTTTCTGTACTAAATACGTGTAAGTATGAGAACGACAGTATCGACTGTACCAGAATGTTCCGTATTGCGTAATAATACTTTCTGTACTAAATAGGTGTAAGTATGAGAACGACACTATCGACTGTACCAGAATGTTCCGTATTGCGTAATAATACTTTCTGTACTAAATAGGTGTAAGTATGAGAACGACACTATCGACTGTACCAGAATGTTCCGTATTGCGTAATAATACTTTCTGTACTAAATACGTGTAAGTATGAGAACTACACTATCGACTGTACCAGAATGTTCCGTATTGCGTAATAATACTTTCTGTAGTAAATACGTGTAAGTATGCCGTCTTATATTAATACGCAACCACATTCTCGACAGAAGCAACAAAAGCTTAACAGAGTTTAGGCAATTTGTAGAACTTCCAGGTGGACCGTGGATAGGAAAGAACGTGCAGAGACGTAAATGCAGAAGTTTTGCAACGACTCTGTCCACCCCCTGTTGGAGGCAAAGGTACAACTTGGAAGTCTATAGGCCGTTCCAAATATTATGAAACCAGTTAAAGTAAGTAGACTCAAATGGGCTGGCCATGCACGAAGACGACCTTACCCCCCCCCACAAGGAAGCGAGGGAGACCAAGGACAAGAAGACCAATGAATTATTGGAGTGCCAAGGTGGCGGCGGAGGGCAATAGGTTGAGTCATGGCCGGCTCTAGTAGAATGCCGGAATATTAAACATGGGAACACTGGAACCAGCTGATTTTTGAGGCCGACTAGACGATATCTTAATTTATGTATTTCAATAATCAAATCGCGCCATTTTTAATTGCCGGTTAACAGCAGTTTTATAATTCTTCATTTTTTTTTCAAATTAAAAATTTACCATGTAAAATACTGTTACATTATTTAAGAAATATAATAATTAACTCACCCATATGATACAAATTCAATAATTCGAACAAAATTAATTCATTAGGCCTAACACTAATTCACTAATTTCTTCTAAGTGCGCACAGACCTATAATTTAGATTTAGCTATAAATAGGCCTACTCATGATTTTAGTAATGCTATCAAATTAAATCAAATTATAACACGTTCACTTTAGCTATTTTTTTACACTATGCTTATAGGCCTCAGACGCAAGAGTGCCACGTTTAATATTCCGGCCTTCTACTAGAGCCATGGCCGAGTCGATTGGAGGAATGTTTGGAAAGAAGCTATGGCCCGCCAAGGGCTGTGACGCCATGATGACGATGATACCTACCCTCTATTGTACGAATCAGAAACGTGAATTGCAACCAAATGATTTAAGCAGAACATCCAAGTTCAGATGCGATTTGCGATAAGTGAAGGGGTTTTCCGCAAACGATAGAAACGAATTTTTCATCACCATCGTCTTCATGTAACGGCATAGGAACGGTGCAGCGTGTTCCGCCTTCAAAGATTCTCCAGACCGGGGTCTACCCACACACCTGAGTTCTATACGTTTGTATTTCCAGACTTGTTTCGCTAGTCTGGAATCTAACATTCTTTCTAAGTGTTCTTCCTACCGTTGTTTGTAATCTTTTAATTTTTTATTGAAGTTAAAAACTCATCTTAAAGTTAAATTTTTCTCTTAGGGCCTCATTCTTTATACGGTCAACATTAAGACATGTTTTAACTCCTCTTAAGAACGTCATTTCCGAGGTCTGTATTTTACTGTCTTGTCTCTTGCTTGCTGTCCATAATTCACACCCATAGTACAGTACAGGGACTGCCATAACTTTCTAAAATTTTAGTTATGTATTTCCACGAACCTTGTCTCTAAAAGTACGGTTTAATGCCGCACAGATCGTCTGTAACTTACCTAACTTAACACCAATATCATAATTGCTATCATAGGATATATTAGAATTTCTATGTTAAACTTTGTTAAACTTAACTGATCTTAAATGTCCAAGTATCCTTTCCCAAATAGTTAAAATGGTTCACTTTTTCTACAATTTGATCATTAATAATTATTTTTGTTCTCGTTGGTTGCATGCCTCGAAATGTCACCAACCAAATGTACTACCTTTGTTTTGTAGTGGAGATTTTCATATTGTATTGTTTGCAAATCTGATGAAGCTTAAAAACAGATTTTTGTAAAACAGATTCTGTATTTTGAATTACAAGCACGAATTTACGAATTTTTTATAAATAGTAACATAGGGAATATATCAAAAGAGGTGGAAAGCGTACGATGACAGGATACAACAAGATTTAGGCAGAACAGACTTTAACAAGACCAAGTAAAAGACAGACAACAAACAAAACAAGAACAAGAACAAGTACAAGAGATTCACGACAGATTTTACTTGGGGAGACCTCGTAAGACGGCAAAGATCGGAATAGATGACGTTTTGCCTAGCCCTTGACACAAGAAGAACAAGAAGCTATACTACTCTCTGAAGCTTCAGTAGAAGGGTAATAAATTATAGTAAATAAATAAATAATTTGACAAATATATGTTAAACTTTGCTAAACATAATTTAATATACTTGAAATGTTCATGAATTCTAAACAGACGTAGTTATTATATAATACAACGATACGTCACGGTACGGCTAATACAGGGAAACATTTGAAGGACATACAAAGTTAAAAATTAACTTAAATGTAAAAGACCGACTTTATTATAAACACGATATTTCGTAATTTCATCTATCATTTCAGAACAGTACATTTTGTTTTCCAGAACAATTACAATGAGTATTTGCCATAACCGGCGTGCTGAATAATCTTGATTATACACTGGACGATTCGAGAAGTTTTATACCCAGTTTCAGAGCTGATTCTACAGGTCAAAACGAAGGGAAAATCAAACAAATATATGTTCGGAAACGCCTTATGTTGGAGAGTTATAACGAATAAAATATTTTCCAAACGTAAACGTAGAAATCATAATAGTAAAATTCTTTTGGTTCCTAGAACCCAACAATTTCTGTACCTCCAATAATTAATGCGAAAGGTGTGGAAAAGTATGGAAAATATGAGCGGAAGAAGAGTTTTTAATTAATGGTCAGCGAACACTAGAACACTAGCTGTCTGCTTGCTTTGATGACAAACCACTACACACAGAAACTGATACATTTCTTACAAAATTATTCAAATACAATACTCAAGACTTGTTCACCTGTTTTAACACTCAATTGATCACGTGATTAATGCTGTTTTCCCAGCTTAAATGAAAATTTCTCAAATAACTTTATTATTGCATTGTTACCTTTGAGACCAGAAAAGTGGAGAAATCTTTTACTTGAGAAACACAGTGTTTTCGGTTATATCCTTTACTATATTTTTATTTGTTTTGAATATAAAATAATCTCTGAAAGTGAGGGGTATAAAAACTTCATGAATCACTGCATGAATTAGCGTGACTTCATTCTCCTTCTTCATACTTTTCTCTACCTTTTTTGTCTTCAGATGAAGACGTCAGAGCGGATATCGAAAGAAATATCAAAAGAATGTGGAAGTAGAATGGAATCGCATTAAGGAAACCAGACCATCGAACCATTAAGGAATCGAACACACACACACACACACACACACACACACACACACACAGTATATATAATTTATAACAGTGTCAAGACGTTTCTTATTTTTTGGAAATAGTTGGGTAGTAATAATCATAAATAATTAAATACGTCTAGAAATGAAATTGTACCTACTCTACAAAACAGTTTAAATCAACTAGTTTATCAATCTATATAATACAATGTAATCCTCATTGTACTGTTACTACTATTTCCACAAGATTCACAGACTTAAATTCACAGTATTAAAAGTTGGGTCGTCACAAACAATTAGCACGAAATCGTAGCGAGCGTTTAGAAGCATGCTTTCAATGCATCATTAATGAATAGTCATTAATTTAAATCCTATTAATTGAAATCCTAAGAATCCATTCAATTAGTGGTCGAGCAATAGTGTGAGAAGTTTCACAAAGTGTAAGAAGTTTGTAATTTCATTTGTTTTATTTGTTGTGTATACAGTTTGGGTTAGAGTACGATAAATTGAAAGCAATGAGGTCTGATGTATGATATCTGCCCACACGGCAGAGAAACACGATTAACAATAAGTTTTTTGTAAAGTTCTGTAGTTTGTTTATTTATTTATGAGACTCCATTAAGAAAGGACGGTAACTATTTAATTCTTATTGTTTTCTTCTTCTTCATATTTTTTCTCTTTCTTCTTCTTTTTCGTCGTCGTCGTCTTTTTCTCTTCTGTCTCTTTCATTCTTTCTTTTTCTTCTTCTCCTTTCCTTCTTCAGCTTTTCCCTTTTATAAATTAGTTGATTACAACTTCCATAGATCTCATATTTACCAACCTACCTACTACCATCACTGTGGTGTACATTTCGCATTCAAATTCTGTTTTTTGTTTTCTCCTTTCCTGGAAGGTTGCCAGTTGCAAAATTCTCTTTCTATTAGAGGTGGGCCGATATACTTATAACAGGTATTTTGGAACGATATTTTTGTGGAACGGATATAACAGTGACTGAAAAGTTGAAATACCTGTTCCGATTCAATCCCCCTACGCAACTAACGAGTAAACAAGTACACAAGTAACAACAAGTAAACGAGTACTACAAATATTAGGAGTATTACGAATACACGAGCACGAACGAAGCTACTTTTCGCTGTTGAATACTTGATTCTGCCCATGTGCCGATTGCCATACAAGTACGAAACGAAGCGAAACAGCGAGGTTCAGAATATCTGTGTGCCAAAGAAACGAAGTTGTTTTTAGTAAATGAAAAAAAATTCATACTGATGTTACATTTATTCTCGTGTGTTATGCAGATATATAATACAGATTACAATAACGAATTATATATTATACTAGTCACCAACTTGGTAAATTCTGAAAAAGCGAGTTATATTGTGTTGCTGATAGGCCAAATAGTACTTTTTGTTAATGTGATTTTGGACATGATTTTAACTTCACTGCACATCTCACGTAAATTTTTTTGACATTCTTTGTTGTGCTATTACGTGCACTCTAAATTTTATTGCTTGAGTTTCGCAACTGATTTGTCTAACCAAAATGGAATCAATAATTTAATCAATAATCTATATCACTTTGTTTACTCCTAGTGAAAACTTAAATTAGTATTGCCAAAGGGAGATAGACCTATAAATTTTCTTGTTTTTTTTTTTTTATTTTCTTTTAAACAGTAACAGCTTAATAAAGTCACAGTGTAAAGTAACACTGTTAATACTTTTAGTTTCAATTTATTTCTTATAACAAATTATATAATACATGTATATGTACTGGAACAGTACACAGGATATGAAGTTCTTTTATGTGGAATACCAATGCTATAGAACATTTTCTGATGGCCATAGACATGTTTTAAATTGATTTTGTTCTTTCTTTGTAAAGTAGTCGTAAGTTTTGAACCAAGCTATGTTTAAAAATGTATGTTATGTCAAAATGTTCACAACTTTATTCTCTTTTACGTCATGTGAAATATTTGTGTGTAAGTGCGCGGGTGATTTACATTTTATTTAATAACTTCGAGGAAAATTAACATTTCATTCTGAAACTTGGACAGAGTACTCTCATGGTTATAAGCTACATTTTTCATATACTCAATTCTCCACACCTATAATTTTTATATGTTTTTTTAATGAATTCAATCTTCTTCTATTCTCGTTATCTTCAAGAAAGTAATACAATTTATAGATTAGATCTAGACAGGCCTTTGCAGAATCGGACAGAGTTTAAGCCTGATTTCAGTCTATCTGTGTTCTCATCTATGGCGTTGCTAAAGTTTCAACCAATCAGAGGGTCTAAAATTTATTCAGTTTGGTCCTCTGTCGAGAGCACTTCGGGCAGTTTCTTATAAGGGCTCGTTATAGAAAGACGTACTCGCTGCCACGAGTTTTTCGTGACAAGACAGGTCGTTTTCATTTAAACTTAGAAGTTGGTTCACGGTTCGAGGTCTTCGAAACCATTACCATTACAGAACTCAAATAATAAAAAATAGATCATTCTAGTGCTTTTCGCGTATAGTGGAAGATATCCGCTAGGTACAAAATATCTATCGAGATATTTTGAGTACGCGAGAACACTTCAAGAATCCGGAGTTTGTGTAAGATCAATACACACAGATCTATTTTACCCAGTTTTAAAATCCCTGAGATTAATTAAATTTAAATTGTAAACAATAACAGTTCGTATCGCAGTGTGCGTGGGTGCAACGACGTGAATTGTCAGCATTAGTGATCTTCGAACAGTCTACGGGCAGAGGTCCAGCTATCCAGTCGAACTACGTGCGCGGAGCATCGAGTGACTACGCAAACAGTGGATTTCAACACATCAAGTAACATAACTGTAAAGCAAGCCAATAGACTCAATTTTGAAAGACAAATTTTTAAATAAACAATTTTGTAGTATAAATTAATAAGACAATAGTAAATTTTAATGATTTAATTTAATAAATTTTCCTACCTCCAGATATAGACTCTGTTGTACTAATTTCTATATTACCTATCTATGCAGTTTTAAATTGTATCGTTGCAGTATAATACGTATATAATAACAGGTATTTCAACGTGTTATTTTTTTGGAACGGTATCGTTCGTACCTGTTATTTTCAAATATTAGTTTAGCACACCTCTACTTTATATACCTACTTCACAAACCACGTCCGTACAGGGCCTACTTTCCAAAGCTTTTTTGACAGACATGTTATTCTAATTCGTCTACAAACTTATTCATTCCTTATATGCTGAACCTGTTTCTCTAGAAGCTGGAGACACCTACTCAGGTAGTCCGTGTCTACCGTTTATAGGTCTTACACGCCTCGGGGGTTTTCGCTGTTTCCTAACAGTCCACGGGTAAGAACGTCTCGAAACTCTCGTATGAATTCTTTCTCCTTCGGTCCACATTTTATCTTCCCCTTCCCCAAGAGCATGTCCATTAAATTCTCCTCCAAGTTATCAACACGAGTATACCATTATCCTCTTTTCCTTGTTATCCAGTTACCAATGTTTGTCCACTTTACATGTTTCTTTGTATCCTCACTTCTTTTCCAACCCCGTTAGGGATGCGTCTTTGTGCAAATTTTCCTTAGTACGCCTACCAACTTCATTACGATATCTCTGTTATTAATTTTGTTTTTGCTGTTCCACTTCTCCACTGTACCATATGGAATTGTCGATCTTTCTACTAATTTTATACATTCTGATTTTGGTATCCTGTTTTACCTGTTTCTTCTGCTTGCTTGCTTCTTCTTCTTCTTCTTCACCTCACGGAGTAGGCACAATGCCTGTTCCGTCTTCACAGACTATTTCTCCATTTCACTCTTGGTCTTCCTACATCTTTTGTACCAAAGGGTCTATATTGAAACAAAACCTTAGGTAGTCGTCCATCCTCCATTCTGTCCAGATGATGTAACCACTCCCTGTGATATGTCTGGATCTTATCATTTATGGAGAATCCTGCTCAAATCTTCATTGCGCAAACGATCCTGTCTCGTGCAACCCTTTGTTCTTCTCAGAAACTTCATTTCCGAAGTTTGAATCTGGTTTTTAATCTTATTTTTAGGAACCTATGTTTTACATCCATATAGTAAAACAGGCACTACCATTTTATTATAAAATTTAAGCTTTGACTCTTTCCTTGTCTTTGTCCTCAACGTTCTTTGTATGACACCACAAATCATCTGAAACCTCGATATTTTTGTAGTGATAGCTCGGCCTGTGTCATTCCCAGTACTGGTAGTATAACCCAGATAATTGAAGTCAGAGACTTGTTCCAAAACTGTTCCTTCAAGAACAATTTTTGATCTGACTGGAAACGTCCCCTCAAAAGCCATGATTTTTGTTTTCTGCTTAGATATTTAAAAATCATATTGTTTACAAATATGATTTATTCTTCGTATTGTTTAAATTAGCAGCCATCCTTACTATTTCTTTTATGAATTTGCTAACTGCTGTAATTTATTATTGTTCGACTAAGCTTTTCGTCATTACTGACATCTTCAGGTCTTAAACAACGATCATATCGATCGATATGGATCATATCGTCAATACATATATTAAAAAGTGTAGCAGAAATACTACATCCTTGCGTTACTCCTTTATTTACTAAAATTTCTTCAGTTTTTGTCTTCCCATTATTACTGTTATTTTAGAGTTACAATATAGGCTTCTAATCACATTTATCAAATGTTGTAGATAGTCGCGACATTCCATAATAGACCATAACTTATTCCTGTTCACTCGGTCGAACGCTTTCTCTGAATCAATAAATGCAACATAAACGTGGGTCTAGAGGATAAAACATTATCTATTGTTGAACTCCGTCGGTTCCGTCGGTTGAACACTATCTTCTGCTTGCTCCGTCGGTTTTTAGTAATTTGGTCTTCACCTCATCGTCATTATCTTCAGCAAGGATTAACTAAAAATGGTTTGTTCCGGTCGCAAGCAGAGAGTCTAGAACTGGTCACTCTTGCCGTACATCGACATTTCTTTTGCGATCTTGAAGAGTATATCTTGCCACGTACCTGAGAAATCTCATTTCGGGCGCTTGGGTGTTAAATCCATTTATCAGACGCCACAGTGTGGAGAGGGCCCACACACACACACACACACACACACACACACACACACACACACACACACACACACACACACACACACACACACACACACACACACACACACACACACACACACACACACACACTCATTAGATCTGTGTGGTGAGGGGCCGCATTGGAGCTAATCATTAAATTAGACCTAGCAGTAGGTATATAGCGTGTAATATAATAACACGTTGTGGATTAAGTTTTAGTTAATAACCGGTGCAATAAAAAATATGTTTTTAAATATTCATTTGGCCTATGACATTTTCTTTTCACGGCATCCTGTCTAGACATTTAATGACCAGAAATCACAAGTTTCGGGAATTATAAAACTTGTAAATTGCGCGTGGTACAATTTATTAATGTGTAATAATTCTTTTTGATACTATGAACTTGAAAACCGTATGGAAATAAACAAAAAAACTCAAATTATATTGAATACAAAATTAAGTGGAGTAAAAAATATTAATGATAGTTGTTTTTCGTGATCAAATTTTTTCATAACAACATTTTAAGAACGACGTAGTTGCATTAATATAACAACGTATTAATATTAATTTATGTAATATCTTCGATAAATACAACTGCAAATAGGTTTATTTACACTTGACGCACGTTTCACATAAATTATTCTATATCTTCAGAAGTTTTTGAATTGTAATTGAATGTTTCGCTTACAATATAGTTAACGGATAATAGATTTGACTTCGATTCATATTTTCGATTGTTGTAATGTGTACGTAGTCAGCTATTTATTATACATCTAATGTTTTATTTTTATTATTTTAATAAATGTATGATTTTAATTACAATGCGTTTTTAAAACCTAATATTTACAAGTCTAATTTAGCCATACACTGTTTAAATAATAAATATTATTTTCCAGACATTCAAAATGTGAAATTAATTAAAAACGTACAAAAAGGTAACAAAAAGAATATCTGGGAAAATCTTAATATTTACAAACACAATAATAATAATCGACTAATTAAAGAACAAATACAAATAAAAATAAAACAAGACGATTTATTAAAATCATACACTTACTGGAATAATAAAAATAAAAGATTAAATATATAATAAATAGCTGACTACGTAAACAATACAACAACCGAAAATATGAATCGAAGTAAAATCGATTATCCGTTAGTTATACTGTAATCGAAACATTCACTTACAATTCAAAAACCTCTGAAGATACAGAATAAATTCTGTGAAACTTGCGTCAGGTGTAAATAAACCTACTTGCAGTTGTATTTGTCGAAGATATTACATAGGAGACCTGTAGGAAACTCAACGAGTGACTTACAATGGACTTAAAATAATTTAATATGTTAACAATTTAATTGTAATAACAAGTAGGAGTAGCTCCAGTTTACAACGAGTTCGAATGCACTTTTTCCTGGCCACATTCATACGGTGATATTGTATGGGTACCAGGCTGTCTCATGACCTGTGTAAAACACACATACATACGCTCCCGATCATATAAATATTTACTGCTTATTGCCTTGCGACTGGGCGAGTTTCATGATTCGTAGTTAATTATTAGACCAGTCGTCTGGTCCAGTAGACGACGTAGACGACTAAATCATTATTTAGTCCTTCACGTGCTTACTTAATGACGGAATGATACACTGGCAGTGATAAATTAATGATATATTACTGCAATATATAATAAAGTGGTAGCAGACGGCAGAGGTGTTAAATGTCAAAGAGTATGTCAGCCAGTCGCTACACGTATCCTTTTTCGTTTTGCCGTGATACGAATGTTTGTTTGTATTACCTAATCCGGCAGTCTCGTGTATCTGACCTTGTCCAGGCACAATTCTTCCCGATACAACAGCAACTTTCAACAAGTCTGAAAGCGAGAAGCCATTGAGACACGAACCCGTAACGTGATAAAACTCGCTCAATTCTGGTTTATACAAAATACTTTTAAAACTTTTACTGAACTACTCTCGTAAACAGACAACTCAAATAATTCAAAACTTCGAACAGTTTACTTGATAAATACTTGATGTGGTCTACAATGAAACTGTTAAAATTACCTTGTGTATCCAGGTTCCCTCCCTTGCAACTTTTTTTCATTATATCCACAACGTGTTTCGAGACTTACTCGAAATTAATAAAAGTCACACACATCCCGTTAAATAACGGGATTTTTATTAATTGACGTACTTCATGTGAGTGAACCTATTTTATCACCTGATGATGGAACAAAACAAATTCGGTCTACCCGGTGTTTACAAACTAAATTGCTCAGATTGCAACAAATTCTACATAGGCCAGACAGGACGTAGCTTCAAACAAAGATACATTGAACACACAAAGGCACTACACTCCACTATCGAATCCACCTTTGTAAACCACCTCATTGTAACAAACCACACATACAAAAACGTCGACAATAACACGGATATTTGCACGTACACACAAAAGCCCGAAAACTAGACACTCTTGAACAATTGGAAATATACAAACACACAAAAACACATAAAATCACATAAAAACGACATCCTAAACGAACAGAAAAAATTCAAATCACACGCATTATTCGAACATATCACACCCCACACATACAACATTGATCCTTCAAAAGTCGACCCCGTCGCCAAGAACAAGATGGACAGCGCTCCCAGTGGCAGCCTCTGACGAAGCTTATAATAAGCGAAAACTGGTTTAGGCTATAAGGTAAAACTTTTACGTTTTTACCCATAAAAACCTTTGTGTTCCGAGTCGGTAGTGAGTTAATTATATTTAGTTAATCAACGGACACGTCATGTACAATGAAATCCAAGATCTATAAGTCTCAAAATGCGTTGTGAATATAAAAAAACAGAAGTTGTAAGAAAGGGAACCTGGACACACAATGCCATTTTAACTATTTAATTAAGGCTACTTAAGTTATCAAACCCTAAAAAGTCCTACAGCATCCACAGAAACTGTCACAGTAAACGCACGCTATTTGCTGTTTCTCACAAATTTAATTTCACTTTCCCACTTCTTGTTTCCCGACAACGAGCACCAGTTATAAGAGTTCTCTGAGGCTGTGGCTCGAGTTCTCTGAGGCTGTGGCTCGATCATTATCATCAGCGTCTGTCGCATCCGCTGTGTGTTGACGCCTTTGGAGTTTTATAAAGCAAAATCGGCATTGCACACATGGTAACGCACCGTCAGACAATATGCACACGTCTCTTGTCTCCTCAGAGTTTCCGCCCTTTCCCCTTTCAATCCGTTCTGACGATGCCCTTTTACAAAGGGCTAAAGGGAACTGACCACTGGGCTACAGCGGCTTAGATCCCGGAACAGCTAGGACGCGCACCATAACAGCGCAAAAAATACGAAAAGTAAGATAGAGCGTCAGTTAACCGAACTATCCGCGACCGAGAGAATTTCGGATAACTTATAGCCTACGAAAATTCGAATATACGAATGCACGTTTTAATACACAAGTCTGTTGAGAAAACAAAGGTGAACTTCCCGAAGGAAATAAATCTATGAGATGAAAATTTATGACAGCTGCAGTTATCCTCGAACAAGCTGGGTGTTTCAATTACGTATTTTATATCTTATGAAGATTTTGTGAACACTGCCAACGGTGTTGTTGAACACTGCCGGTCCCAAGCCCAGGGCCTCATCTCGCAACTGATGAGGAAGGAGGAAGGGGAGGAGTAACACCTCGTAAAAAACCTGGGTCCATCTGGCTCCGGATGGTAGACCCTGTAAGGGATCCTAGCCAGGGTTACGGTGAAGACCTCAACGGCGGATGCGGCAGAGTAGCGAGCCTACGGTATTGCGCATAAGACGGAAGAGGGGCAACTCGTTCTCCCTGGGGTAAATAGAGAGAATCGCTGCCTTGCGATGCTGAGGGATATTCAAAGGCTAAGGGAGCAAACCCTGACAGAAAATCAGGGTAGACCAGGCTCTAAGCTGTAGTGAAAGCAGCTGGTCTAGGGGACGAAAACCCTGAATAAAAATTACCTGGCCCTACAGGTTGGGGGTTGGGCGAAGGGCCAACAACCTCTCCCCGTAAAACTAATATGTTCAGGAACCAATAATCATGCCTCGGAATATGGATGGGCTTAAACGGCAACGACTAAGGCACAAGAAACTGGACTGTGCGATAGGAACTGGGAACGTTAGAGCATTGATGAAAACAGGAGCAGTGAATAATGATAATGATCTGGCCACCACCATCCGACTGCATAGATTGCAATGGGCAGGACACATCATCAGGATGGAAGACAACCGAAGAGCTAGGAAGGTACTGGGAGTCAGATCTATGGTAGAAGGCCTGTCGGAAGACCCAAGACACGCTGGATTTACGCAGTGGCGAGGGATGCTGATAATTTACTTAAAATAAAACGATGGACATCGATCGCCAAGGACAGGGAAAAATGGAGGTGGATGATTATGGAGGCTTAGGTTCGACTTCGAACTGTGATGCCACAGAAGAAGAAGAAGAAGAAGAAGAAGAAGAAGAAGAAGAAGATTTTGTAGGATGATCACTTGTATATTTAGAAACAAGGTACGTTGAGATACAAAATTAAAGTTCTATAACGTTATGGTAGTCTCTGTACTGTCCTATGGGTGTAAATTATAGACAACAACCAAGAAACAAAACGAGTAAAATACAGGCCTCGGAAATGGCGTTCTTAAGAGGAGTTAAAGGTGTTCCAAACTTGTCCGTATAAATTGTGATGCCATAAGAGAAGAGTTACAAGTTTTTAACTTGAACGAAAAACTAATAGATTACAAACAACGGTGGAAAGAAGACTAAGAAAGAATGTCAGATTCCAGACTGGCCAAACAAGTGTGGAAATACAAACCTATAGGACACAGGTGTGTGGGTAGATCCAGGAAGAGATGGCTGGAGGATATTTGAAGACGGAACAGGCAGCACTTTGCCTATCCCGTGTTTTATGCGCGTAGATGGTGACGATGATGAACAGTAATCACGTTAACAGGGTGAAATAGTTTTATCGATTCATATATCGAAATCCAACAAAGGCGACAGTTATCACATTTTTTATTTAACTTATTTTATGACTGTTAACTGCATAAATTGAAAAGGTATGGTAGATATTATCAATTTTAATATTTTAATTTTTAACAGGTAACATGACTACATTTATCCTGATTGGAAACAATCTGAACTGTGTTTACGTTTATATAAATTATATAGCGTAGGTATCTCGCAATAAACGATTTTTGTTGTGAACGTCCGTTGAGAAAACAAAAGTGGAATTCTCGAAGGAAATAAATTTGTGAGGTAGTTACAAGTACTAGAACAGTCTGGAGTGCTAGTTGACTTCACGGCCTTGGGACAGAGACACTGCACCTGCTCGGCTAGCCGAGAATCGTGTAGAACGTTTACGTAACTGCACCTGCAGACTTTTCGAAAGCGTTACATAATTGTCGTAGCAATATAGCCTACAGAAGAAAATGTCTTCTGGGGTACTTGAATACGTCGTAGGGGGGGGGGGGGTTCTGTCACAGTGACAGAACAAATGTTACGTAGGCTGCACCTAATGATGTAGAATCTTCGAAGTTTGATCATAGTGCTTAAAGGAATTATTCATTTAAACGTATATGCAGTTCGCTGAGAACGCTTACAGTATTCACACGCTGTATGCCGGTTGAAGACTCGTATGTTTATGGACAGTACTGTAGGTGCTACACATAATATATTGGCCCAAGATTTATCCAAAGTCATATATGCAGCTTCCACCGACTGCGATGAGTCTGAAGCGACACACATAGCCCTAATAAGTTTATGTTACTTAGTATTTCATATTTTCAGCCTCGTTTGCGCATGACATGCGTATGCACATATTTTCTAAATCATTACTTTCCTCTGTGGATTTTTAGTGCCTGCTAAAAACATCAATGAACTAATTGTTTCGAACTAATTCATTGAGTCACGAATTAACACACACTAATTAATAAGTGACATGAATTAAGCGTGCGGAAATTAATTCTAATTAAGATCCAAAGGTGGACTCTGTACAGAAACTCGGCGAGTTGTTAGTCACTAACAAGTCAGGCGGTGACTCGCGCTTACTCAAGCGCATGTTGCTGACTTGGTGCTGTAATTAACCTTTTGGTATGATGTTCACATCGGTTTCTTATTTAGTGTAAACTTTTTGGAAAACGTGATTTTACACAAAGTTTGCTAAATAAAATTGTAAATGCCTCACTTGTTATCACGCGCGGCAAAGGTGTCTTTCCCTGTTACATTTCTGTTGTAACATGTGGCTACTGCTATATTTTTACCAGCAAAGACAGCGTTCAAATATTTCGGTTTCACATTTCTTTATGTTAATATCTAGATATTTAATTCCTTCTCTCCAATCGCATCATACAATTTTTCAATATCCACATATCTTTATCTTCTTCTTGCTTCTTACTATACAAAATAAGATGGAATAGTTGGCCGGTCTGTTAGGCCGTGGTCTAGAGTTCATCTTGACAGACGTTTCGGCCTCACCGTCGGAGGCCATCATCAATGTCTGTAACAAAACTGGCACGGTGTCCGCCAATTCACCTCAGTGGTGAGGTGGAGACTAATCACAATGTCATAGCTTCTACCTCATCACCGTCCCGGTTGTTACCGACACTGACAATGGCCTACAATGGTGGACCCGAAACGTCTGTCAACATAAGCTCTAGACCACAGCCTAGCAGCCCGACCAATAGTGTTTCCAACTATGTGAACGCACTCCCTGAAAGTCTTGGGGAATTATATGTTGAAACTACTGAACCAATAAACGTTACGTTATTTTTAGGAATACTCTATCAACTAATAAATGTTTATGTCTAGAGACTTAATACAACACAGATCGAATGTTTTCACTAAGATATAACAAGGCTCATCCAATAAGTTTATCATCATCAGCCATGGCTCTACAACCCTTGGTGGGTCTTGGCCTGCTCCAGAGTCGATTCCATTCTTCCCTATTTCGTGCCCTGGCTTTCCAGTTTCTTATGTTCAGCTTTCCGAGGTCCTCTATCTTAGCTTTGAGAATGTACTTCGGGGTCTTCCCCTTGCTCTACTACCCATTATGGTAGAAGATATGTTTCGTAGGCTGTCCTTCCTCCATTCTATCTATGTGTCCAGCCCACCTTAGCCTGTATATTTTGATTATCCTGACGGCTCTTTGTAAAGATGGTATAGTGCATAATTATAGCGCCTGCGTCATATTCCACTTTCTAAGTATTCGTCTTTCACAGCAACCTAGAAGTCTCTCACTATTTTTTGTCATTGTCCAGGTTTCTGAAACATATATCAGCACTGGGCTGATAAGTGTTTTATAAATTTTGCATTTCGTGCTTCTTGAGATGAAGCTAGATGCCACATGCTTTTTTAATCCATAATATATTTTATTTGATAGATATATTCATCCAATAAGTTTCCTGTCGTAAATATCGTGATTTGGTGAGGGACTGTTGCGGTGACGCCGCAGAATGCCAATTTCTTAGCTCCAACCATGGTCTCGTCGTATGAGTATTAACATTGAATTTTGATTCCGATTGTTAACCGCACAATGTTATTCGATTTTTGCAACTGTTCAAGCATTCCACTGATACACTACCTGCCAAAAGAAATAACTATGAACGCTGAAAGACACTGTCAAATATTTGTGAAGCTGAAATCTTCAGTCAAACGGGAAAGATATGGCACTTTGTATCAAAAACAGACTTTTTCATGCACAGCAATGTTTGTCTTCACACTGCACGTTAGACATTGGAACTTCTGAATTGAGAGAATTTTGAACATCCAGTCTGTTCTCTTAACAGCCCGTCTAGTAACTTCTACATTTTCTCTAGCTCAAAGTTCTTTTGGGAGGAAACGCATTCAAGTTACTACACATAAAACTAAAACACAGGAATGGATTAGGAATATAGAGAACAAAGTGCAAGGCTGAAATGAAAATTAGCGGAAAATTTTTCTGAACAAACAAGGAAGTAACGGATAGAATTAACACACAATACGCTGCATGTCTTGGGAAAATAGAAAAGACAAGGGAAGACTTCTTCCCTAATATGGGCAGAAACGTCTTACTGGCTAGGGTACACATCTAGACTATAGCCTAAAGCGATTCAATATAATTTTTCAATATTTATTCTAAAATATTTTTTAATTGTAATATATAAGGGTGTACCTATATAATTATTAATAGACGTAATTCTTATAGTGAAGAGGTAGGCGGTGATGACGATGAAAAGATGATGACGACTGTGGTAATGATAGATATGGCCAATGGGGAACATCTTTGCAAGTTTGGAGGAAGCTATTCACAGAACTGATATAAAAATGCGATGGTATGATCTCGTGCGGCACACGAATTTTCAAGAGATACTGTCTGACAAGAGAGGTAGAGGTCGCCGTAAATCAAGATGGAGACGTTAGGAATATCTTATTTTGTTGAAGCTAGAATCCAGTGAGCTCAGAGGTTGCCCAGGCCAAGGACACCTAGGTCTCTAGACCCAGAAGGAAAAGAAGAAAAGGAAAACGGGGTGATAAACCACTAGTTTTCTTTTTTGTTTAACTTAATGTGAAATTTTCATGTTCAGTTACGTCCATGTACTGGTCAGTATAGAGGAAAATCCATTTTTGTATTAACTTTATTCATTTACTGTGAAATTATGAACTCATTTGGACGTTTATAAGGACATGATTGGCTTTTTACTGTTAGTTTATGTAGCGAGGCTGTTAGATGAGTCAGAAAATGGTGCAATTTTGTTAGTTTTGTGAATGCAACACGGTGAAGAAGAGACTTGACTTCCAAAGCCTGTCGTCGCTTGCAACAACTAACGACAGATCCGAGGCCTGTCTGATATATATATGTGGGTGGTACAACGCATCTGTTGGAATGAACGCTTCTGTGTGAGTGTGTGTGAGCGCGCGCGCGTGAGCCCACGTAACAAGTCTTTAATTATAGAAACTTCTGACGTTATCGAAGAAGGTATCTGCTATGAGTGCTGTTAAGTGGCGATCATGTCAGTCTCCTCCACATACCGACCGAGTGACTGTCTGTATTGTGTAATACGAACCCCCCCTCCGCAGTATTTGCAGTATCACACGCCTGATACATTTTAATGATCGCCTTTCTGCAAACCGTATTATCGAGTAAATAATCTGCGAGATACGTGCGTGTTAACACGCTTAAAATCGGACTAAACGAATCCGGTAATTAGACTGTATGTATTACTTTTCAGCTTGTCCGGTTCTTTTTTCAGCCGTGATGCGCCTATGTCAAGCAATTCATCTTCTTCTTCAGTATTACAGCCCAACGTAAGCCCTGGCTTCCAACACCAATCTCCTCCAAAGTCTCCTGTCCATTGCCATCTCAGCGTAACCCCTCACATCCATTCTTCTGAAATCTTCTAGCACATCAACCAACCATCGAATACTATGTCGGTTCCTCCTTCTGCCTTTATAGACTGTGGCCCCAGAATTTTCTTTGGCATACGATGATCATCCATCGTAGGTGACCTAACCATTGTAATCGTTGAGCTTTGTGAATCTTACAATGTCTTCGTGACTCAATATCTCCTGGTTATTTCTGATTCTCTATTCGTCATCTCCTTTAACCGGGCCATAAACACGTTTTCAGACCTTTCTTTCAAACTTTCTTAGTGCTTCTTGTTCCTTTTTTTATCAGCGTCCATAAGTTACAACCGGTTCGATAAGTGTCTTATATACATTAATTTTTGTGTTACGAGTAATGAGTTTGCTTCTCAATAGTCTGCTGTTAGCATGATATGCCCTATTTCCTATTTGTATCCTGTCATGTTGTGATTATGGAGCCTTCGTTATCTATCATGTTATTGTCATGTTATTATCATTAGCCTTATTATCATGTTACCCAGGTATCTGAACTTATTAACTGAATCAAATGAATTATCCTCTATGCAAAAATTGTATAGATTTGTTCTCCTATCTGATGGAGAAATCAGTATGTATTTAGTTTTGCTGATATTTACATTCAGGCCCATTTCATCGGATTTTTGATTCAGGTCTTTGTATACCTCAACTAACCGTTGTCCGAGATACAGTGGCGCGCCGACACAGTGTGCAAAGTGTGCGGCGCACACAGGCGCTAAAAATTTCAGGCGAGGAGGAAATATTTGAAAAACATTATTATTCATTAAGTTAATTGTATTAACCTTTTCGGTGCTCTGGGCGAGCATTCTCGCAAACGTTTTATGACTGTATGGTGCTTCTGACGTATCAAAGTCGCACGTCATTTAAAATTGGTAAAGTGCTCAGAACGGTTTCGTATGCCTATGGCTGTAACTAATAGGACTATACTATTATTAAAATTTGTTTGGTATTGACAGATGGAACTGTTGATTAAACAACTGACTGCTACGTGCCTCTCAACCAATCGCCGTACTCAAAACTGTAAACAGTAACCGTAGCAACGCACACTGTTGCCAATAATGTCCCACACGTGCTGTTATTCAAACCAGTGTGGAATGTCGCGCCACAGAGTGAATTGTTAGTCTGTTTGTTAAGAGTGCTGTGTTCCCGGTTACACTTGTTTGATTATTCGTGGGTGTACGTTAGTTTAATACTTAAATAGTTGTGTTGCAGATACAAGTTTATTGCTAATTAATTTCTAATTACTTAACTAATTTCTGACTAATTAACTAAGTGTAGTGAAAACGTGTGAATCTATTATTAACTAAATAAGCATAAGCATGTTTGAACTACATGTTTACCTAAGTATAAATTTACTTTATTTTGTTCATTTTACGGAACTTTGTGCGTGCGATTTTTATTTTAAAACAATTTGTATAAATATCTACATTCTTAAATTTTGAATTCTTTAAAATACGTAACAGCTTTAACCTATACGCGTTTACTTTCAAACAGAAGGTATGTCTGAAAGTGAGGAAACTGGGAAAAAGCGTGGTCGACCGCGAATACACCCGGTAAAAGAGAAAACACGTATTTCCGGTCGCGGAGTACCAATTAGAGGGCAGTCCAGAGAATTCGTTTGTTCTCTACGAGATTATTTCGAGAAAGAGAAGGAACATGGTGGGCCTCTGATTTCAGTTGGTCAAGTTGTTGATAGAACAGCAGCTGCACTCTCTATAAGTAAAAATACGGTCGTAACGATAGGTAAGGAGAAGTGTAAACAAAGCGAGGAAGCTGGCCCTTCTAAACTGGAAACACCAGGTAAAAAAAGACGGATAGAAAAACGTGTTACTAATCTGGATGCTTTTGCAGAAGATGGGATCCGTCGCCACGTATATGAGTATTACAGTCGTAAAGAGTATCCTACAATAAAAAAGCTACTCGTTACTCTTCATGATGCAGAGCTTTTCACTGGTAGCCACTCGTCTTTACGGTCCGTAATTAAAAATTTGGGATTTAATTTTACTACCGTTTCGGGTAGAAAAGTATTAATGGAGCAACAACACGTAGTAGCTTCTCGCTGTAGATTTCTTAGGGGTGTAATAAATAAAAATTTTAATAACGTCGTGTGGATTGACGAAACATGGGTGAACGCAGGACATTCTTTAAAAAAGTGTTGGTCGAGAACCAACAATTCTACGGCGGGAACTATGCCAGTGCGAATTGGAAAAGGTGGAAGACTTATAATTATCCACGCCGGAAATTCTCAGGGGTTTATTCCCAATTGCCTCTATGTATTTAAATCGAAAAAGACTTCTGACTATCACGAAGAAATGAATCACAACAAATTTAAAACATGGTTTGAAGAATTCCTGTTAAAGAATATTCCTCCCAATTCAGTGATCGTGATGGACAACGCCCCATATCATTCAGTGATTAAAGACAAGGCTCCAACAATGGCTTCAAAAAAAGAAGAGATGGTTGAATGGTTAAAACGCCGAAACATTCCATTGACAGAGGATATGAAAAAGGCTGAATTGATGGAATTAGTACTATTTAATAAACAAAAGTTTCCTGTGTATATTGTTGACGAGTTGGCTGAAAGTTACGGTCATGAAGTCATCCGGTTGCCTCCATATCATTGTCACTTTAACGCTATAGAACTAATATGGGCCAGAGTTAAAAAATACGTTGCCATAAATAATACAAAATTCACGATGACTGAAGTAGAAAAATTAACAAATGAAGCCATGCAAATGATTACTGGAGAAGACTGGAAGAAGGTAGTCGAACACACCAAGTCAATTATTGAAGACGCTTGGAAAAATGAAGGTATAGTGGAACAGCAGGTAGAAAATTTGATCATTTCTGTAAATTGTTCGAGTGACAGTGAATCAGTTGAATCTGAAGATAATGATTCTACATTAAGCGGAGTTCACCCATTATAAACGTAAGTTTTTATTTTGTTTAATGTTAGAAGTAATGTTAAATATAAAATTGCAATACAAAAATATTTAATTTTATCTTTAACTAAACAAAAATTAACAAACGAAATGTTATAGTCCAATATTACAAATTTCTATCAATTATAAATTAATATTTCACTATTTATAGGCAGTTTCATTTATGAAGAATTCGCAAATATTTATGCTTGCTTAATACCAAATTATCTGTATTTATTAAGTTCATGATATAATAATAGAGTAATTATTTATCACGTTTTTCGAGTAAATTATTATGATATTAAATCCATACCAAAATATTAAGTAAGATCTCATATTACCATAGTTGGACTTAACTAGAATTTGCGTAAGACGGTTCACGTCATTTCACAAAATAAAAGATTTTTTACGCGATGTGAACAGATTAATGTGCACTATGATTAAGGCAATGCACAGTATAATACGTACATGTTATTGCAACCATACATTAAATAATCGTATTCACTACGATATAAGCTACGCGACTTCACTACAAAAGCATCTCTGGATGCCTTACTGTAATTAAAAGTACATTAAGAGGTATCATATCATGTTTTAAAAGTAAACTGTTTTGTCTTGAAAATCCGTATTAAATGACCTTGAGCGTGAATGTGTTGTAAGTTGTTTGTATGTGAATCATTGTTTTGTGTTTATCAACTTGTAGAAGTCACGTGGTCAGAGTTTGGCAACATTGTTTCCCTTTCAGTACAAACGTCAATACCAAACAAATTTTAATAATAGTATAGCATTGTGCATACAAGGTCAGCTGTTTATCGTTAGTTATGAGTCACCAGTTGAAACAAAGACAGTATCATTCAGTGCGGCTGTGATACATAAAAGCTGCGCGATACTTGACAGTTGAATGTGCTTGACATTTTGTAATTGTTCCGATAAGTGAACGGGAATATTCATTGTTGTGGGGAGTTTATTTTTTCTTGACAAATAACATAAATTACTTTTTTCCTTCAAATTATTTTTGATTTTTGTTTTTGTACCCTTCTTGAATGTTTATTGTTGTTTATATATTTTTGTGTAATTCCTGGATTTTGTTCAATAATATAATTAATATCATTCGTATTTCATTTGTATTCACTGACACGTTTTTATAAAGTGATTTTGTATTGAGAAAGGGGGAGGGTATAGGGGCGCCAACTAAAGTTGTGCACACAGGCGCCGGACAGTACTCGCGCGCCTCTGCCGAGATACGTGTTAACACGCTTAAAACGATCTTTATGAACGGGCTAGACGAATCTGGTAATTAGACTGCATCAGTTTGTAGCTTATGATGTTTGTTCTTTTTCAGCCGTGATGCGCCGATGTGAAACACTTACCGACTACCACTTTAATACCATATTATACAGTGGAACCTCACTAATTCGTCTCCCTCTGTAATTCGTCATTCACTCACGTTTTTTTAAAATTTTTCTTCATTAACAAGCGAGTAACATATACGCTGTAATTATAGCCGGGGTAAACCAAAAACGTGTTCAATGTAGCCGGGGTGCTACAGAAGAACGGATTGCGGAAATAATTGGTATTCCTACCAATTGGCGGAAGATAAACCTACCAGCATTTAACAGTTTGAATGAAGACGACGTCAAAAATCGGTGTGAAATATACTTACCGGATGTAGACTACAAAATGTTTAGTGATGGTGAAATTGTTACATACGTATCCACAGAACCTACAGAAGCTAATGATGAAGAAGACGACCAGCCAATAAAACCTGCAATCTCCCATAAGGGGGCCATTCAATCACTGATTACAGCAATCAAGTGGTACGAAGGCCAATATGAATCACAACTGCCTAAAATAATTACACTCCGCCAAATACATAATTTGGCTGTTGAAAAGTACGACCGGCAGAAAAAACAAGAAAATTACATAATTTTTTCATAACAAATTTTTTTTGCAATTACAGTGCTTAACGTGTTTGAGTTTGAAAATTTCCAGCAATAAATATCTTCGAGCATAACATTAGTACTGTACATTACTAATTGTGTAATAATACATTTTATATTGTCTTTTATGGGGTTGTTTCTTACTCCCTGACTAATTCGTCACCCCTTCGGTCCCATAGGTGACGAACTAGTGAGGTTGTACTGTATATCTGTTGTCAGTACTACAAAAACCCACTGTGTCGACGCAACGTCTAGATATCTTGTCAGTTTTCCTGCCCGTCCTTTCCAGAGAACTCAGGTTCGTATTACCAAACTAGTTGCTATAATTAACCACTTTACACTACGTTCTGCAGTTGAAGCTTTTCCGAAAACGTAATTCCGCATGACTTTATACATATTTATGTTTGTGTCTTTTTTCTAAGTAACTCTCAGAGGCAGCGATAAGGCCCCTGCAGACCACGCGCTGCAGGGAGCCCCGGTGTCTGGGGGGCCATGCTTAAAGTAGGCCCATTCGGATAAAAATAAAAGAGTATTTTTGTGCTTCTTCTGCTTCTTCTTCTGCTCTTCAAGGATTAGGTTATATAAACCTGTTCCGGCACCCATCTTATCCACGGACGACCCACGTCTCTTCTACCATTGGCTTTATAGTTCAGTGCCGCTTTCGGCAATCGATCCTTTGTCATCATTTGCAGATGATCCAACCATTGTCTTCTGTAAATTGAAATAATTTCATTTATATCCTTTACTTCGAGTTCTGGTCTGATATCTTCATTCCGTATTCTATCTTGCAATGTATAATTTAAAGTGTTTCGAACAAACTGCATTTCAGCACTCTGAACCTTGCCGCATTCCTTTCTTGTCATGACCCACGTGTCACTCGCGTAAATCAACGTGGGTATTGGAATTGTCTTATAAAATTTAATCCGTATGCTGTGTCTTGTTTTATTTCTAAGATTTCTGTGAATCTTACCACAAATATTCCTAAATTTATTTATCTTCTTTCTTATATCATATTCAGATTAATAGCTTACTGCTCAGCCGAGATATTTGAAACGGCTCACTTGTTCTATAGTGCTCTTGTTTATAACTATCTTAGTCCTCACCTTTAAAGGCCATGGTTTTGGTCTTGAATTTTTTGCTAATACTGAATAACGACATAATTTGACTGCCATGGAAAATGCATTTGACAACTTTGACAAATACGGAACACAGTGGCGCAGATGCGACTAAGTGATTTAGCCATTTTAAGTATTGAATATGAACTGGCGCAAAATATTAATGTCAGTAAACATTACTGAAGCGTTCTTAATTCTAAAGAAGAGACGACTCAAAAAAACTGTAATCCTTGTTTAACGTGACAATATTGAAACTAATCCTTTGATTAAAGACTTCATTTGGTATAAAATTTCGGGTATTACCTAATAGTTATTTTACACAAATTGTAAAAGCGTTTTATGTACACACGGATTCCTGTACAAATTGAAGCAAATAAATATTTGGATAACTGCGTCGTTAATTCCTTGTTTGTTGTAACAGTGTATCCATTAATTGGTCAATGTACATTAATTAGAATTATAGCCTAATATTTATTTTATGGTGCCCATAAGGTCAAAATTCTAGTAAGAACTAAATTTTTCTTCTTATAGGAAGTTGCTGTTTAGGCCAACCGGTCTTTGCAGCCTGTTTGACTGTGGTAAGAAAAATAATGATGTCAAATTACCTAATGAAACTACGCAACGAAGTTTTCCGGTTAGATATTGAAGCATTTCAGACACGTGACACATAGCAAATATGTTGACGTATGTTGCAAGTTTTTATTATAAAACTACTCCATATCCCCATGAAAAAACCGTATAAGGGCTCCCTTCAGTTCTTCGTGTGGAGGGGGGGGGCGAAGACCTTAGCGCTGCTACTGATAACTCTTGATTGTTTCTTGCAGGGGTTCTATAAAATATATATGTTTTTAAATAATAAATAGTTCTCCAAGTATATTTTGTTAAATTATTACCGTGGCATTCCTACTTGACGCACGTTTCACAGAACAAATCTTTATCACCACAGATTTCAATATGAATTAAGGAATAATCGCATTTGTTTCCATTTAAATTTCGATTGATGTGATGTTTGTTTATGTAGTAGCTGTTTTGATGGTTATATTGAAAATCTTTTATGTTTGTATTATTTTTTAATAAATTTATAATTTTAAATAAATCGTCTTGCTTTGTTTCTCTTTGAATCTGAGAATATACCGTGGTATTATTGGTAAATATACCCAAGTCCACTCATGTGAATGTGCGAAAACTGAAATTAAAAGTTTTCAAGTGCAATGACAAATCATAAAATTCATTTTCAAGGTTAATTTTTATTATTCATTGAGATTTTTGTTGATTATAAAATGCTGTTAAAAAAATAAAAAGAGAAATGCATAAAAATGTCGTTTCTGAAACATCTTGAAACATAATTAAATCTTGGACTTGGGTAGTTTTACCACTTACCTCTGGATACATGTTTTTACACAAGTATGAGAATGTGGCTAGCGTTACGCCTCGACCGCCTTCTCCAGTCGGCCACATGTACCGATAGTGGTAGGCGAGCCTTAGAGTCCGGCTGGGCGTCGTGAAAAAAGACCCACAACGATACAGACTGGAACTCACTACATTCCATACTGGAAGCTGATGTGCTGACCACAACTCCACACGAACTACAAAACTTTGATAACAACCTTTCATTATTATCAACTGTGTTTTAATTTTTGTTCTCATAGCTCTTTCATTTGCATCTGATATTTTGTTTATGTATATTCCTTGTTCGTTTTCCAAACCAATCTGCCTGTCTTCACTCGATGATTTGATAATACGCTGATGAAATGTTGTCGTTGGAAATAATTAAATCACAGGAAATAAATGCCACTCACGTACAAATTAAAATTTTCTCTCGCCTGCCAAATGTTATTGACACATGACGTCTATAACAGTAAAATAAGCAATCTACATTTTGATAAAAATATATTTTAGCGTTGAAGCGTGTATTTTTAACAAGTATGAATTTGCATACGAACTTTAAAAGGCCTTAATTTTGAAGTCTTTCTCATCGGATTTACCTTTTCATGCGTATCATCATCTTCACAACACGGCATAGGCAAGGTGCTGCCTGTTCCGCCTCCAAAAATCCTACAGCCATCTCTCCCTGGGTCTACCGACACACCTGTGTCCTACGGGTTTGTATTTTCAGACTTGTTTGACCAGTCTGAAATCTGATATCCTTTCTAAGTGTTCTTTCCTCCGTTGTTTGTACTCTTGCAATTTTTAACTTAAGTTTGTACTCTTGTAACTGCTCTCTTATGGACTCATTTCTAACACGGTCACGTTTAGAATGCCATTTCCGAGGAGTTTATTTTACTCTCTCGTTTTTTGGTTGTTGTCCATAACGCACATCCACAGGACAGTACAGGGACTGCCATAACTATCTAAAACTTTAATTTTGTATCTCGACGTACCTTGTTTCTAAAAATACGGTTGATTGTTCCACAGATCGTCGGAAACTTACCTAACTTAACATCAATATTACTTATTAACTTATATATATATATATATATATAAGTTATATATATATACAGGGTAAGTCAAAAAGTAAAGGCAAATTTTATTTTCCCTGCTGCAATGGATGGCAGCACTGACTGAACAATGACATATCATAACCTCAAAGTTTTTTTGTTCTTTAGCTGTGTTGTTTCAGTGCTCAGCTCCATTCGTAGTGATTTCAGGGCATTTTATTATGAGTGCCCCGTTGTCCATGTGCACCAAGGAAGAAATGAGGGGAGTGGTACGTTTTCTGCACTCTGAAGGGACTAAACCTGCGGAGATTATTCGCAGAATGCAGCAGCAGTACGGTGAGAGCTGTCTTAGTGAACGCAAAATTTATGAGTGGATAAATCGCTTTAAAAATGGTCGTGTATCTATCTGCGATGAAGAGCGTTCAGGTAGGCCATCCACTTCGAAGACGGACAAGAACATCGAGACAGTTGAGCGAATGATTCATGATGATCGTCGTGTCAAAATTGATGATATTGCGCATGCGTTGAACATTAGCCACGGTTCAGCAGTTGCAATCATCCACGAATCACTAAATTATCGCAAAGTGTGTGCTCGTTGGGTACCACATCGACTGACAGACCAGCACAAACAGAAACGTTTGGAAATTTTGAAATCACATTTAAGGCGTTTAGAAGAGGAAGGAGAAGAGTTTCTCAGTCGCATAGTAACCGTTGATGAGACGTGGGTCCATCACTTCGAACCAGAGAGTAAGCGGCAGAGTATGGTGTGGAAACATCCATCCTCGCCTACAGCAAAAAAGTTCAAAAGACAAGTTTCTGCAGGAAAGTTGATGATGAGAGTGTTTTGGGATATGAAAGGTCCACTTCTAATTCATTACACTCCTAAAGGTCAAACAGTGAATAGTGACAGCTACTGTGAGCTACTGCGAGATTTGAAACCCAAAATGAAAACAAAGAGGCGAGGAAAACTTTCAAAAGGTGTGCTTTTGCTTCAGGACAATGCCCGTCCTCATACTGCGGGGAAAACGATCCAGTGCATTCAAGATCTTGGTTTTGAGCTGCTGGAGCATCCGCCGTACAGTCCTGACCTAGCTCCAAGTGATTTTCACCTTTTTGGTCCGATGAAGGAGCACCTGCGTGAATCGTCGGATGACGAGGTTGTGGAGGCGGTGCGCGAGTGGCTGTGCACGATGCCACAAATCTTCTTCCAGGACGGAATTACGAAGCTTGTCAAGAGATGGACCAAGTGCATAGAAGTTGAGGGAGATTATGTAGCGAAATGATGTTACTTGTCATCTTGTTTTCACAATAAAAAGTTCCTTTTAAAAAAATTTGCCTTTACTTTTTGACTTACCCTCGAAAGTATATATATAACTTAACTTTTCATGCATATCTTGCAGCTAATTAGCAGTATAAATTTTAAAAGTTTTAAACACACACACACACACACACACAACACAGGTTTGGTCTCTTATATCCTATGGTGTCAAGGTTTCTTGTAATGTTATTTAGATTTTCTACATACAAAACTTCGCCATTTTTTAGTGATTTCTTCATCGTTTGTTTGTCTCTGTTTCGATGTTTGCCTTAGTCAGGAAAATAGCTTCAACTGAGTTGGTCCATCTTTCTCTTAACGTTCTTCTCCTTTCCTTTAAAATCTGTATCCTCTTAATGCGTGTCTCTTTGCTTGTCTCTCTTTTCTTTCTCCTCTTCTCGACATTTTTCCATTGATTTCCCTTATATCAACATTTCTATTAAATTTTTAGTTAAAGAGAAAAACAAATTCAGTGTTTTATTAGCTGTATTATTATTGGACGAGCAAAGCAATTTCTAACTCGGTTATAAGTGATTTACATTTGTCTGTCTGTCTGCTGTCCAACTTTCTACCTCTTTGGGGGATGTCTTATGAAAACTTTTAAATACATCAACCGATTTTCGTAAACTTTGTATGTATGTCAATTCTTTTACTCTACACACTCGTATTGTTTTGAGATTGCCCCCCCCCCAAATAGGGAGCGCGAGGCCAAAATGTGAGGGAGCAAAATTTAAAAACATCGCAAAAAACCACATGGGATATATTGAAAGAAAATTTGAACAAAAAGCAGAATATAATGTTCGATTTTGGAAATTTCAAAAACCTGGCACACCAGGGCCCACAAAGGTTAATAATAAAAAAAAACAAATCAATCCCGGATATAATATTCTATTAAAAGCAAATCTTAACTAAAATCTAATATAGTGATTAGTTATGGATATTCCAAAATTTTAGGACACCAGATACAAAAAAGGGATAAAATATTTGAAAAAAATCGTGAAACTCTATGTTGGTTCTCAAACAAAATGGGATTTTAACCCAAGTTCAAATGTACTATACGAGTGTAGGGTGAAAAGTTCCGGGCCTGAAAAAGAAAACAACGTTTTTTTCAATTTGACCTCCAGTTATTTCTCAACATAATCTCTATTATCTCAATATAAGCCGTAAACACTTTTCCAACGATGTTCTAAAAGGTTACATCAGACTGACAACCCGATCTCTCGAGGTACTCAAATCAGCCACTTACGGCATCGGTGACTTGATTGTCGCCAGTAAATCTGTTTCCAGCGAGCCAATTTTTGAAGTTAGGAAAGAGGTTTGAGGTCACTCAGGGCTACTAAATAGAGGCGAGTGTGGTAGATGCGGAAGCAAATCGAACTTCAATTCTTTGATTTTAGCCGTCGCAACAATTGGTGGTTGTCTTGTCTTTGTGAAACAGCCTTTCTTTTTCGCTAAATGTGGCCGTTTTTTCTTGAATTTGTCGTTTAGAAATTTTGACATTGTTAAGTATAAAAAGGCAATAATATCTCATAAACAGTGTTTCAATAGCACGCATTTTGTTGTGTTATTATCGCTTACTTTAATGCGATTGATTTCAGGATGTTGTCACACATTTTTCAGCCACTTTGAAGAAGATTGTAATATTGATTAGTCTTAACTTGTTTTTGTTTTTCCTTTTGTATGAAGCCGACACGGCGGACCCTCCCCCCCCCCAAGGCCAAATTCTAGACACGCTAGGCTACTGATGACCCAATCATCTCCAAAATGTATAGGAAGTAAGTAGCTTTCTATATCTAAGTACTCCTATGTCGAAATATTTTTGTCTCCATATGTTCAGAGTCTCATAAAATACCTGTACCTGTATTAAATACTTGATTTTAATTTATTCAGTTAATATTTAAATTAACGACCGTTGTTCACTTAAATCTTCAGTTGGCACGGCGATCTAAATAAGTGGAGCAGCCGCTTAATTGGGCCGAAGCACACTACAATCCCGATGTCCCAAATGACCGTAATATACACACTGTATTATGTTTATTGGTTATAAAAAGTCGTGAAACGCTCAAGTGTAAGCCGGATAAAGCGTGTTGAGAACGTTGTGAAACTCAAACTTATTATGCAATGTGTTTTATTAAAGAGAAGATATGTGATTTACAGTAATTTATAGAAGAAGACTTCACGTAGAAGGGATGAGGGGAGGGGAGGGGGGTCAGCGCACGTTCTCTGACTTGACCCGAGGTCTTGCCTTGTAATTAGGGGCTACAGTTTGAGTCTGGGAACCAACTATACCGCCCACTACTCGCGTCCTTCACTATGCCTATAAAAAACGAATTTCTCGCTTGCCGACCAACAGATCTCTCCACCACGCAGGAAAACTCTACACTCACACACACACACACACACACAAACCTGTAACACTATAGTCCAATTAACTAAAAAACAAATACGCTTTAAACTCGGCTGGAAGTATCGTTAAAACGTGTGGAGAAAATACAACTGCAAACCTTGATACAGCTTTCTAAACAGTTAAACAATGCCTTATTGAATAGTGGCTGAACTGTTAGTTATATTGTTTGCTTAAGTTCAGAGAATCCATTATAAAAACTGACTCTGTAATGCGTCAACAAAGTATTCTACATCAAGTCGACGTGATTTGGTATCCACGGTTTGATAATAAAAACTCAAATCTCTTCTAGATGTTTTCAAAAGAGATTTGGCGTCATTCAACCAGTATATGTGCCTTATAGGCCCAGTAGTTAACATTTTGAACTTATTGTATCATGCCAGCAGCAAGTGGAAGTGATTCTTGTTCATTTGTTTACATTTTTTTGTCATTTAGTCTTGTAATTTGTGTATGTGTTTAATCTGTTAACAAAAACAAGAAGAGCTGTTCAAGAAGAGCTGGTCAGCTCTTCATAATCATGTATGTGTTTTGTCAGACAATTTGTTCAATGTTCGCTTAGTCGAACAGATCACAAATCTGCAATAAATTGAAAAAAAAATTCTTTATCCCACGCTGTTCTTAATTGGACACGCCTTGCCTTCCAATAACGTTTAAAAATCACATTAATTACGAAATATCTGCAATAATCGGCAGATCGGTAGTGGTATACAGAAGAGCATTTAGAGTATAATTAAATCACAATGATCGGTTCTCAATTAACGGCGCAAACGTGTACCGTTAATGACATAATCACCAGTACACGTCTACCGTTATATTCATCAATAATAAAAGATTTTAACCCGTTCCGACATACGCGTAAAAACTCGGGCAGCCGTTTGCCGTATAAATTAAAAATTCGAAAGTCTTAATAAGACAATCTGAAATTAGATGATACAGTATAAAAAATTAAAAGGCTTTATTTTTAGATTTAGCTACATTCCTCTTTACGCTCATATGAACAAATTGGGCAAATACAGTGTACGCTGCTTGTACAGACTGGACTCTGCAAGATTCAATTCGCATAATCAAAATCTAGATAATTAGATATTCTATTTTTTTTCCATAAAAACAAGGTATGTTTCCATTCGTTGTTTTTGTTTTCATTTCAGGAATAAAGTACGTCGAGATAGAAAATTAAAGTTCTACAAAGTTATGGCAGTCCCTGTACTGTCCTATGGGTGCAAATTATGGGCAACAACCAAGAAACAAGACAGTAAAATACAGGCCTCGAAAGTGGCATTCTTAAGAGGAGTTAAAAGGCGTTGTAAACTTGACCGTATTAGAAATGAGGCCATAAGAGAAGAGTTACAAGTTCTAACTTGAAAGGAAAATTAAAAGATTAGAAACAACGGTGGAAAGAACACTTAGACTGGCCCAAGAAGTCTGAAAATACAAACCTATAGGACGCAGGTGTGTAGGTAGACCCAGGAATAGGTGGCTGGAGGATCTTTGAAGGCGGAACAGGCAGCGCCGGGCCTATGCCGTGTTGTGAACATGATGATGAAATAGCAGATGGGAAACACCTTCAGCATTAACTCTTCGCAGATGACCACTCATTATAACACAGGATAAAGAGAAGATGGAAATTACATGTGCAATCAGTTATCGATTGAATATCGGAATTGGGGACTGAAAATAAACGTTATAAAAACAGAATACCACACAAATAACCGTGAGAAACTACACATTAATGGGGAAAAGCGAAGAAAGTGGATAATTTTTGTTACTTGAAATAGATACTGGACAGGGACGTGACACAAAATAAAGAAATTGCAAGAAAGATAAAGTGCTGGTCACCGCTGGAGTAATGGCAATAGACCGCTGGAGATGGTAAGAGAGAGAAAATGTCTACGAGACCGAAGAAGAACTTCGTATCGTGGTAACAAGGGAACCCTCAACGCGGTGGTAGTGGTGGGATCAGAAGATGCGAACTAGATGGTCGGCGAAGCTGGTAGCGAACCTTGCTGAGTGGGTGAGTAGAAGCGTGGCGACCGCATTCTCACTCAATTCCTTGCAGGGCATGGATACGTCTCTGCGTATCTGTACAGGACTGGAAAGATGGAAAACACCCGTCATGTGCCTTTGATGACTCACCCTTCGACGATGCCCACCACACGTCCTTTGAGTGTGATCGGTGGGTTTGGGAGAGTCAAAGGCTTGAGAGGGAGATCGGCCCGATAGGCGTCGTCATGCTCAGCAGGAGTAGAAAGGCCTGGGACAAGGTGGCGGCCTTTGTGAGGACGGTTCTGTGGCTGGAGAAGAACGACTCACAGGATAAAGATGGATACTAAGATCCTAGTAAACGAGATACGAGGCACCACCCTGAAGTAATACGAACAGCATTCCCGTGTGATGGGTTATCTGCCTGATAAGAGCAGGGTTTTTATTTGGTTAAAGTCCCACACACCGAGATACCAATAGGTGGTCCCGGATGGTGCATAATGCATTTTTCCTCCGGAAAAAAATTGTTGAACGAGCGAAGCGAGTTCTCATTTTGACTCGACCGTTTGGCATTTGTCTATCTACCTATGTTTGGGATATGTCTCACGATAAGTTTTGAACACGTCAATCGATTCTCGTAAAACGTGGCATGCGTGTCCACACTTTTAACATACAGAACTCTATTGTTTCTGAGATTGATCCCTCCAAAACAGAGGGGCACGGGAGGGAAAAATGTAGGGGGTCAAAATTGTGAAAAAATCGTAAAAAGCTATTGTGGGGTATCAAATTAAAGGAAATTTAAACCAAAATCTGAATATAGTGTTTTTCAGTGTTTTTTGTTTGTTTGTCCTATGTAACATTTATTGCAATCTTGGCTTCAGTTTTGTATATACCATCGGTTGTTGTATTATCTTTGTTATGTGGGATATTTTTGTGTTTAGTGGGTTATTAGCATACAAAACTAATAAAAATAATTTATTAGTTAAGGATGGGAACAATATGATTCCCGAAACATGTTCCAAATAAGGGAAAAAACATCTTGAGGTAAAGAATGTATAAATATTAAATAAATTGTATACGCATCAAGAAACAGACTGTAGCAAAAAGTGTTTGAAAAAAATTTATATATATAAAATTTATTTAATTTTTATAAATTCTTTACCTCAAGATGTTTTATTCTCTTATTTGTAACATGTTTCGGGACGCTTTGTGTTCCCATCCTCAGCCTTTCTAATTTTGAGTCTTGTGAAGTACTTGTGTGTTGGTTGGTTGTTGTTGTGGTTTTCTGTTCACCTTTGGCAATTTAAATTGGTATTATTGTGTGTGATTGTGGTGTATATATTAGTATTTTGTGTATTTTCGATGTTGAGTGCTTTCCCGAAACATGTTCAAAATAAGGGAATAAAACATCTTGAGGTAAAGAATTTATAAATATTAAATAAATTATATATGCATCAAGAAATAGACTGTAGCAAAAAGTGTTTGAATATATATATATTCACATACCACACTAACACAAACAACTCTTAGTAATATATAAATTGGGCACGTGTATGTATTATAATGAATAGCCTTGTTATGGGGAAAATTTTGTCTGCGTATGTCTGATCAAGTCACGCACGACGATGGCAAATCAAGAAGAAATATACAAAATTCGTGTTATCAAAATTTCCAATTTTTACGTATCACGTATTCGACAGATGACCTTTGCGTAGGGTACACACCTGTCGGTGAGGATGCGGTAATGGACCAATCAGGTCGCTAATGGCTCCCTTCCCTTCATTCACCCGGTAATTATTATTGAATACAACATCGTCCGCACGGAACGTACGCTAACATCGTTCTGTCATCGAAGTGACGTTTATACGCGTCGACTGCAGCACCAGTCATTGTTCTGATGCCAACTGATTGATAGTTGTGTCACACACCAGTAGGCCAACACTTCACTACCTGTGTCAATCATACAAGAACCTCATTCTTATTCTCCACGGCTTCTTCACCATCATCTTCAGAACACGGCATAGACAAGATGCTGTCTGTTCCGCCTTCAAAATCCTCCAGCCATCTCTTCGTGATTCTACCCACACATCTGTGTCCTATCGGTTTGTATTGCCAGACTTGTTTGGCCAGTCTTGAATCTGACACTCTAAGTGTTCTTTCCACCGTTGTTTGTACTCTTTTAATTTTTCATTAGAGTTGAAAACTTGTAACTCTTCTCTTGTGGTCTCGTTTCCTACACGGTCCAGTTTAGAACACCTTCTGACTCCTATTAAGAATGCCATTTCCGAGGACTGTATTTTACTGTCTTGTTTTTTGATTGTTGTTCATAATTACACAACAGCCACAGGACAGTACAGGGACTGCCATAACTTTGTAAAACTTTAATTTTGTATCTCGATGTACATTGTTTGCTTCTTCCTCATAAGCGGCTTTATGTTTCTTTTCTTCTTGGACTTTTTCCGTTCTACAGCTTTAAGACTCATCTACGGATGTTTAGAACTTTCATTTAGAACTACTTAAGTCTTACAACTTCACCTAGATAAAAAAACTGACGAGTCTTTGTTTTTTGTTTTTTTTTTTGCGTAGGTTCACTGTGGACTACGTTTGGTTCAACTGGTTCCTTCCTTCTTCTCCTCTCTTTTCCTCCTCTCCCACATCTCCTTCATTCTTGATCGATGCCTCTCCCTCCTTTCGTCAGTCCATATGGCACGTGTCCTCTTCCTGGGGTTTTCTTGAAAACTTTGGGCATTTTTTAATTTCTTTTTGAGTGGCAACCATTCTTTAATGTCTCCTTGAGTAACCTGGAGAATAACCTGGAGTTCTTCAATGTCTTTTTCTGTTTCTTTGAATCACGTATTGGACATTTTGAGCTTTCTGAAATAGTTAAAAAGCTTCCCTGTTAGTCCATGATTAATTCTTTAAACATGCCCGTAGAAAGTAATTCTTGTTCTTCTAATTACGTCTGTGATTTTCTCAACACGTGTGTACAGCTCATTATTTTGGCGTCTTCTGTACTGTTCTCCATCTTTTATTGATCCCAAGATTTTTCTTAATATTTTCCTTTCTGTGACTTTCAGTTCTTCCATCATTTCCTTGTTCAGAGTCAGACACTCAGCTGCATAAAGTGTCTGACCTTGTGTTTTATTGTCTGAACTACTGTTGAATAATGCCTAAGTTTGGCTTTAACGGATTATTTTTATTTTATTTTTTGAAGAAAACAATGTGCTAGTTCGAAAAAACCCATAGTATCTATCTCACGTAAAGGCTAGTTCCTAACTACCAACCTGTGGCTCTAGAGAAAACCACTCTATGATCCAACAATGTCGCTCATTAGTACACTTCCTGACGAAGAACGTTGATGAGAAGGTGTGCATCAGTAATCGTGGATGAACAGGAAGCTTTTGACAAAGCGTGGCATGAAGGACTATTCTATAAAATTGAAATTAGATTTTCTGATCAACTGTACACATTGCTTTTGTATAACTGTACTTAGGTCACATATATTATTTTCACATCAAAGTTAACAATGTCTTACGTAACTATAATTCTTCTTAGTCATGCTCTTCTACCCGTCGGGTGTCGAGGTTTTCGAGGAGGAGGAGGAGGAGGAGGAAAATACAACTATTAAAGAAGATATCACAAACAGTTTCAGCATCCTTAACGGAACATTCTAATTGCACTATTATAATATAATATTTTTCTATACATTATAACATATTTTACTAGTATAATTATACTAGTAGCTATGTTCCCTGAACTGGAGAACTCGCTCACTATGTTGAATGAACTACGTATATTATTAGCCTATGTAAATTTTGAGATTATATAACTTCAAGATTATGGGGAAAATTATAAAAGTCCTGATTACTCTACTATTTCTTTAGTAATGTTCCAATTGTAGATAACACAGTCATACAACAAACACTAAAATTCCAAATATTCGTATTTGGGTTTTTTATAGGCCCTGGAGTCCCAAAATTTTGAAATTTCGAAAACATAACACTACATTAAAATGTCAGTTAAATTTATTTTAATTTGATACCCCACATGAATGTTAGCGATTTTATCAAATTTGTCACTCACTTTTTGGGCTCTGACGTCCAACAATTTTGAAACTTTAAAAATCATCATCACATTTTCACAACACGGCATAGCCAAGGTGCTGCCTGCTTCGCCTTCAAAAATCCTCTAGCCGTCTCTTCCAGTGTATACCCACACACCTGTGTCCTATAGGTTTGTATTTCCAGACTTGTTTGGCCAGTCTACAATCTGACATTCTTTGTTGTTTGTAATCTTACAATTTTCATTCAAGTTAAAAACTTGTAACTCTTCTCTTATGGACTCATATCTTATACGGTCAAGTTTAGAACACCTTTTAACTCCTCTTAAGAACGTCATTTCCGAGGCCTGTATTTTACTGTCTTGTTTTTGGTTCTTGTCCATAATTCACACCGTAGGACAGTACAGAGTCTGCCATAAGTTTGTAGAACTTTAATTTTGTATCTCGACTTACCTTGTTCCTAAAAACATGGTTGATTGTCCACCAGATCGTTTGGAACTTACCTAACTTAACATCAATATCATAATTTCTATTATAGCCAATATCATTTCACATTTTTAGTTGTTCCAGGGGGGGTTCCCTGCCTGTAAAGTGGAGGTTTTTTAGTGGGTGCGAGTCCCACACACCGGGAGACCAGTCGGGTGTCTCCTGATGGTGCATAATGCATTTTTCCTCCCCCGCAAAAAAAAAAAAAAAATCATTTCACAAATAACTAAAGTGAGTCACCTGTTCTAGAATTCGATAACTAATCGTTATTTTTGTTCTTATTGGCTCCTTACCTCGAAATGCCATTATCTTCGTTTATATAGTGGAGATTTTCATACTGTATCGTTTGCAAATCTGATGAAGCTTAGAAACAGATTTCTGCAAACCAGACTCTGTATTGAATCTTCAGATTGTATTTTGAAGTAAACGTAAGTCGTCAGCAAACAACAGCAAACTTAATATCTGGGTTTACTAGATGTTTCCATTTCGTTATCAGATCGTCAATATAAATGTTAAAAAGAGTAGGTGACGTACTGCAGCCTTGTCTAACACCTTGATTGACAGATATTTGTTGAATTATCCTACAATCATCTTGTTCCATTATGTAGGCCTTGTATAGTTCTTATGAGTTTCAAAAATGAATATTATATTCAGATTGTGGTTAGAATTACCATTAATTTGGTACTCCACATAGGATTTTGCGATTTTTTCACAATTTTGACCCTCCCACATTTTTGCCTCCCGTACCCCTTGTGATGAGACCACCCTCAAAGACAGTAGGGACACGCATGCCACGTTTTAATAAAATCGGTTGATAGGTTCAAAACCTATATTGAGGCATGTCCCAAGTAGACAGACAAATGCCATACGGTCGAGTTAAACTGAGAACTCGCTCCACTTGTTCAGCTATAACAAATGTTTATTTCATCCTGTAGATTCGGTTTGGTAAAATAACGAAAACAGTAATTGTATCTTTCTAGCCTGCTGGAGAAACATACGTATGAGACTGGCACAAAGCTAAAGACTTGTTTCTCACACGACTTACGAATGTTATGTATGACTACGCACATAGTTGAAGCCGTCATGAAGTAAGTGTGTATTATATAGTTACTGTATTTACTTTATTCATAGTCGCAATAAACATGAACAAATACGTTTCAGAACCAATCATGTGTTTATTGTGATTCTAACAACGCACCGACCGATGGGTTGAGAGAGTACTGCCAGCTATACCAATAGCGTTCAATGCTATCTCGAATCAATGGAGTTTAAGTAGTGGAAAGAGAGAAAAAAGCACCGGCGAGATCAAGATAGTGAACTGAGTGTAGCCCCGAGGGGGCGGAGACCTTGTCACGACCCGACCTCGTGACGTAATCTCCTCCCTGTCCCCCCCCCGCTATCGCCTCACCCCATATAAAGTCTTGTAATTATTCATAGATTAGCGTGACTTGTTAAATAATAAAAAAAGTACGGCTCATGGATTGCAATGCGAGGCAGAGAGAGAGAGAGAGAGAGAGAGAGAGAGAGAGAGAGAGAAAAAGCCAAGAGAGACTTGGCACATCTCTCTAACGAGCTGGCAACATGCACGAGAGAAGATGCACACACAACTTTTTAAATCGTAAAATTTTTGTTTTGCATTTTTCTCACGATCCAATATTGCGTGACGTCAAGAGGATACACTTAATCCGCACGTTCCCAGCCAGCTCTTCTCCCCCTAGTGTTGTTATCAGTCATTGTAATAAAAAAAACGTATGTTTGTAAAGGTTATCTTTGTATTCCAAGTCGCAACGATGATTTGCTTGGTCTGTTTCTATTTCACTATTGAACAGGTATTTCAGTGTCTAATGTCAAGGTCCGTATCACGAGAAGATTCCACGTTTTTTTTCCAACTGATCCGCTAAATACTCTTAACATTTCGTCTATACTGACCTATATGCGCCTCTCACTACAGACGAAGGAAAGGGTTTGAAGAAATAATAATGAATTTAATTATGCATAATCATCATCATCATCATCACATCATTCTAATGTTAAAGTTCTCTGTGGGCTGTAGCCTTCTCCGGAAGTATTTCCTTGACGTTCCTATGTGATCCTTTGCTTCACCCATAAGTGATGCCTACGTGTCTTGATCTACGTCACTGTGGAATAGGATTATTCGTCTTCTCTTTACATGTATAAAGAAAGCGTTTTTGCAACCACCACTGTTTTCCTCCTTTCAATTAGACTCTCCATTCTTCTTCGGAGTTTCTATCCACCTTCCTTAAATCCTCGCCTCTACATGGAAACATTTGTCCTGTCCCTTCATGATCTTATTGCAAGCCCTCTTCCCCTTCAACCGATCTAACTTCTTCTTCTTCTTCTTCTTCTTCTTCTTCTTCTTCTTCTTCTTCTTCTTCTTCTTCTTCTTCTTCTTCTTCTTCTTCTTCTTCTTCTTTTTCTTTTTCTTTTTCTTCAGCACTACAGCCCAACGTGAGCCCTGGCTTCCAACACCAATATTCTCCAATGTCTCCTATCCAATCCCATTTCAGTGTAAGCCCACACATCCATTCTTCTGAGATCTTCTAGCAATCACACAACCATTTATCACAGGTCGGCCCGTCTTTCTGCTTTTATAAACTTTCGCCGACAGGGTTTTCTTTGGCATACGCTGATCATCCATCCTCTCTAGGTGACCTACTCACTGTATTCATTGAGACTTTACGAATCTTACAATGTCCTCATGATACAATATCTCATCTATCTCCTGGTTATTTCGTATTCTCCATTCGTCGTCTTCAACCATAAACACGTCTTACAATCTTTATTTCAAACCTTCTTAATGTTTCTTGTTCCTTTATTATTAGTGTCCATGTCTCGTGTCCATAAATAACAACTGGTCTGATAAGTGTCTTATATATTTTTATTTTTGTGTTACAACTAATGCGTTTCCTTCTCAATAGTCTGCTATTAGCATAATATGCCATATTTCCTGTTTGTATCCTGTAATGTATTGTCGTGTTTATGGACCCTTCATTATCTGTCATGTTACCCAGGTATCTGAGCTTATTAACTGCATCAAATGAATTATCCTCTATGCATAAATTATATATATATAGATTTCTTCTCCTTTCTGATGCAGAAAACAGTATATATTTAGTTTTTCTTATATTTACATTGAGTCCCATTCCAGCGGAGTTTTTATTCAGCTCTGAACCGATGTAACATGCATAAACATAAACTAAAAGACAACTAATATCTGTCCTCATATTGTGGTCCTAATAGTTAGCACTCTTTTACGGATAACACGTTTTCATCTCCGAATGTCTTCGGCGGGAATGATTACATCATTCAAGATAGGCCGAACATTGTGCTGAACCACTTCGGTCCGTCGTTTTGACGGTCTACCTTCGCCTTATATCTTCTCTAAATAATCGGATGTATCCCAGAGGATCATTTTTGCTGCCATGTGTTCAAAAATTTACAGGCATTGCACAAATGCAATCCACAGAGAAGGGCATTGAAAATGCTTCAATTAATCTAAAAAATATATATTTATGTTCATTCATCAATCAATGAATTCACTCTTCATTCACCAATCAATGAATTCATTCTTCATTTACCAATGTGGAGATTATAAGTTAAATGTAGTCTCATTCATAAGCGAAGTTTTATATGTGTACTACGTTATTGACAACTAAGAAGTAGTTTCTATGGAAACTCACCGGTTCCCATTTTCGATAACGCACCAGCGATCGGCCGCAAATGTGCGACACGTCCTTATAAACACTTTCAATGTTAAAATTAAAAAAAATATCCTTAAATTAGTAATCACCATCAATCAATCAATATTTAGCGATGGAAGGTTTACCGAGGTTCGGTCAGTATAGGCAGAATTATACATCATTTGTGTCGACGTTTCGACAATATTTATTGTCGTTATCAGAACCTGTGTATGGACAATAGAGAAATGATCAAAGATATAAACAGATCCATTAATTGATTGAGTGTGTTTGTGGGTAAGACAGTGTGTTTTAAATCAGCAAAATAATTACTATTCTTACATACTGTTTTACTTAAATAGAGAGATATAATTATAATACTCTGAAAACTTTATTAAAATGCAGTGTTTCTATATACTATAGTGAAATATAATAATCGCTTAATTATAATTATAGATGCAATTATAGTCGAATGTAATTGGAATATATTCGTAATTGCAATTTGAAGCCACACACACACACACACACACACACACACACACACACACACACACACACACACACACACACACACACACACTCGCACGCGCGCGCACCAAAAACATTCAATCAATTACAACTGAAAACTAATATAACTTAAAAAAATGAATAAAACAGAAACCAATGTTAAACAAAAATCCATACATTTTACGCCAACAAAAAGTAAGGTAATAACAAAAAACGAGATAAATAAATTAATAAAATTCACATATTTTGATCTCAACCAGAATTTAACATAACTCTCAGCAAAAAAAACATTCAAATTTCATACAAGATAAAAACCAAGATATTCAGTAACAGATATAACACTTATTCTACTCTATTATTTGCGGTTTTATATTTTTTTAGTTTTACTAGCTTTTTATTACTGTTTCACGAATACCTTTTTTTTACCTTACTTCTTTGTTCTTCCTTTGTAGTGCTGTGTAATAATGCATGAAAAACTACCTAAAACAGCAATAACAGAAACAAGCCAGTACACCATAAAAGACAGATTTTCAGTCAGCTTCCTATTACATGTCCAGCTATTATCCAGCTTTACATTGATTTATAACGCCAGACGGAAAAAATAATTCAATTAATAAGAACGAAATCAATAAATAAGAATTACTTACAAAACTATATACAATTTGAATTAAAAGCAACTACAATAATATTAAACTCGAAAATAGAAACACATTAAGATTCAAGAATCGATATGATTTCGTATTTTTCGTTAGTTACAAAATGAAATAAAAACAAATAAGTACAAATATAAAAAATATGTATCAACATGTAGCAGAGATATCAGAATGACCTTTAAAACGTAATAATTAATAAATCCATTCTTAATAAACACAAAAACGACGTAACAAAACCGAAATGGAGCCTCCTTAGTACGGCTTCGTATGAAGGCCAGATAAAATAATAATAATTATTATTATTATATTACAATTATCCATTTTTTTCTTAAGAGAGGGAAAAATATACATCGCCAGAGGAAACCGTTTGTCCCCTGGTGTGTGGGACTCTCGCCCACTAAAATATCCACTTCTAATTCAGGCACTGATATCCACCCTGGAACCACTTAACGTATTACTTCAGGATGGAGCCTACTGCGCCCTTATCGGGCTCTATCTAGTTGTGTGCCGAGTTTTGGAAAACCTCGGCTATTTTCTTGTTAACGATGTGACGGTCATTGCCGTACATGTTAATTAATTAGCTTAACGATGCCTGCTCCGTTATCAATAAGCTTGCTATGCCGATCCGCGCGCGCTCTGTGGTGAGCGCTACGTAACGTTTTTTCGGTAGCTGCACTGGTCAGTTCTCGTCAAGCACCCGGCCTCAACAGATCTTCCATTCTCCCGGCGGCTTTCAGTTTGGATTTTGTATTTTAATATCTACTATGCTTAGATAATCACTCGTGACTCTCCGGTAAGTGTGTTTAAGGTACTTTACTTATTATTTAATAAAAAGAATTGTAATTTAACTTAAATCAACGCCGATGCAAGGTGATATATATACGGAAATCGCCACGTGGCAAGCGCGGGTTAAATTCTGATTACTCAGGTCTTGAACGTTAACACTGGCTGAGATAAAGTGTTTACAAAGTATTTATAAAGTATTTATGTCTGTATATTTTTTCTAATTATATCAGGTGGGGCGTAAGAAACTGTATTTTGTTATTTTGTTGAAACAACGTGCTTTATGAACCTGTTTAAGTTTGCAACTCATCTCGAAATTGTAATAAGGGATTATTAAGTTGACGAACAGTCTATGAATAGCTAGTTATTTAATTCTAAATTCTGTACTGAGGGTAATTTCAATGCATTCTTAAATTTTCAAAATTTTCTTTTAAAACTGAGCATGTTGTGGTGTGTGAGTTATGCTGGAGTCAAAGGGGTATAGTGAATTACTGAACACTTGTGTAATTACCTATATATATATATTGTCCAGGGTTCCTCATTTAAGTCGATCTCCTGATTCGCTCCAGCTGGTGGCCGATCATCCGCCACCCATGACATTAAACTAGTGACTTTCCGTGTTAGCCGCCGCCGGGAGAACGAGATGAACTACACGCTGCAATTACCTCAGGTTTTGTGACGGACTATAACCAGGTGACATTTAAGCCTTTAATAAATATTTTTGGGCCGCTACAATGTAGAGCATGTGATACTATTCCTGGAACAGCTCCAGTTAAAGTTTGTTGGTGCACAAGTCCAGCGGGACAGTTAGTGCTTATAAATTTTGTCAGTTTTATTTTACAAACGCTTACGCCCCCCAGAGTAAGTGTAAACCCAGACGGGGTCATGCGTCACCGAATTTTGCGGTTAAATTTTCTCTTATTGCAAAAGTAGGCGTAACGTAATGTTACTGATTTGTAGGGCTGTTAATTATGCTTGCATGGGTGCCGGGGTACTTGATTGGGCATTTTCTTGATGGTATTCATAGATCTATATGGGTTTTGCTTTTTTTAGATTATTTAAAGGTTTTGGGGGTGTCTTGACCTGTCATCATCACCTGTTGGTGCGGTCATCCACAGGTTTCTGACTTGTTAAATTTTGTTACATCTGGTTCGGAGCATGGCCTTGCCTGAGGTCAACCCAATTCTGTATGAACACCTCACATGTGTTTTATTAGGGTTTTATGTTATAAAATTTTTTTAATTAAAATTGTTATTAGACATTTTATAAAATTTATGTTAGCCTTTTAATAATTCAGTAATAAGTAAATTTTCATCATTCCTTTTACTGCCATAGCCAGTGTATTAATTGTTGA